>CM036315.1:33032166-33552680 GCA_020567845.1 Rhododendron henanense subsp. lingbaoense | reverse complement strand
TTTCGGACCCCTTGGGTTTTAGATTTTGGATTTTAGATTTTAATTATTATTTTATTTTTCTCCAATCATTATTTTCATTTTTCTCTTTCTATCTCTCTCCAATCATTACTCCTATTTTTCAATCATTATTTTATTTCTCTCTATACTCATTATCTACAAATTCAAATCTAAAATCCCAAAACGAACGGGGTCCAAGACCAAATTTTTATTTTTGTCACTACGCCAATTTTAATCTTTAGTAGCAAAGCATTAATGGCGTTTCTTATTATTTCAACTACAACCCACCCATGACTTTCATATGGTTGGCCATCTGTTTGATAACTATACCAATGGCTAATTTGCGAAGGAAAAAGTGATTGGTCAAAGCAACAATGGCCTTTGGTCAAAGCAACAATGGCCTTGGCCTTGGCAATATATAGCTGCCCTTAATTAATTAAGGGTAAATTACAGTTAATCCCCTCTAACTATGCCTCAGTGACACTTTACCCCCTCTAACTATTATTTTTGGCACTTAACCCCCTCTAACTAACTGAAATTCAAACGGTCATAACTTCAAACGGTCATAACTTCTTCGTCCGAAATTGAAAATATGCAAATTATATATTGATTTCGAGGTCTTGAAGTCAGCTTTCTAATGACACCAAAATCACATCACGATTCAAAGCACACAGAAAGTTATGATCAAAACGGTCTTTCTGTCTACCAGCCCTTACTCTTTTGATCATAACTTTCTGTGGACTTTGAATCGTGATGTGATTTTGGTGTCATTAGAAAGCTGACTTCAAGATCTCGAAATCGATATATAATTTGCATGTTTTCGATTTCGGACGAAGAAGTTATGACCGTTTGAATTTCAGTTAGTTAGAGGGGGTTAAGTGCCAAAAATAATAGTTAGAGGGGGTTAAGTGTCACCGAGGCATAGTTAGAGGGGATTAACTGTAATTTACCCATTAATTAATGTTTAGGTCCTTTAGGAATCTTAATAATGATTCAGCATACGGAATGGTAGATACTAGGTCGTGGGATGTGGATGTAGAATCAACCCCCATTGAGTGGAGTCGGATCTCATCTGTTCCGAAAATTCATGTATTTTTGTGCCGAAAGATTTTCTGGCCGTCAGATTGTGTGATTTTATTTTACGTTCTATATCTTACAGCTGGAGAACACCTCGGCACAAAGACACTCGAGATTTTCGGCACAGAAGATCCTGCCTCCACTAAGCGGTGGACAGCGGTGGGTAGCATGCATACTGAAATTGGTCCCACTTGTAAAGCGTACCCACTGAAAAGGCCTGTCAGTTCAATTTATACACAGCTTACTTTAGACCCCATGACAAATACTCCGTATCCACTGACAATTGATCCACTAATTAATAGCCAAAAGAAATCATGAAGGGCTTGAACTTGAAGTACGTCGGGACCAAATTTTCTACTTGTACATTCGAGCACTGGTATGGGTATGAGTCGTTCTTGTTTTACTGACTGGAGGGGTGTCAACTCTCGACTAATTTTGCGGCATCAATCACACCGTCCCACGGGGGAGCTCCAATTAAAATTTAAGCCAAACTCCTACAAACTGGCCCCGAATGGTACTTGCGAGGTTTCTGATTTAAGATTTTAGGAGGAAGCATGTTGAATTTACCGTTAATAGGGTTGTTTTCTTACATCGAAAAATTTAACATAATATATAAGTTTATTTTTTCATACTGGTCAGTACGGGCTGGTGATCGGCGCAGAGAAAAAATTGCAGATCTAGGGTACCGGATTAAACAACGGTACGTATTGGTCGGTACAGTAGAAAAGTTCAAATCCTTTGGTAACATGGCAATGGACAATGGTGTACTGCCTTACCATGAAAGAGATATGAGAGCACTAAGGGCATCTCCAATCCACCCCTATTCTTCCAAAATAGAGGATGTATGTGACACATTGATGGGAGATTTTGTAATTTATTCCCTTTTTTTTTCGGGCCTTGTTCTTTTTTGGGTTTTGAATTTTGGATTCTAATAATTATCATATCTCTCTTCAATCATTACTCACATTTTTCTCTCTATCTCTCTCCAATTATTATCCATATTTTCAATCATTACTCTATTTCTCTTTACAATTATTACCTACAAATCCAAATCCAAAATTCCAAAACGAACGGGGTCTGGGGGACCCGTCGTCCTTTTTAGAGTTTGGTCCTCCAAAAGTAAATTTGGTCTTCTAAAGATATAGGAACAAAAGTAAATTTAGAGTACAAAATCCCTCCAAACCCTAAAAAGGACGATGAGTCCCTTAAGGATCACTACAACACGAAAGGGCTATAGCGAGGAAATATGGCGAGGAAAGTGGATTTCATCGCTAAAAGTACATTATCTGCGAGGAAATAGATTTTCTCGCCAAAAGACCGTTTCTAGAGAGGAAAATCAGATTTCCTCGCCAAATGTAAGCTTTTAGCGAGGAAATCTGATTTCCTCACCTCTTTTACGACTTATTAATTATGTTCATATGTATTTGTAATATCACAATGGTAAGACATAATCAACTACATAGTTCAATACCATTATCAAATTTATTAAAATAAAAAATTGATAAACGGGAAAAAATAGTTTCCTCGTCAATCGCATTGAATTGGTGAAAAAATCTCATATTTGTCACTTTTCTTATTCTAATTAGCAATGAAAGATATCTTGAAGTACTGTAGGTATTGAGGATTTATTCCATAGTAATGAAAAACTCAACAAAAGATAATAAAGTTAAAAACATCTTGAAGTGATGTTGTATTGAAAATATCTCAAAGTAATTAGATCATCACAAATCTATTTTCAAAACATCTACATAAAATACACTATTTCACAAAAAAGAAAATTACACTATTTCATATCTATTGTGCATTCATGCTGTAAAGAATTTTTTGTGTGAACCGTTATTGATTTTTATTTAAACCAATGTAGGTGATTCTAATGGCATTCCTTTATAAACAGATAAATATGTTAAACATTAATTTCAAATGCAATTTTGTAAGTATCATGCATATTTTTATATATACATGTACATACTGTGTGTGTGAGAGATATTGGATAATTTAAAATTTTACAAAATTCGTTAAAGATGAAAAAAATTAAAAAGCATTGTCTTTAGTGCTTTTAGGATGATCTAATGTGAATATTTACAAATTTTGTTCATATTATTATAGCAATGATGAAAAAAGCTTTAAAAAATAACTACGAATCTATAATACCCTTTGTATTTGGCAAAAAGAAGAAGGTCAAACTCACTCTTAAAATTAAAAAATGACAGTGATGAAACTTGTCATTCATAATCTGATATTAAAATATATCTCAAGCTTATGACGACAAAAATCTCATTCCATAAAAGCTAAGGATAATTCCAACAAAAAATTAGAATAATCACACATATTATTAATCCTTCAAAAGTTGCTGTCGGATACCAATATAACATGTTTCAACCAAAAAAATTGTTGTGCTAGCAAAAAATTAAACTTGTTCAAATAAATTTTAGACACTATAAGAGTACAAAAAGTTGAAAGACCATAATTAATGTTGAAGAAACTAATTTGGAAAGGTGAAAGAGATGCAAAAACATACTCGTAATATATAAAAAAAAGTTCACAATTTCACCCGGAAGTGCAAAGTGGTGCGGTGGATAGGTGTTGTGTCTCTTATACAAGAGAACCAAGGTTCAAGTGCTGGGAGGGGCAAAAAATGTGGAGAGATTGTTTACTTTTTTGATTTATTTTAGCGAGGAAAACTTTCCTCGCTAATTACTGTTGGTAATAGTAAATTCACAGCCTTTAGCGACGAATAATTTCCTCGCAAATGTGTCGGAATAGGCGAGGAATTTTATTTCCTCGCTTAAAGCCTTTTGCGACAAGGTTTAGGCGAGGAAAACTAGTTTCCTCACTAATACATTTTGCGAGGAAATAAGGTGCTTTGGCGAGGAAACTAATCCTCGCTATAGCCCTTTCGTGTTGTAGTGGATTCTCCCAAAAAGTACAAAAAGTGAAGAGAAAATAAAATAAATTATAAAATCTCCTATTAATATGTCACATCTATTCTCTATTTTGAAGGAATGGAGGTGGATTGGAGATGCCGTAAGGAATGCAATTCCGATGTTTAAAAAGGAAAAGGAAAATGCAATTCTGTCTGCGGGTCGGGCTGTCTAGTCCTGAAGTCCGTCTAACCTGAACTCAATAAATTGACTCAAGCTGTGCTTGGGCCTCGGATAAAGACTTCGCACTGGGGTGTTTAGGCCTCACAATCTTTGGCAACTCATAGTAGGGTCAAGTTGCTGATCAAAAAAAATAGTAGGGTCAAGTTTGGTAACAATTTTATTTTCTGTTTACACTTTTGTTTCTTAGGAAAAGTAGAAACCGGTTTCAACAAATAAAAAATGGAAAACAGAAAAGTGGCAGTGTTAAAAATCGAGAAGGGAGTTGAGTGTTTTCTTGACTTTACAAAGCAGAAAGGATATGAGTATAGAAAAGGCTGTACATACAGTAGACACAGATCTATTTTGGACCCATCTCGGGTCTCATAAAGATGATTGGAGCTACTCATTCTGTTCAAAATATTTTCTTTTGGGGTTTCTGTAAAAAAATCATCTCAATTTGATACCAGTAAGGGCGTTCACGAATCGTCCAAATTCGCTTCAGAATTTGGCCTAAATTTTGAAGCAAAGTTGAATGATTAGTAAACGTCCTTACTGGTATTGGATTGAGATAATTTTTTATAGAAACCGTAAAAAACTACATTTTGAATAAAATGAGCTATTTTAAATCATCTTTATGGAATTCGTGACAAATCCAAAATCGATCTACGATAGTACGATGTGACTTTACCTTGTCAAATCTCATTCAGTTGTTGTGTAGAATCCACAATTTGTGTTGGGATGGATCCGAAATTTATTACTCCACTTTCTTTAAGGATTTTATAGTCAAAATAAAAAAAAAAGAAAAAAGAAGAAGAAGCCATTTATCTACTTTTGTACTCATAAAGATTTCTACTGCTCTCTCCGTCCCAGCAAACCACGAAGTTAAAAAACATGCATTTTTTTTTTATAAACAAAAGATGATTAATTGGCTTGAAAAAACCACATATATTTCAACTAGGCAAAGACTCGGTAATATTCTCAACAGCTCGATGGCAAACTTGCTCGGTTTGCTTTACTACCACTGGTTGCTGTCGCTTTTCTCTCCGTGACATTACATACATAGAAAAATTTAGCCATTACATATATGAACTTTTGGGAGCACATATCATGTTTACGCCTATTTTTATATAATTGTGCTTGATTGTTAATTTTTGTTTACAGTTGTGAATAAAAGGTACCCCATCACATAAAATTTCTGATTTCGCCACTGTTCTCCATTTTCCAAAAGAAAAAATTTAAGCCATTTATTTGACCCCCAAAAACTGCAAACTATTATTTGATGGTTAACATTGACCCTAACGTTTCAATGATTTGTATGCTTTATTTGCAAGGCACATCTTGCATGTTAACCGTGCTCCTCTTATCAAAGCTCATTGGCTTGACAATCTTTGGCAACTCATAGGAAACGTTAGGGTCATGTTTGGTAACAATTTTATTTTCTGTTTTCTGTTTACACTTTTGTTTCTTAGGAAAAGTAGAAACCGGTTTTAACAAATAGAAAATAGGAAACATAAAAGTGGTTGTGTTATCAAACATAGCCTAGCTAGATGTTATGGCCCTTCGGTTCTTCTTGTTTATCTACTTATTATACTCATCTTATTTTATCCTCTTTGGTGTCTGGTAAGCTTCTACTATTATAAGATGACAAGAAACTTTTTAATTTTCATGATCATTTCGACAAGAGAATTGAAAGAGCACAACACCTGGGTCATATGTAATATTCCAACTGATCAGGGCATGCAACCTGCACAATTGGTGATACCAACATCAATAATATTTGAAGCATCATAGTAGTATCTAGAACTAACCAAGAGGACATTAACAATATGTAGGTGGGGTGGTGTTCCCTCTTCGGGTCAAACCCGTGCTGTCTTAGATCTCCTTGAGCTTAGATGGGTTGAGCTAGCGAAGCTCTTCTCCCCTAGTCACTCCAAGAGAAGCAACCAGTTAGTGCCTACCGGTCGAAGGTGGTCGGAGGGCACTTTGATGACTAAGTTAGTGTCTCCCTGAGAAGGAAACACCAAACTTAGTGAGGGAGAAGTAGGTCTATCCGGCCCTTAGGGCTATCACTGAAGTATTTATAGTAGTGCCTTGCCTTGGAGGCTAAGGTCGAGCGCATGCCGTCCTTGTGCCGAGGTGATGTCACCGAGCACCACTACCTCGCATGTACGCTATACCCAGACCATGGAGCGAGCTTAGCTTGTCACACCACGTGGATACATCAGGTTTGTACTGTGCATTCGGTCTGACAATTACAGAATATAATACCGCTGCATGGTAGGGGACCATGCCAACACCCGATGGTGCCATGTGGTTGGATCGTATGGTCACTGGGCATTGTATCGTCTTATGTTGCATGGCCATGCCACGCGGCAAGACCAAATTGGAGGCCACGTGCAGTGACGGACCCAAGCTGGTCCCGTGGGGGCACGTGCCCTCACTTAATTTTGTAAAATAATATTTAATATTTTTAAATATTTAAATATACCCAATAAATTTATGATAATGTTCTAATAAAACTACTTTTGATTTTCTTTACGAGGATATTTATCTGGTCTATTTCTTGGAGTGCAAATTTCCACACTATCTTTTTTGTGCAAACACATCCCTCTCAATTGTAAGATACAGTTTCACATATAGTCACCAATTTGTTATTATACCGATACAAATTGTACTCCTTAATTAAGGAATTATGGATGTATATGCATGGGGCTTACTAATTTGTGTGCCCTCATTGATACAAAATTCTGGATCTGTCCCTAGCCACTTGGCCGGACCGAATCTCTCCATACTTGCGCACCCGATCCTCACCGCAGTTCACGGACGTGACCCAACCCGACTCCTTGATTCGACTGCTATGAGTACAGGTGGAGCGACCCAACGGGCCTTCTACTAACAAAGACAACAGGGTCTACTTTTGGGGCCAATCTGGGCAATTTTGGCCATGGGCTACATTCCGGCCCACTACAATGTAGATGCAAATAGTTTCCTTAACACAATTTTTGGGCAATCCTTAAGGCCTATGGTAACATCATCTGCAAATAGTTTCAATATTTTCTCCAAATGTGAATATCAAGCTTGTTTGCGAATGGATTAAGTTCTTACCTTTTTTTTTTAATCCAAAATTAGGGTTGTTAAATCTTTGCTTGTATGTAGATAATAACATTGGCACAAATATACTTAGAACCATGACATTCTAAGTGGTTGATAAAATGTCTTAAGGAATTTGTTGAGCTCTTACCATTTTGACACAAAGCTAGGGTTGTTAACTTTTTGATTGTCTGTAGACAAATTACTTGGCATACACAATGCTTGGAACCATGACACTCTAAGCATTTGATAAATTGCCAAAAAAGAGTTCAATTAATTTGCAAACACCATTTTTCTATATTTAAAAATAAATTTCATTGTTAACTCCTTCGAGTGAGAGCATGATGAGTTTGCTTCCCACTTTAAGTTATCTTTGAGAATGGTTGAATAGCTTAGGTTAGGGATGGTGTGAACCACTAGACCTCGTCTTTTGTTAAATTTTTATTTAAAAAGTTTCTAGTCAATTAGGGGTAGAGAGAGAGAATTCCACCAAATTCACTGTTAAAGGTTGGTGGTCCTAACACCAAAGCCCTTCGTAAAACAAACCTCCCACTAGCCCCATTGCTTCTTTGTGGATGCGACTTCGAACTTCCGAGTTTACTATGTTACCGACGATCTAGCCCTGCATTTGGGGCAATCTATTCTACGATGCAACGCTAGGTCGCAAGCATTTACTCAAGTACTTTAGGAAATATCCAACAAAAAGCCCAAAAGTCAATTTTTGATCAAACACAAAAAAGGGAAAAAAATATCACTTATGACCAAAAAAAGAGTATGAAATACTGCTTTAATTTACTGTCTTTAGTGCCGTCTTATCTGTACTTTTTAAAATTTTGGAAAAATCACGGCCAATGACGTGTTTTGATAACTATTACCCGCCAATGATATTTTTAGTATTAACAAATGTTCTTAGCTTGTCCTTGACGGCTATTAATTATCAAAACACGTACTGAGCCGTCATTTTTCCTAAATTTTTTGATTCATTCTGCCGGCAATTGATTGATTCCAAAAATCATAAGGAAGGACTAAATAATGTCACTACCAATAAATAACAATGCTTGTCATTATGACAAGTTAGATTAGGCCTTACTAGGCTCCTAAATTTTTTTTCTTTCTTTTTTTTAGTTTCGTAACTTTTTGTTGAGTTTTTTGTCGTAATTTTTGAGATTAATCATTCGTCTCGATAAGAGGAATTCAAAAAGTTTTAAAAAGTGGGCTGACATTGAACAAAATTCATGTAGGACGATACTTTAGACCAAAAAGACAATTGTTTGGTAATTTGTTGTCTTTAGTTTTTTTTTTTTTTTGATCATTATTTGTTGTCTTTAGTTAGTTTTTTTTTTTTCTTCTTTTGGTCATAATTTTGTACTACATTTTTTAGTCCTCTGGTCGAGATGGATTTAATTTAAAAAATCTAACGCAAATCTAATAAAAATTCAAAAAGACAAATAAACACACAAAACGAAGAAGAAGAAAAATTACAAGAATGGAGTTAATCAAATTTTAATATAATTTCATTTAACTAAGAAAGTTAAGGTCATTACAGAATACATGGGGTATCAGCCGCACCCTTGCGTCACCCATGGCCCGGGCTCAGCAAAGATGAAGAAGATGGAAGAGGACGGTGGTGGAGGTGGGGATGATCGGTGGTGAGAAGCACCACCACAAGGAAAACCGAAGAGAGAAAAAGGGAAGGGGAAGAGTTTTTGAAATAAACGCAGGTCTGAGCCTTCAAATAAGAGTTACGAAATAAAGGGATTCTACGACCGGTTCTTCAATTCCTTAGCCGCGGAATCAATCTGCGGGCTAGCAGATACATTTCCCACAAGAAGCAATAGATTTTGCTCATCAAACAATTGTAAGGTTCTGGGTCCATGACTAACAGAACCAATGACAGAGGATGATTGTAATAGTCTTGGGGGCATCTCCAAGTATGAGGAATCACAAACACCGGTGTTGAACCCGTTTTGGGTCTTTTTGAGCTCTCACCGAAGCAGCAAATTCATAATTGCCCATCGTTCGATCCTCAAGGATTATGAACTCTGAGCTCTTGCTCACAAAATTCAAGGATCCTTGATACCTCAAATTCAAGCTCCGTGTCCCAATTACTATACTCTGGAAGTACAACAGCTGTCACAAACCCCATGTTGCAACAAAATCACATGTGTTTTGAAGCTCCGCGCTCATACTTACCTAGCAGCTCTACACTTACTATCTCAGTCACTTCGTAGCTCCGTGCTTTTGTTCTCAATAGGCTCCGTGCCTCAATGATGGAAGATGAAAGAAATCATCAATCAACAACAAACAACTTATCATTGAGCTCCGCGCTCATCTATTCTCAAGCTCCGTGCTTGAATGCTCAAAGTTTCATGTTTTGAATGCTCGAAATTTTTCGAATGGCCAACCACTGTGTACTGGATGCTCAAGCTCCGCGCTTTGATTGTTGATTGACTTCTTGTAAACCTGAAGACTTTTGTGAGCCACTTAGAGGACCCAATCTAGAGCCAAAAAGCCTTTCTAGAAAGAAATATAGTTTTTAAGTAGAATTGATGTGCTGGCCGTTACTTCTTTCTTTCACTTGTGGAATATGGTGTTTGAAAATCTCCTAGAGAGATTGATTCTTAACCCGCGAGATGCATTCCTCGACCGCCAGATCGTTTTAACCATAATTCTGGAATGTTCTGTCCCGTTTGATCCGAGCTCTAACCCTAGCAGCCACGAAGCGAGACTTCGGGGCTACGAAAGTACTTCTCATACGGAGGTAGATTTGCCCTATACTTTCATGTTGATTTGTGCATTGTGATTGGCTAGAGTGAGTCACCCATTGCCTATATAAAGGGGCCTTAGGGTTCCAAAATTAAGATAGAATTCATTCATCTCTAGCCACAAAACTCTGCAGAAATCATCGCTTATACTCCCTCTGCAAAAGTCCTAAACCTTCACGAGCAGCCGTAATTCGAGCGATCAAACCCGAAGTACAAATCCTAATCCTAGGGTTTCGAGAAGTAACTCAATCAATCACCCTCAATCCAAAGCAATTGTGCACTGAGGGATCAAGGTGATGAGGCCCAGGGGCCTATGGTTTAATCTATTTCCTCTTTTTGTATTATAATCATGGTTCTCTGTTTTTCTGTTAATTGATTGTATCCTGGTATGAGGAAGAATATCGGCTGGGACATCTTTCCCACGGCCAGTATATCAATCCAGTGGGATTTACGACCGCGAAAGCCATTCACCGGCTGTGTAATCCATTTGCAGGGACAGTTTACTGCTTTTATCTAGTTGGACGCATATGATTTACTTACTGTCCTGGCTCACCTTATTGACTGTTTAAAGGCTTAATAATCAGTTTAAATGCAGAATTAAAATAGAGTAAATATTAGTCCTATGTTGAAATATTATGGGCGGTCTTGCGACCGGGCGAAAAGGGGTGCCTAACACCTTCCTCTTATTGTACTTTTGGCTCCCGTACCCGGAATCTCTACTTGTTTTCTTAGTTTTAATATACTAAGTGGCGACTCTATTCAATGGTGATTTGTTGTCGTGTGGAGATGTTCCTAACCATGGGAACATCCACGATTTCAATATACAAAGAGGAAACAAAGCATAGAGGATATCTGTGTGGCGATTCCCCTTTTGGGAGGTGTCCACAAGGTCTTGGTAGCAAGACATGGCACTTCAAATACCTAAAACCAGATTCTGGAGTTGCTGAGTGGCCTTAGGGGTGTTTGATTTCAAAGAAGCCAAGACTTGGCAACAGATCTCGAATTGGTTTATCAAATTGTGCTCAACCAAAAGGGGAAAATCTAATACAACAAACCCTTGGAAAATTTCACCTAACCCCTGCATTTTTCCTTTTGAAAAGGTAGGTTGGATAAGTGTTATAGTGAGTCTTGGGCTTAGTAATGTCTTAAGTTCTTCTACAGAACTCAAGGATGAAGATGAAAGTGTGTTGGGCATGGAAATTTTGTCACAAAAGGCATTAACCCTCTCACAAAAATTGACTATATCCATGGAGGGGGTAGAAGGAGAGGATGCCACTAGAGGAATGCTTGGTATATCAAGATTTGTGGTACCCTGTTGCAACAAAGTGAAAACAAGCTTAGTAACGAGGACATTAGCTTCATTCCAAATTAGTGGTACCAGCAGTGCGCTTGAAGAAAGAGTGATGATCCAAGACCAGGAGATACCTAAGAGTGATCATTTTAGGTATTTAGGCTCAATTATTCGTAGTGATGGAGAGATTGCCGATGATGTGACCCATAGGCTCCAAGTGGGGTGGCTCAAGTGGAGGAGCGCTACTAGTGTACTTTGTGACAAGAGGGTACCCACAAAATTGAAGGGAAAATTCTATGGAACTGCCATTAGATCAGTGATGCTTTATGAGACAGAGTATTGGCCTATTAAGAAATAACAGGTGAACAAGAAGAGTGTAGCGGAAATGAGAATATTGAGGTGGATGTGTGGTAAGACTAGACGAGACATGATTAGAAATGAAACGGTTCGTGAGATGGTAGGTGTAGCACCTATAGAAGAGAAGTTGAGGGAGAATAGGCTAAGGTGGTTTGGGCATGTTTACCGTAGACCAGGAGATGCAGTAGTAAATAGAGCGGATAGGATAGCTTTGGGTAGCAATGTTACGGGGAGGGATAGACCTAAATTAACATTAGATGCTGTGGTGCGCAAAGATTTGAGTATAGTAGGTTTGTGTGAACAAGTGGCCCTTGACAGAGCTCAATGAAGAAAAATGATTCATGTAGTCGACCCCAAGTGATTGGGACATAAGGCTCGGATTGATTTGGTTTGTAAGTAAAGGAGGAGGAAAAACCTCCAGTGGGGTGGAGGTACTCCTCTAGAGAAATAGGGGGCCTTGTGTTGTCCTCAAGCTATTGAGACTCCACCACTAGGGGAGGAGTCTGAGCAGGAGTATCCATACTTGTGTCAATGCCCTAGGCAAAAAGAAGAGAGTTTAAGTGCTAAATTTTTGAAGTAAACTACATCGAACAAATGATTAAAAAAAAAAAAAAAACTACATCGAACAAGAAAAGTTGGAATAAACTATACCTGTGAAAGAGAGGCTTCCAAGGGACCTTCTGAGGCTTGAAAGAGTGGGTCTGGAATTAGGCCCCATTTCAAGTCTTAACACCAAAATGTTAGGAGGACGTATATCTGGTTGGAAGGAGAATTGATTGGAGCCCTCATAGATAAAAACTGCAACATAAAGGTTTTTAGAAAGAAAAAAAAAACCGAAAAAAAAAACTAAATTAAGTCTATGAAATTTTTCAATAACCACATAAATCCACTGCCTGATCTATGATAAACGTAGCTGTCTGAACTAATTGGGTAATAACTAATTGGAAGAAAGAGAGCCAGAAAATAAATTAACCAAAGTGGACTCCACTCTATTTAACGGATTGCAGAACCCATTCCTACTATACATTTTTTTTTCCTCTGCAAATATATTCTCTCTGAAAAAAAATTCATTTGCGGAGGGAAAAAAAAATGGACGCATTCTCATCCTCTTTTCTCTCCTCATTTTCCCTCTCAAATCTCCCTCTAAGGCCACCACCATCAAACTCTCCTCTCCTCCGCATCTCCGCCGTTAGGATCGAAGAAAAACCACCCACTTCAACTTCCACCACCACTAGAACAAGAACACCTCGACCTTCAAAGAGACAAATCCTTTCACCACCTTATCCCACAAAAACTAAACCCATTTCCACAAACCCACCACCGACGCCAAAACCACCGCTGTCGTTGGCGGTCACCATCTTCAACGCATTCGACGACATAATCAACACGTTCATCGACCCTCCCACCCGCCCTTCGGTCGACCCGAAGCACGTCCTCGCTGACAACTTCGCCCCGGTCGTGGACGAGCTCCCGCCGACGAAATGCACGGTGGTTTCCGGCGCTCTCCCGCCGTGCCTCGACGGCGCGTACATCCGCAACGGACCCAACCCCCAGTTCCTCCCACGCGGGCCCTACCACCTTTTTGACGGCGACGGCATGCTACACGTCATCAGAATCTCCAACGGTGGCGCCACCCTATGCAGCCGCTACGTAAAAACATACAAATTCAAGGTCGAGAAAGAAACCGGGTCCCCAGTCCTCCCGAACGTTTTCTCCGGATTTAACGGCCTAACAGCGTCTGTGGCCCGTGGGGCCCTATCAGCTGTTAGGACGTTAACCGGGATGTTCGACCCGAGTAACGGAATCGGGCTAGCGAACACGAGTTTGGCGTTTTTCGGGAATAATTTATACGCCCTGGGGGAGTCGGATCTGCCGTACGCCGTTAAAGTAACGGCGGACGGGGATGTGGTGACGCTGGGTCGAAGGGATTTTGACGGAAAGTTGTTTATGAGCATGACGGCGCATCCGAAAGTCGATTACGAGACGGGCGAAACTTTTGCGTTCCGGTATGGACCGGTCCCGCCGTTTCTGACGTTTTTCCGGTTCAACTCGGAGGGGAGGAAAGAAGCTGACGTGCCGGTTTTTTCAATGACGGCGCCGTCGTTCCTGCATGACTTCGCCATCACCAGGAAATACGCTGTTTTCGCCGAGATACAATTAGGTACTATTGCTGGAAGCAAGTTATATTATTCAGGTTTCAAAATTACGTTAGCCGTTTCGAAAAGATTGTTCGGTCCGTAAAGTGTAACTTTGAAAAACTACATTTTCCTCAAGAAGATTATGAATTTTTATTTGATAAGTTAAACTATTTTAACTGTCCGAAATATTATAGTAGTGAATTTGGACAAAATATCTTAAAAGGAACTTCTGGTCCCAAAAAAGGGAATGGATGCTACCCTGATCCTAAATTATATATATAATGGGTTCTTGTAAACTTATTTTTTTCTTCGTTTTGCGTGTTTAGTTAATTTTTTTTTTGGATTTTTTTTAAATTTGAACTATATTTTTTGGATTAATCGTTCGTCTCAATGAGAGGAGTCTAAAAGCAGTAAAAGAAAAAAATTATGGTCAGAAGCAAAAAAAAAAAAGGTTCACGTTGAAAAACAAGTATAAAACAGTTGTCTTTTTTTGTCTAAAGTGTCGTCTTATATGAATTTTTTTCAATATCGGTCTATATTTTTATACTCTTTTGATCCGTCTTGTCAAAATGAATGATTAATCTCAAAAATTATGACGAAAAACTAAACAAAAAGCTACGAAAGATAAAAAATACCAAAATGAGTTTTGGACAAATAAGTTTAATTACAAGGACGCAACGAGCAAGTTTATTAGTATTATTATTTTTTTTGTTAATAGCAGAGTTCATGAGTACGTCCAAACATATGGCATGTCCAATGAAAAGAGACATTTTTTTTATAATAAAGAATAATTTTGAAATCCATACAAACGATCCAAGCCGTTCATTAAATTTAGAATATATTTTTGAGTGCCCTTGTGAAAAATCAGCTCACCCGGTAAGTGTAAGTGTTCGATCCAATCTTCTAACTTTTCATCCAATCTCAATAAATGTTGAGAATGAATGAAAAGTTAGAAGTTTAGATCGAGCACTTACACTTATCAGATTGAGTTGATTTTTAGAGGGGCACTCAGAAAAATATTCTAAATTTAATAAACAACTCGGATCGTTTGTGTGAGACCTATAGTGGGTCCCACACTAAAATCTGTGCGTTGTGTGACAAATATCTATATGGACAGACTTACTGTTTTCCAAATGAGAGCTGCTAAGGGTACAACAGCCTGCTGTACAGCAGCGGGTACAGACCCCGTTTGCGTCCGTCTCGGGTAGCCTAAATTTTGAAGTGAATTTGGATGATTTGTAAACACCCTTTCCGATATCGGATTGAGGTGATTTTTTACAGGGACCATAAACGAAGTATTTTGAACAAAATGAGCGGCTCCGATCGTCTTTGCGGGACCCGAGACGGACGCAAACGGGGTCTGTACCCGCTGCTGTACAGCAGGCTGCTGTACCCTTAGACTTTCTGTTTCCAAATCCACATGAACGAAAATTATTTAGTGGTTCTGGGGCAGCGCCACATGATGTCCTCACACTCTTATCCACCATTCATATTTTTTTACTGTATTCCGCAGAAATATGTGGTGAATAAGGTTGTCAAGTAATCACACCGATACTCTTATCCACCACACTCGTTTTTACTGGAGTATTGTGAATAAGATTGTCAGGGCATTACTTGACGGTACGCTAGGATCAACCATTAATTTTATGTGGACCGTGTGGACAAGTACAGGAAGTAGCCTCAATTGTCAAACTTATCACATGGATTGATGTTCTACTTCAATCCGAAATAAAAGGGACCAATCCGAAAACACGTAATTAACTTGCGTTTTTTAGAACTTAATCATAAATCCGTTGGAACTAGGTAAATATATGAATATGCTATAAAATAAAATAAAAGAGATAAATATACCAATATCCGAATTTCATTCATTTGAAAGGGAAAAAAAACTTCGATTAAAATTTTGATTGAACAGGTATGAATCCGATGGAAATGATATTCGGATCCGGGTCACTGGTCGGAGCCAACTCGAGTAAGATTCCAAGACTTGGAGTGATTCCGCGCTATGCCAAGGACGAGTCGGAGATGAGGTGGTTCGAGGTGCCCGGGTTCAACATCGTACACGCTATCAATGCGTGGGATGAGGACGGCGGCGACACAATGGTGATGGTGGCTCCAAACATTTTGTCGGTGGAGCACACGCTCGAGCGCATGGATTTGATCCACGCGTCGGTGGAGAAGGTCAGGATTGACCTTAAAACCGGGTTCGTGTCGAGACACCCGGTGGCATCGAGGAACTTGGATTTCGCTGTGATTAAT
Organism: Rhododendron henanense subsp. lingbaoense; assembly: GCA_020567845.1. Classification (NCBI taxonomy): domain Eukaryota; kingdom Viridiplantae; phylum Streptophyta; class Magnoliopsida; order Ericales; family Ericaceae; genus Rhododendron; species Rhododendron henanense. The sequence goes on along the minus strand of CM036315.1, from coordinate 33,536,623 downwards.
CCGAAGTACGTGGGGAAGAAAAACAGGTATGTATGCTTTCCTAATTAATAAGAATACCGTTATTATTACTCCCTCTATCCCATAAAGTTGGTTCTATATGAAATTACTTGCAATTTTTTAACTTAAAAATAACGTATTTACTAAGAGAATTTTTTTTAAATTTTTTGTACCGTTCAAAAGATCTCATCAAGATCTATCAAATAAAATCTATATTGCACAAAAACTTATTTCGTTAAATACCTTATTTTTAAGCTTAAAAATTGCATGTAGTTTCATAGCGGCCCAACTTTATGGGACGGAGGGAGTAGAATTTTTGCTCTGGATGCTCTGGTAAGAGTTGTAGCCTCTTGGCATGTTTCTTGAGTTCACAAAAAGAACATGTATATGCCAGAAAATTTGTTATTTAGAAATTATTTATTACCCCTTTTGTCCAATAATGTCTTTTTTTTTTTAATTTACCCCCCAAAAAAATAATGTCTATTTTTTTCAACGTCATGGTACTTTACAAATACAAATATAATACACCATTCCAACTAAATGAAGTTAATAAATTAACAACTAAACGAAGTTCAAAGTCTCCATAGACTTGAACCCCAAGCCTCTCATTTGAAAGCCAAAAGATACAATCAGATGCGCTAAGAGCCGTATCTTAAGTACAAACAAACCTGGATGTATGATTTTTTCGTATCCAAATTCAAAAGAAAAAGGACACTTAAAATCATACTCCGTATGAAGCCTTTCGTTTTTTTGAACAATTTTTATTTTTAAAAAAATGTAAGAGAATTTGTTTCCAACATTGCAGGTACGTATATGCCGCGATTGGGGATCCAATGCCAAAGATATCAGGGGTGGTGAAATTGGACGTATCCATGTCCGAAAGTGACCGTTGTGATTGCACGGTGGCTACCCGAATTTTCGGCCCCGGGTGTTACGGTGGGGAGCCTTTCTTCGTCGCCAAGGAGCCCAATAACCCCGAAGCCGAAGAGGACGACGGCTACGTGGTAACTTACGTTCACAACGAAAATACGGGAGAGTCGAGGTTTTTGGTGATGGATGCCAAATCGCCAAATCTTGACACCGTGGCCGCTGTGAAGCTGCCCCGTCGGGTACCCTACGGCTTCCACGGCCTTTTCGTGACGGAAACTGACATCAAAAAGTTGTAAACGTATAAAACTTATAGTCCCAGCAACGCCCATGACCAAGATTCATATACTAGTAGCAAAGGATCTAGGGTAAATTTTTTCTGTTTCCGATGCCAATAATTTCATTGTAAAAGAGGCCTGCTGCTCATTTTACGTTGAATAATGTCTCGATATACGTGTAAATAATATTGTATTTCTTTTTTTTCTAAGCAAAAAAAATTTATTAATCTTTATAAAGGATTACAAAGATTTTAAAAGGATCAAGGGCACACCGGCATTAAGCCACCCGAGACCTAAAAGAAGGCAAGATGCTAACTGAACACCAAAAAAAACCCACAAAAACCAACAACAACAACCAAAAACCTAAGCGAACCTCAAACCCTAAATAAGACCCCTATCAACACTTAAATGCCCAAAGCAGAACCTACATTCAATATCTTGCGAGCTTCCTTAAAGAGCATTGAGGAGTAAGGGCCCTTCTAATTGTTTCTATGATTCAATTTATCGAACTTAGCCTCAATCTCCGCGAGATGCTTCTTCTTTTTTTTTAATTTCCTCTCCGATCTTCTCACTCCCCTTTTCATTTTAATGATGGCATCAAAAGACAATCTATTGCCGGGAATGTTACTCTCGTCTCTAGAGTTTTGCCTAGGTAGCCCTTCAACTGCTTTTACTACACCACTGGAAATAACATAATCCTCTCTATAAAAAGACTGTATTTCGAAGTACATTAAAAGGTCTGAGATTTTGTGAAGTATATGTGAATATGAGAAATTTGTGTCGATATTTGTATTTCGTGTACATCAATTTTTTTTTTGATAAGCAGATTTTTTTTATTAATCTTTGAATAGGATACAAAGATTAAACAGATCTCGGGCACACCGGCACCGGCAAAAACACCACCCGAGAACCAACACTAACAGATGGTAGGAGACCAACCGAAGCAACACACTTGAAAGGAAGGAGAACACCTAAAAACACCACTCCCGTACAATTATGGGAGTGCGTAGGAATTTTCATTTTTTAATTTAACTTTACCAACTAATTATGAGAATTTTTTACTTTCACGGCGCGAGTTTTACATGCACTAGGTGGACAACATACATGTAACTATCAACACTTACGCATCTATTGGGAGAAAAGTGGAGAAAAGGAAGGAAAACTGGTCAGGTTAGGTATGACATCACTCATATTCGACCCAATCCGTTTAAACCCGTCTATTATTTACCCGTATTTGACCTGTAAATATTCAACCCGCCCAAAGGCCCCAAACCTGCCTGCCACGGTAAACTTCACTTGCTATCCATTAATAATAGACACTCTTCTCATTTTCTAAAATGATCCCATTTTACCCAACTATATTATAACCCTTTGGTCCCACCTGCTTTTTGCCCCTTGCACGGGGAGAGTGAGAGAGAGAGAGAGTAACCGTTTTGGTAGCCTCATTATTTTTGCATTTTGGATTTTGGATTGTGAGTAGCTATTGATTTTGGATTGTGATTAGAATGGATTATAAATCTAGTACAGCGTTTAAGTGATATGTGCAGAAGAGATTTTGTAACAGAGTAGTGTTTCGGAGAATAATGCTCAAAATAGATTATAAATTAATTTTTTGCCATGTTGCCCTTACTTATTATTATGGTATTATAGTTTGATGAATAACCATTTTAAGTTAGAAAAAATCAATAATAAATAGTCCTAAATAAAATTATCTCTACAAAAGTCTTCAAAAAAATTTGGGCACGTAAAAATCTTGATTATTAGGTGCTTAAAAAATTATACAGCCATCATACAATACAAATTTAGAGAGTTTCATGACCAGAAGAACAATAAAAATGAGCCACAAGTTGCTACAAAAAAAAAATTACATCAACAACTCTATAGGAATTATTGAAAAAGGTCGGGGGTAGTTACATCATTTTAATCCTACCAGAATCTGATAATCCAAAATGGAGAATGAAAAAACTTTTAAAGGGCTAATTCTCATATTGTGCCTCTAAACTGTAGTTTTCAAAATGCATTGTGAGAGAATTCATTCTCACAATACCACTCTCAAACAGAAAAAGTTGGAAAAAAGCACATCACAAATGCACAATCCGGCCGGCTCCCAAACAGGCCCTAAAACGCCAACAAACCAGACCTAACAGCCTCTCTCATCTTGGGTCTCGAATTGGGCAGATTTGTTCTTCTGAACATGATGTTATTTCCTTGCTCCCATTAGTCTTGTAATCTTCAAGATTAATAAAAAAAAATTCACCGTTCAAAAAAAAAAAACCACCTCTCTCATCTTCTAATTCGTCTCCTACCCGTACTGATCATCTTCTCTCATTACAACATCGATTGATCGTCATCAATAGCTAGTGCCGTCGCCGGGAGGCTGTTGGTGTCGCCCCTTTCCTTACACACACGCGCACAGAAGGGAAAGAAAGAGGAAGAAGACCAGAACCGGAATTGGATGTACGAGCTAGTGCGAAGTGTGATGGGTTTGGTTCGATTTAGGGTGGTGGGGACTGTGGCATTAATAATTGTTAAATAATGCATGGTACTGTTGCAATCTAAAGAAGATCGATGTTAATTTTTGGGACCAATGCAATAATGCATGGTACTTTTGGGCTTGTTCTTCTAAATAAGCCATTTGGCTTTTCCGCCATTTTGTTTTTGTTCAATTTTTTTTTGCATTTTTTGGCTTATTGTCAATTTTTTGGGGATTATTGCTTCCTTATGACGAGAGGAATCTAAAAAGTAAAAATTTTCGATCGAAATCCAATTTTTTTTGAATTTCAACGAAAATTGGCGGGAAAGCCACTTATTTCGTCTTGGGGGGTGTGGAGAAATATCTTCCACACATTTAAGTTTGTTATTGCATGTGGTGGTCCTGGTGGACCAGCTAGTCCTGGGGAAAAAAAATCAGCTTATCCAGCTGATTGGATACTTTGCACGGTGCAGTGTGTACGTTGACAAGACACAAAATTTGTAACAAATAAGTATTTATTTGTAATTTTTAAACTTTAAAATAATGGACTTGCTGAAATAATTTTTTGTGCAATATATATGGATCTTATTTGATAGATCTCGATGTGATCTTTTGAATGATGCAAAAAAAAAATATTGAAAACTTATTTTCGTAAATACATTATTTTTAAGTTTGAAAATTGTAAATAAATAACCTATTTTTTAAGAACTCTTAGCGGAACGAGGCCAAGTAAGTTGAAGGAGTCAAATCACATGTATTTATCAATTGAAATAAAAAAATATTCTATTCAATATTTTGTTCATAGATTTTTTGTGGGGCCCACTACGGGTCCCACACAAATGATTCGAGCCGACCAGTAAATGTAAAATATTTTTTCAAGGGCTCCTGTAAAAATTCAGCTCAATCCGATACTTAGAGGTGTTCAATCCAATCATCTAATTTTTTTATTTAGATTTCAGGATATGAAAAAGTTAGATGATTGGATCGAATATCTATAAGTATTAGATTAAGCTGAATTTCTGCGAGGGCCCTTGAAAAATGTTTTATATTTAATGATCGGCTCGGATCATTTGTGTAGGACCCGTAGTGGGCCCCACAAAAAATCTATGTACAAAATCTGTACCCATAGACTTTCTGTATTTTTTGAGAGGGAAAAAAGAATCCCCAATGCAGGACACAAGAATCGAGCTTTGAGAGATAAGAACTTAACTACACGCTTCTAGCCAACAAGCCAATAACATCCTTGGAGTCACATCTTCGTCAAAATATAAATACATAGTTTTTTTTTTTTTGAGTTGTCCTACCCTGGAGGTTGCCTAAGCCCGGGGTCTTGCGGGGCTTACTTCGGGACCGGCCCTGAACTTAACGCATGACACATATGGTGCCCTTTTTCGTTTCCTTCTCGTGGGGCCGAGAGACAAGCATAAAAGCACATTTTGCTCTTTTCTTCCATGAGTGAACACAACCTTTTTGCCTTCAGTACTCACACTACAAGAAAATCGTTCTATAGCAACGGTCGAAAGCCTTGCCAAAGAACCCAAAAACCGTCGGTATAGACCCGCTTAGGCTATACCAACGGTTGGAGAACCGTCGGCCAAACCGTTGCAATATATCCGTCGCTGTAGAGGTATAGCAATGGTTTTGTCGAGCGTTGGTACTTTTTTTTTTTTAGTGACGGTTGGTTTAGCGACGCCTATAACCGTTGGGAGAGGGTAATTTCTGATTGCCTAATGAAATGTCGCTACATGTTGGCACAACCGTCGCCAAAGCCCATTTTTTAGTAACACTTCCATTGTCGCTAAAATATTAAAAAAAAACCGTCGCCATAGTCTTTTTTTTTTTTTTTTTGCAAAGCGCCGCTTCATGCCAAATTTCTATATACACATACTCGTCATAGTTGTATGAGACCCTGCTCCAAGCTAACATAACGCTAATTTTGAAGGCAAGATTCTTTCCATTAAAAAACCAAACTATCATATATATCATAATCCAAACTCCATTACATAAACTTGTTCAAACAAAAATCCATCAACATTTGTACTTTAGCAAATCTCCCATAACACATATCAAAACAATCCACAAAAATCATTGCCTAAACTTGTCCAACAAAAATCACAAAAATATCATAGGTTGTCATCCTTACAAAACCTCCATGAAAATATATATCCAGCACGAAATGCTTCTAGATAGTCCTATCACCTGTAATAAAAATGACAATGGAACAGATTAAATTTAATTTTTAACCTTCAACAAATTGCAGACTTCAAGTGAATGTACACTAAAGTCTCTCAAAAGAATCATAAGTAAACAAACATGCCAAACAAGGAAACTTGAAATATCATAGGAGTTAGATCCAACTATGAGCATAAAACAGAAGAAATGGTACATGCAACCAAAGAGAAACAGATGAGCGCATTCAATTTCAGGCAAGATTAAACAAAAAGTCTGGATTGTAAACAAGTTAATTAATAGGTCTAGGATGTTGATGGAAATGAAGATGAGGTACTGCTATTGCTGGCAGCATCATCCAAAACAGCAAAAGAACCTGGCATTACAGGATACCTTGGAGGACCAGCATCCATCAGTCCATGATTGTGGGGTTGTGGGGTGTTTGCTGGAAGGAAAGTCAAGTCTCATGGTAGTGTGCCTAGCTCCCACCAAGCTCAAAGTTACCTTAGTGGAGGGAGGGGGAAAGAGATCCTACTTTCACAGTTTTCCACTTCTTGGGCTCCTATTACTTCTAAGTATTCAGGTAGTTATCTTACTCCTTGTTGGCTAACTTAGTAACTTCACAGCATATGAGTGTCTTACTATCATATGAAGCACGAATACAGATACGGGATACAGATACGACACGATATGGATACCGCGATACAGTAAAACCTCAAAAAATAGTTCACGGATCATAGCTGCAATGTATCTTTAATGTTTGAATGGTCATCTTGCTAAAGTGAGGTACCTACTCCATCTTCAAGGGCCAGTGATACTATTAGTTGGTTGAGATTAGTACTGATGTTGCTGTCTGTTGCAATTCAGCAAGCTATTGATACTTCTAGTGTCAATAACAAAGGTTCCAAGTGTAGGTTTTCCTAATCAGCTCAAAAATAGGAAAAGGTGATTTGGGATGCTATCTCACTTGCAGTCAATGTGGTCCATTTGGAAAATGAAAAATGAAGGCATTTTTCAGCAAAAATGAATGCATTTATTTCCTTCTAGCCATCAGTGTCACATAACACCAACTACGCCTTGAGAAGACAAGCATAAATAAAGCACACATCTACATGTCCGCATTATAGCTGGAGATTGTCAACCAACCTAGCCATCACTTTTCTCATACACCACAACTACAAACCACTGGAATTAACTTCTTGACAGTCTCATTACCAGAAAAAACAATTAAAGAAAAGCAAGTCCTAAGTTATTAACAAGAGATAAATAATATATTCGATTTTTTCTTTGGAATGACTTATCAGTTCATATATCATTAGCAGTGTTTTGTGCTATGTTGTGGTGTCCTGTCTTCTCGACAAAGTTATGTTTCTCGTTTGGGGACTGTTTCTACTACTCTCTTTGCTTTCTACTGTATCTCTGTCAACTCCTACATCTTGGAGGGCTATGAGATGAAGCTATCGATATATGTTTCAGTTCACCTAAACTGTCTTATGAGCAAATATCCTAACATCATCTTCAAACATATCATTTTCAATCGTAAATAATTAAACCTTCAAGTACATGAAATCTCAATGCAATTCCTATAACAGCTAAAATCTCTACGCAATCCATATATACTGAGAGAGAGAGAGAGAGAGAGAGGGAGAGAGAGAGGTTGTTACCTAAAGAAGCTTCTATTTCATAACTTGTAAAAGATGACCCTTGATTTGCTCGGGGAGAAACTTGATTTAAGATGCCACTAGTAATATCTTGAACCTAAGTCATTGAAGAAAGAATTGATATGAGAACATAAACAATGCAAGCACATATAAATTAAACTTATCTTTACATCACAAGTAGACATAAAGTTATAGTCATAACTTGAAAACCAGACTGCCTAGCCAAGAAGTCAACAACTGATTTTACAGTGTTCAGTTCACTGACTGCAGAATTCAACTTATCTTCTAACACCACTATATAATTGTCTTTCTCTCTCATTCTTTCTTCGTTTGAAGCCACTCTCAACCTTGCATCACTATTGGAAGTTGAGCCGCAAGTTTTAGAAGTATGCCCAAATCCCAAACCACGAAAACGACCACTATGCTCTTTCTCGTCTATCACTTGAGAGTAGATGTCATTCTTTGACCAGTTTATTTTCCCCTTCGTGTTCTCTTCAAGGGTACTTTGTTGCGACGCCATCAAATCCTTCATTTTTCCCTGCAATTCATATAAATATAACACCACTCATGCTTTTACAAGTACCATTTGGCTATAAATATATACTTCTCTACATTGTAATGCAGTTTGAATGCAAAAATTAAGCTATCATACCATATTTTCAGCTGCCTTATCACTCACAAGGGTCTTTCCGTCTTTCTTTGTGTGAGTTGGCTCATACAACATTGTTCTACTAACTCCAATGTCATTTTTTTTCTCCTATATTACAACCATTTCATTGACCATATTATCCAAACAATTAAAGAAGTGCAAAAAAATCGTATAAGCAATTAATACGAAGTACCAGTTCATGGGCATGTTGTGGATAAGTTTTCGATCTAGCTATATGAGGATTGTTTTTCTCCTTCCTACGTCTCTTGTTAGCAATACTAAGGAGCTTTTTTCAGACATTGTAAACAAAAAGTATCATCAGATAGAGAAAAATTAATGAAGACCATTGAGTCACAATTAATGTATTTTACATACCTGTCCATTAATTGAATACCAATAAGAACAAGATCTGCATATTGCTCCTGATTAACAGTCGCAAGTGCTATTGCAACAACTTGTGCTGCTGTCTTTGACTCATCATAATATTTTGCTTTCAAGCTACATCTCCATTGTCGCAACTTTTCCCCAAGTGACTTCAGTGTGTTGTGCTTAATTAGGTCTCTCTCATCATTCGAAATAAAAAACTTGGACTACAAGAAAATAACATAGAACCATATATTTTAGCTACTTTCTTCTCTCTCTTTTTTTTCGCAACATATTCCATCCCATTCGGTAAATTAGTTGATCACCAGTTTATGCAGCAAGGAGCAACCCAAATGATAAGAGACAGCAAAGCAAAGTAGCAAAGAAACAGCAACAGCAGTAATCTGCAGTCTAAAAACTGCTACTCAACAGAAAGTAGCACTCCAAAATGCACCAGATAGCTACACAAGGATTAGGTAGCGTCCAAGAATCAAGTCCAGAACATCCTTTAGAATAGCATCACATCCAATTGGCAAGAGACACCAAACCAAAGCAGCAAAAAGAAGCAGCAGCAGAAGACAAAGACAACCACCAAACAATGTTGTATGAGCCACAGGGTTATGTAGAAGGGTTAGAGAAGAATGTGAACAGGCATTCCAAGACCTGAAGAAGAGGGAAGGATATGAATGGGGAGCAGAATGCAAACAGGCATTCCAAGACTTGAAGAAGTACTTGGCAGCAGCCCCACTCTTGTCCACTTATGATCCGGGTGAGTCTTTAATTTTGTATGTAGCAGTTTCTGAGCATGCTGTAAGTGCAGTATTATTGAGGAACAAGGGGTCCGAGCAAATCCCCATGTATTATGTGAGCAAGACATTGCTAGATGCAGAAACGAGATATCTGCCTCTCGAGAAATTGGTCCTGGCACTAAGGACAGCGGCAATGAAGTTGCCACATTATTTCCAGAGTCATAAGATTGTGGTTTATACCGAATTTCCGTTGAAGTCATTGCTACGAAAGGCAGATTTCTCGGGACGAATCTCGACTTGGTCGGTGGAGCTTAGTCAGTACAATATTGACTATCACCCGCACACCGCGATCAAAGGACAAGTGTTGGCGGACTTTGTAGCAGAATTCTCACCTGCAGTGGCTCCCCAGCCTCCTACGAGAAAGGAGCAGGCATCTGGGCCACCAGTCAAGAAGAGTAAGGCACCGGCCGAGCAAGATCCCCTGGAATGAAAATTGTTTATTGATGGTTCAACATGTAATACTGGTTCAGGGATTGGGGTTGTGTTTTTTCCTCCTGAAGGAGTAATGTTGGAATTGTCTGTTCGGCTGGGTTTCAGTGCATCGAATAACGTGGCGGAGTACGAGGCACTCTTAGCAGGCTTAAGGAGTGTTTAGCTTAGCTCCAAATAACGTGGCGGAGTACGAGGCACTCTTGCAAGTACCTGCTGTAGTGTTTAGCTTAGCTCCAATTAGTTTTGGTCTAAATAGAGTGGTGGTGAAATAGGAGGCAATTTTTTTGATTACCATCGTTTTCTTCTTCCTCTTCTGTCTGCAATTGGTTTCCTCTCTCTCTCTTTCCATACAAAATAGCTTATGTGATCTTTCATAACCAAACGAATTGAACTTTCTAATGAGCGCTTGCACTTGATTTATACGATGTCATAATCAAAATGAATAACCCCCTCCTCAAAGGTCGTTGGTTCTTTATCATGGCAAGTACATTGTTGACATATCTAACTTGCATTAACATTTTTAACAAGATTTCATAAGATTCCTCTTGTAACGATTCCAGGCTGTGTTTGTTGGACCAAACATATTGTTGACATAAGATCAAACAAAAAACATAAAAATAAAAAAATAAAAAAAAATTTTGAACCAGAAACAAAAAACATATTGTTGACATGAGATTTTGCCATGAAGAGCCACTGGCAATTGTTCTCTTTCCTATACCATTCGTTCCGAATGTACCTACAATGCTTGTATCTTCTGAACTTGTACTTTATAGCGAATCACATATACTTCGATAGCTGCATCACTCGAATTTGTGGCGGCCGGAGACACTCAGCTAATCAGCTTACCTATGATTTGTTGACAATTTCTCTAACAAGCTTCGCTTCAAGCTTGATGGACTAGAATAGATCGAACAATAAACTCATTATCCCTTACGTTCTGGGAACACATCAACCCAGTAATGTGTCTCCTAGACTTCAATTTGAGGTTTAGCATTTGGAGTCTGTGGACTAATTTACAGGCAAAGGACGAGTCCTCTAATTTTGAATGGACACGTTAATGGTTTCAGGAAGTTTGAGGGTTTGGAAAAATAAAATAGTGGTACAGTAAAATTTGTATTTCTTTTTTCTATTTTTTCTTTAAAAAAACATACATTCGTGTAACTTTTATTGACTCACCACAACAAGGGCATGTGGCCCACCCGTGGTTTTGACCGGACCAATATAGTCTGTTTTAATCTCCTCATGGAATTAGCACATTTTCATGTCGACTAGCCTCAAAATAATGGCAGTCACATAAGCATGTATGACCGACACTATTTTCAAGTATGACCTACACGATCTTCAAGGATTTTCAGCTCAGTTCAAAGGGAAAAAAAGAAGTGATTTTCAACGGTTTATCAAAGCATCAGACAGAAGTAGCTTAGTTTTCGAGAAAAACAACGATAACCTCGATTCTTCGATGGCTTTTAGGAGTTCCGGTGGTATTTCTTTTCCTTTCCCAAGTTGTATATCATTCTTGAAAGCGGAAATCCTTTGTGAAATAGAGATGGTCAATGAAGTGCTTGCGGGTGTCTTCGCCTGTCAAGTTCAAGAAGACATCATATTTCCATCGAGATAGCGTGTAAGAGGAAGAAGTTACTTTGATGCTTGTCGAAACCACAGCTAGCTACTGTATTATAGAAAGCCAATAAAAATAAAAATAAAAAACTACTGCATAACAGAAGATCATGGAATTTCAAGCCTATCTCCTATTGCTCTATTACAAAAGCAACTCGTTTGTGGATAAAAAATGACAACGTAATTGGAAAGATGATCAACATTTGCCAGGGCAATCACTGTCTCAGGCTGCAAGTTTTGCATCACTAAACTTCAGAGTAAGAACTTTTCAAAAAGAGGGGGAAAAACCACAACTTTATAGCAAGTAAAGCAATTAGTACTAAAAATATCATCCACACAAATCCTGCCCATCTCATATAAAACCCAATTAACTACACAATCCAAATACCCCACAATTAATACATTACATGATGTTACATACAAACCAAAACAACCATTTCTGAGATCCCCATAGTTCCAACTTCAACCCCATGCTTAAAACCAACAACTAACAACGCTTCCCCGACTGTCCATATACTGTAAAACTAGTTAGAGCTACCTTAACACTACAACAGGGTTTTGGGAAGAATTTCCAGCAACTTCTGTTCATTCATGCCAAAATAGAGGCTCTGGAGGATTTAAACAACTTGAATCACATTTGAGAGACCTGCACAAGCATCAAATAACATTTCAAGCACAAGATCTGCTTCAGTGCGATATCTTTCTACGCAAAGATAATATGAAAAATCGTACAGACAAAGGGAGGAAATGTCAATAATGGAGCCAATTTAAACTTCTCAAACTAAGGACGTCGTGACACATGAGAAAGTTCCGCATCCTTGTGATGTAAGAACAAATTATAAGCTTTAGGCTTGACCGAGTGCAATTTTGTTCACGTTACCCTCTCTCTCTCTTATTGGTTGAAACGGTGTAGGTCCCACACTTTTTGGTAAGCATGACATCACTTTGTGGTGGGATCCACACCATTTCAACCGAGTGCAATTTTGATCACCCTCCTTAAATGGCTTGACCACCTGATGATTTCATCATAGAATCACAATGTCTAGTAAAAAGCGGTATGGGATAGACCAATGTTCTAAAAAGCGCTCGGCGCTAGGCGGGCGGCCGACCACCTTCAAGCTTCAAGACCTATTAATCGGCCATTAATCGCCTTTTAGCAATTAGTCGGGTTTTTTTTTAAAATATTCTACAACCTCCCTACCATTAATAATCACAATTTTTCTAGTTGATGTGATATATCTTCTCTCCCAAAAAATTTCTTAGTTCTCTTTGGCTATCGGATACTCAATGTTAACACTTCTGAATGTTAACAGTTCTCTACATTTCAAATATAGAGACATAGAAGTTCAATGTTCATAGTTCAAGATTACGAAATCTTAATCACCAGACCCAGATCGATGAGAGGCTGATCGAATGAGAGCCCTAACATAGTAACACTAATTCGAAGCCCTAAATAACCTAGTATGAGTATAACAGTTACCCCCTTCGTTTTCTAAAAATTCAGATTTACCCCGCCTAATCGCCCATTAGCCGATTAATCGCCCATGAACCGATTAATCGCCTATCGCCGCCTAGATGCTGACCAATTAAGCAGCGATTAATCGCCGCCTAAGTCCGATTAATCTTCTAGCCGCCTAATTCAACCTTTTAGCCATTAATCTCATCGGTCAGCCCAGATTTCCGATTAATCGCCCATTAATCGGCAATTAATCCCGCCTTTTAGAACACTGGGATAGACTGGTGGAGCAGTTTCAGAATCAGTTGGTGGAAATGGAACGGAGAAGGCAATTTCACTTGAATGTATTTGTTGGGACTCCTTTGGCAAGCATAGTTTCATAAGTTCAATGTATTTGTGGGGATTGCGATACAATGTGCAACCTATTGGGGTGAGAGGGCTAGGGTGAAGAGACATAAAGTCCTCTATCTCAATTATCAACCCAAACACAAATCCTTCTGGAAATGGCTTTGGAGACTTTTGTGGGGCTCCTTTTGAGATGGCTCGATCATCTTTGTTCAGGGGGTTTGGTTCTTGTCCTTGGTCCACTTCAGTCCTGCAAAATAGAGCACGACTAAAGATCACGCCGGAGGTTCTCCGGGATGATCCTCCGGCGCAAGAGTCAGTTCTCTTGCTAAGGGGAAGGAGAAAGTGTTTAGGGTTTAGAGTTGTGTATTGAACGTACCTCTATCAGGAGGCATCACTATGTATTTATAGGGATCGTTCAGCCCGATCCAAGATCGTATGCATGCTCTCCACGTGTCGGCCGACGTATCTCCTACGTCACCATTTAGGGTTTCATAACTGACTGGTGAGTGAGCGGGCCCCCATTCACGTGGTACCATCAATCTGGTAACTGCTCGGCTGACGTCACCATCGTCATCATAGCCAGAGTGGCATCCCCACGTGAAGGGGGATGGAACATGGCCCCCACATCCGTTCAAGACCAAATGTGAGCCGACAGTCAAAGAGTCGGCCAGCCGAAAGGCTGTTGGCCGAAGAGGACGTCTAGGGGAAAGCGTTCATCCCTGAGGAAGCCGAGGCGATGGGATACGTCCCTTGATGGGAATGGTCCTTCGGTAGCCGAGGCTTTGTCGGAGTGTTCAAGGAGGTTTCAAGGCCATCGGCCCACCGAAGCCATATCAGACTTGCTCTAGGAATAAACGTGGACAATCGGTCCCCGACTCGGTATTACGCTCGGTGCAGCCCGAGCCAGTTAACTCGGCCTACTACAACTTTCCACAGAGAGACGGGGTGTTGGTATGGGGGCTGGTTGTCCCTCGAGTATGGAGTTTCGTGGAGTACCCAATATCTAGAGGAGGAATTGGAATTATAGACGTCACATCGGAAGCGTCCAACACTATCTGCAAACGTATCCGACATTTACGCCAAAAGTGAACTATTTACTAGCGTTGCCTTTGTAGGCATGACGAGGAGCCGCTAATCCTTAGTTACACGAAGCGGGAGCGGGGGCGGGAGCGGGGGAGCGAGGGAATACAAAAGCTCCCAAGGTTGGGAGCGTGTGAGGAGTGTGTACATATATTTTGAAAATAATGTAGCATAGAGTATTCACTTTAAAAGAATAATCATTTTAGGAAGTAAAAATATGGACCAAGTCCTCCATAAGTGTAAGAAATGGGCTAGTGTTGCAATATAGTATGATTTTCTATTCAAGATATCATGCTTAGGCTAGATATATGAGTTCATCAAAGACCAATTAATAAAGCCAAGTGATAAATCCCTGTTTTCCTATGCAAAGATTATACAAAAGCTCCCATCTTGGTAAGGAGCGAGCTCCCATCTCAATGGGAGTGGGCTCCCGTCAAGCTCCTTAGTTGGGACCGCAAAAGCGGGCTCCCAAGCTGGGTGCGACACCACTTTAGAAGCTCCCTGCAACTAAGCGCTAATCATGTTCTCATCTATTGCAAGGAGGCCTCAAATTTGTGGGGTTTGGTGTTAGCTTACTTTGGGTTTTGAGTTTTCTTGCGAGATGGTCCAGGTGATTGTCCAGCCCCTTGGGAAAGCTGATAAGGAAGGCATAACCGTGAGCCCCTTTATGTGTCAACCAGCTGCCCTAGACAAAACATAACAAGATGCAGTGTTCAAGTTCGCTAATCGGTAGTCGCTCGGTCAGACACCTTGGAGTGAGTACTTGGCGTTAGTCGGCGAGTAATGCCCACCAAATAGGGATTAGTCCCCTCGCCCAGGCACCTTGGAGAGAGTACTCGGCGAGGAATACCTGGTTTTAGAACACAAACAAGAAGACTTTCAATTAGTTGAGGAGCTCGTTTGAATGCTCAAGAGCTCCTTTTTGTCCATTTGCTATTGGAACTATTAAGGATAAGTGCCACATTCCTTGGATCATAAATTTGTTGTTTAGGGCTTCCTCCCCATGAATTTTGTATAAGGTTATATATATTGCTTGTTTCGTATTGTCGGATGTCCTCTTAACAACATTGTGCTTTAGGATGACCCTTTATTACCCTTCTTTTACTAATCAATTCAAAAAAACAAATTGCAGTGTTTAGACATGCATAGTGCCTGCATCATAACACTTAATTTCACATATAAGATAACAGAAAAAGTTTTCCAACTTTTTGGGTGCCATTATTACTTAAATAACCAGAGGAGAAGCACTGAGAGACATAAGACAACAATATGAAACATTTCTAGTTTTTGAAATAAGTAACAAGCAATACAAGAGCAAATTATCAAAATTTAGAAAACCGATCTTCAAGCACATATCAACTGACAACACAAATGAGTAAGTAACAGTTCTTTGAACTTACCATTTTTCACCGTCACTACCATATCCATTTACCTAAGCACGTATCCATTTACCTAAACAAGAGAAAAGGAAGCAAAGATCAGATGATTCTTAGCACTTAATTATGAGCCAGGTATGGAAATGGGGATGCATTACTACCTAATGAATAGAAGTCCCCAACCAAAGTGTCACTCGAGGAACCTTTAGTTAAGTAGGCAATCACATTTAATGGCAGATTTGAAGACCGTGAAGGAGTTGTCAACTTTAGGTGCTTCAACTTACGAAATGGAGAAGGACGATTGTTAAGAGAATCGGGATCCTTTGCAAGGGCCTTATCAAATCATAAATAAACAAACAAGTCAGATAATTAATTTGGATTTCGGTCTAAAAAACTAAGCCGCTTTAAAAACATATTTAGGTGTAAGACAGTAAGAGGAAGATAAGAGAGTTTCTGAGGTTGCGTGTAGATATAAAATATTATGATGTTTGTACATGACAGTGGAGTGGTATATGCCCTATTAAGAATATGTCAGACCAAGGGACTTACTGTTCTCTATGGTCCTCTATGCCTTTTGAACAACTACTGATGGCCATCACATTATAACTCCAGGAACATAACCTGACCACGTTGGAGCATCCTCTAACAAATGATGTAGCCATTCTACTTACTAGTTTTTTCTAACGCAATGAGTTGATCATACTCCATTCCAGACCTTGCTAAGTGTGAGGATTTCCAAATCACTGTTGTACTGCAATAACAAAAATAAATCACCTTTGGATTCTCAGTCTTTAAATGAGATATACAAATCGCATTACTATAGTTTTCAAGTATAGTTGGATATCTTCTATAGTGCAACACATAGTTTAGCTTGTGGAAATTATTCTTATTGCTCCCCCCCCCACAACTCTGAAATTAATAACTTATTAAAATAATTTTCGTAGTTTATGACATGACACAAACAATGACAAAATTCTCTCTTCCTGTCTCACGTTTCAGGAGACTTCAGCAAGAAACAACCCCCACATCGTTTCACGATTTTATGGTAAATGCGACAAGCATTCTGTGTACCCTTTCAGATTCACTAAAAACTCTCTAGAGCATGTAAACCGATTCCACGAATTGCCATAGGGAAAACTTAGTGACAACAAACAAGTGCCAAAGCACCCATTCCAAATTTCCAGATCTAAAAACCAACTTAACCGAAACAGTGAAATGTAGTGCGCTGAACCGAAACGGTGTTTCAACCACGCTATCGAATCTCAATGGTTTGTCACCTTAGGCACCTTCATTAACCAATTACCTTTCCCCATAAAGTTCCACTTTTCCAATTCTGCTAACATTTTGAACATAAAAAAAGAAGATGACAATTGAATCATCAAATTCTACTGCATACAATGAACAAAGTCTTGTCTCAATGTAAATCACTAGAATTCCAAACTAAAGATGTGAGCCAAACTAGATTAACTTCATTTATAAATGACTCAATCATGTGAAGTTGAATGACTAGCATACATTAGTGGGTGAAAACCTCAAGTTTGTCTTGATCCCAAAACGTTAAAACGTTCCCCAACGGTCACAACCTTTCAAAATGGTTATGCGGTTGTGCTTCTTCCCAACAGACACCAGTTAAACCATCAAGCCAGATAGACCCACCCTCACCCTTTTCATGTATGGAATAAGTGAAAATATTGTCTCAGGCAATCCAGCAAAACAAAACGCTGGCATGTAAAACTTGATAGCTATCATATATCTCCATACCCGTTCACGCATATATATGTCATTTCTTGTTTCAACAAAAAAACTACCAGAAATAGACAAGCAATTTAAAACAAACTATCAGTTAAGTTCTATAAATTGGTACAAAAGGAAACCGATCATATTCACGGGAATAAAAGAACTACAAGGCTTTGCCGTGAAAAGAACAAAATAGCAGAATATGCAACAGAATGAATTTACAAACTAATTACATGTGAACTACTTTCCCTAACACAAAAAGTAAACCCGCATCTGTCTTAAGATTGTTAGAAAATATGTTTACTTTTTGTGATGAAACCAACAATATGAACATGCAATAAAATCAAAACTCAAAACCTGGAAATCGTTGAAAACAAAATGGTGATCAAGACAAGTGTTGCATTATGTGCTTAAGACAGATTCATCCCTGCTACGGTGCTCACGGTTTGCGTGGATGTCTCTATCTAAGCACTACTTGATCGAAGGCCCCAACAGAAGCAATACACAATCGATGGGTCAGTCGAACCAAACTTGTGTTTGTACTCTTTCAAATCTAGAATTTCTGACTCAATGAAAGTATACAAAACCAACTCTCTGAAAATGAAGGAAGAATGCGATATCTTAGTTGCACGAAGCGGGAGCAGGGGCGGAGGCGGGGGCGGGAGCGGAAGCAGGGGCGGGATCGTGGGAATACAAAAGCTCCCAAGGTTGGGAGTGTGAGAGGAGCATGTACATATATTTTGAAAATAATGTAGCATAGAGTATTCACTTTAAAAGTATAATCATTTTAGGAAGTAAAAATATGGACCAAGTCCTCCATAAGTGTAAGAAATGGGCAAGTGTTACAATATAGGAGTATGATTTTCTTTTCAAGATATCATGACTTGGGCTAGATTAATGAGTTCATCAAAGACCAATTAATAAAGCCAAGTGATAAATCCCTGTTTTCCTATGCAAAGATCATACAAAATCTCTCATCTTTGTAAGGTGCGAGCTCTCATCTCAATGGGAGTGGGCTCCCGTCAAGCTCCTTAGTTGGGAGTGCAAAAGCGGGCTCCCAAGCTGGGTGTGACACCACTTTAGAAGCTCCATGCAACTAAGTGCGATATATATATATATATATATATATATATATAGAGAGAGAGAGAGAGAGAGAGAGAGACCAAATGGTGACTTTCTGAATAGTCATCAGGGAAGGGACACTTCTGTTCATAAAAGACGTGTTCGTCCACGACGAATAGGCGTCACGAAAAAGAAATGACTCCAAATCAAGCCAATTTACATTCATGCCGAAAACAAAATACTATATTCTGAAAGATTTGCCAACAATATCACCATCTCCAAGACCATATAGATGTTAAAAAAACCAATAGGATCATCATCAAACTCTTAAAACTAAACTCTCGTCATATGACCAATGCCACCATTATGTGTCAACTACTTTCCAGTCCTCATTCACTACATCATCGATTCCCTCTACTAGCATCATCTTTATTAACATTTCCAACAATATTATTGTCACAGTCGCACACAAAAAGAGTACCATTATCCTAAAAGCCCAAATGATATGCTAGCTCAAATGTCCTTTTAATGAAATGGATGAGAAAGTAAAGCATCTAAGTCATTGAAACATCAACCTCAAAAAGGGTAAAACCAATATGACAAAGAACACATATTACCTCAACAGTATCCATGGACAACGTAACGTAATCTGCTTCTCCAAGCTGTTCAAGCATCTTCATCACATTGAGGGGCATCCTTTGCAAGATATCTTCATCTGATACATCATATTCATCAAAAGACCATGTTTTCAGGCGCACGTGTACATTCTGAAGACAAGGGAGACTTGCTGCAGAAAAGACAGGCAAAGCGTGTCCTTCCAACTTGAATGATGTCAGCCCAGGTGCTGAAACCACAATCATGGATTCGATATAGTTGCCACGGCTGCAATCATCATCATAGTAGTGTAATTCTAGGTTCCTAAGATTAGGAGCATTGATATTCAAACTTTTCAACTCTAAGTCATCCAAAATCAATGTTTCCAAGTTGGTACAGTTCCCAACAGTCTCAGTTATGAAATTGGAATAATAATGGCAGCAACCGGTGAGACGCAGAGTCTTTAATGCAGGTAACCGCAGCGGTTTGTCCGGTGGCATACCAAAGGCATGACACGCCAACGTAAGGCTTATAAGAGAACTAGAGGAAATTCCAAGGGCTTCGGATAGGCAGCCAGGAAATTCCGAGTGATCCAAATACCAATTACAGTCGGGCCAGAGAAGCAATTCTTGAACATTGTGTCGAAATGCATAGCATATGCAGTTTTTGACAAGGTCTGCATCCAAGAATAAAGTGCACCGAAAGTAGAATCGGAAGACGCTCGAGGCGTCTCTGAGAGACAAGACCTGATTCACGAAATGTGCGAATCGATGTTTTTTGGTCTCGCAATGAATACCCGGAAATGCGTCGTAATCCAAGTGTATGTTTGGTACCGAAGTCCGAAGGTACCTCCATCTCTTTGACAAAACGGAGGTCTGGACGACGGATGTGGTGTCGATGGAGGAGAGGATTTGGTGAAGAATGGAGTCGGGTAAGCTGCTGATTCTGTCTTCTTCTTCTTCTTCTTCTTCACCGCCGATTAGTTTCGTTTTCTTCTTCTGATGCCTCCTCTTACTACCCATATCTTCGGTGCTCTGTTCTTTTTCTTTAATTTTTGAACTGAATCTTCAGAGCTGCTCCGAACGATCAATTCCTACACGCCTAATCCTGACCTAGGTCACGGAATCCCGAGGTATCTTGGCCCAGCTCTCGATTTATGCTCCCCTTCTCAATTGTCATTCCACATTTTCATTCTGGCTATTTTTGAACTCAAGGAAAAAGAAAGAAAATTAAATTTTCCCTTTCTAATTACTCCCTCCGTCCCGATTTGTTTATTTACTTTTTGACTTTAACATGTCTCAAATTATTTGTCCAAATAGTAGTTGACTAGGAAAATTTCCCTTAATGCCCTTTCACTTTTCAAAAAATCATGTATTGAGAAATGTACCATCTCATTAAATGTTCAAAAAGTGAGGGTATTTTGGAAACTAAAAATATTTTGAGTGTAATCATTGTGCTTCCTTAATAAGTTGGAATCCCAAAATTGGACAAACAAATTGGGACGGAAGAAGTATATTGTTTGGTTGGAAGGAAAAAAAATTCAGTGCCGAGCACGCATCTCGGCCATCCAAACGTGTTTTGGACGGTCCAGATCTGTTTGGGTAGGCTTGAGGGGGTATTTTGGTTATTTTACACTCAAAATTTACCCAAACAGATTTGGTCTGTCCAAAACACGTTTGAACAGCCGAGATGGTGCTCGGCACCACATGGCCGGTGCCCACCCAGCACTGAAAAACTTCCGGTTGGAAGAGTTGAAAAAATAAAATAAAATTTTAAACAGCGGATAGTAAATTTTTTCTCCCATTTTTTGAGAAATTTTTCAGTGCTGGGTGGGTATCACGTGATGTCCACTCAGCGCATCCAGATCGTCCAAAAGTTTTTTGGAACTTTTGGACGGTCTGGATTTTAAAAAAATTAAACTCTTCCCTGGAATTTTTTTTAAAAATCTGAACCATCCAAAATATTTTTGGACAGCTTGAAAGCATGAGCGGACACCAGGTAAAATATAGTAATATACCCACCCGGCACTGAAAAACTTCTAATTTTCCTCTCATTTCTGTTTCTTTCCTTTTCTTTTGACCTAGGCTACATCACTGATTTAAAATTGTTGTCCTGTATACCACTTGGCAACTAGAGTCTGGGCACACGCACACTATGTGTGTGCAAGTTGAATCTCAAGTAGCTTCTCGGTTATAATTTGATTGACTGAATTTTGATTAAAAGATTTTCTTAACATGTGCTCCTAAAGGCATATGATAAGATCATATTAACTCCCTCATTTAACATCATTTGAACGGGGAATCTAAGGTTGAAGTTACTGCCATAATCTCCTTCATTTTTTTTTAAGGAGTTTATGGCGATAACTCCTTCATTAATCCTTATTGAAAAGAGTAATTTTTTCATGTTGGACAAATGTACCCCCAATCCAACATACCCCATTCCCTCCCAAAAACTTTAGGCATATTATTTCCATCTCATAAGCATTACTGTATGTTCTTATGAATTGTTTTTTAAAAGAATTGAATACAATGCTCAACAACCACGTCAGATTTAAAAAAAAAAAGAGTAGCAAACACAATATTTATTTTAAAAAAATCATATTAACATAAGCATTCATCTAATACTTCAAACAAAAATTTGGGTCTCAATCTTCTAATCCTATCAACTTCATTAAACAAGATTAATTAAACCCACTTTTGTGAAAAGTAGTTGGTAAAAAATTTCCTTTATTCCCTCCACCATATTTCGTTTGGCTCTGGCCTTCATATCAGAAGTGTTCGCTAAAATGAAAAAGTAGAATCAATCATAATTTTTTACTTTTTCCAATGCTCTCGTCGAGATGAACTAATAATCCTGAAAAATTTTGATGAAATTTTTGGGCTTATTTTTGTCTTTATTAAAAAATAGTTCCGATCATCATTTTTTTCTGTTTCTGAATGCGCTCGTCGAGACGAATCAAATATATGTAAAAATTTGACCCGAAAAATAACAAATGCAAAAGAAATTAAATAAAGACAAAAAAAAACTGACTTATTTAAGCCAACCAAGGCCTTAATCTGATGAGTTATTGAATAAATATTGTGTTTGCCAATGTTTTAAAAATCTAATACGAGTTTTTTAGTTTTTGAAAGATTTTTGATAATGCTAATTGTAGTGGGCCGAAATATCATAAGGTTCAAAGGGGTCGAAGGGGTGACGTTGTAAACCCACCGTTCAGTTGTTTCAGTTTGTCTGTAAGTTGGGCCGCATCCTGACACGTCACTCCACGTGTTTCCCGAACGATAGGCAAGCCCTAAGCACCTTACCGAGCTTCAGTTGTTAATCCGAACAGTTGAATTCTTATCTCGCTCGGTGAGGTACTCTCATTCTAGGGGCCTTTTCTTACTCGGCGGACTTTGCTTACGCTCGGTAAGACAGAAATCATTCGGTGATATGTTCACTCGGGATGGCATTCGGACGAGGTTGTTGGGAAGCGTTCTGGAAGTTTTTGTTGATAAGCACGTTCCCCTTTCTGATAAATGATTAGACGTCTCTGCCTAATGTGACACCTCTGACATTGACTAGTGCGGCTCTGCAACCCTCGAATGGCGGCATTATTAAATGCCTCTGACATGTGACGTCACCTGAGCATAGCAGCGCATGTGCAGGGCACTTCCACCTTGTTCAACACTCCAAAGTCCAAACCTTTGCCTATAAATAGAGAAGTGCCCCTTCTAGGGCAGAGGTCTAAATAATTCATAACTACACTCTTCTTTCTCTTAACATACTTTCTTACTAAACTTCTTCCTCCTCTTCCACTTACTGACTTGTTCGTCGGAGCTTCTTCCTAGAGGAAGAACCCCCTTCGATTTGCAGATACACAAGACACGACACCATTCCTCTGCGATTCAACAGCAAGAAGAAAGGATCTAGAAGGTTCAAGGTTAAATTAGCCCCCACAATTGGCGACTCTGCTGGGGAAAGAAACACTTTTCCCTAACACGCAGTGGGCCTGATTTCGCCCTTAGATCTTCTCCTCTCTTCTTTTGCTTTCTTCCTCACCTAAATATATGACTCAACGCCTTCCACCGCCAGGGCCGGAGAACTTCACCCTCGGGTTGGCCGAGTACAGGTCTCTCAATCTCGAACCCAGCGATTGAACCCAGCCAAGCTGCGAGAACCGTTCTCCTAGTTTCTCGTCAGCTTTCATTCCCTCCAACCGAACTTGATATCGCCTTGGCAGAACAAAAGCGCCAAGCAGCGGTTATAGCTTTACTCCAACAGCAGCTTGAAGATCGAGACCGTGGCGTGGTCGTTACACCTCCCCACGTCCACCACGCGGAACCAAGCTGTCCGAAGAAGGCACACAAACGAAGTAGGAAATCACGCCCAATACCAACTTCTAAGCCGATGGCCTCCGAGCGCCGAACCGTTTTGGGTAGTGGTACGGCGCATCCTATCAATCACCATGTGTCAGCCATCGAACGACCCATCATTCTCCCGCTCAAATCCAACGGTTGGATACTCGGCACCGCTTCGAATTCAACCCTAGGTATTTAAGGGGGTGAGAGGAGAGAGATAAAAAAACAGAGCTTCACTCGGCACCACTCCCTGGATGCCGAGCTTCATCACGCCGGATAAAAAACAGATCCTGAAGTTCGACAGCTTGCAGGAGGACCTTTCCTTTTCCTTCACTCTCCAATCCGGGCTAGCCTTGCCGAGGGACATCAAGAGCCCCCAGTCTCTGAAGGCAGCATTGAGCGACTACTACTTCTACGTGGGAAGGGTAAGTTATATTTTCCATACATACAAAGCACTCCTTCTACGCTTACTTTCCTTTTCCCTCATACAACGTTTACTTGCATTGTGTGCAAGCCACCCAGTCCATTATGAGCGCCCAATGCTACTTGACCGAGCGTGACAAGAAAACGAAGAGGCTGCAGCAATCGGTGGAGCACAACCAGAACATGGCCGAGGAGTACAAGAAGAGCCTGGGAGAGTCTGAGGCCGTGCGTCAAAGCCAAGAGCTACAGATTGCGTATCTCAACGATTTGATCAACGGGCTGCAGGATGCTGCCAAGCGCACGAGAGATGAGGGAAATGCTGAGGGGAAAACCGAGGGAAGGAAGGAGATGGAGAAGGAACTTGAAGCGAAGCTAGAGGAGCAATACAGCCAGGGGTACTGGCAGGCCGAAGAAGATGTAGCGGAGCAAATCCTTAAGGCACAGGCAGAGATCAAGGCCGTGCAGCACAATGAGAGCTTCGTGCTCGGATACAATAAGGGCCTCGATGGTGCAAGGGTCGGCTCCGAAGATGAAAGAAGGCTTCAATTGAAATGCCACCCCGTGCAACTGCCGGAGCTGGAGCTGAAGAGCTGACTGTCAGTGCCCCCGAAGCTCCCAATGTTCAAGCTCCTGCGAACAACCAAGTGCTGTCTCCGTTAGCCACTCCATCTCCCGATGCTTAAGACTAAGAAGTTTTTGTTTGATTTTTTGAATTTGAACATTTAAATTTGACGGTCGGCGCCAAACATTAGGCATTAGCCGCACCGTAGTATGTAATTAATACAAGTTTGAGGGTGGCACCGAACGATCTACCATCGCCACGCCTCGGTAGGTGTAGGAATGTTTTTAGGGATGACACCAAACGATGCACCACCCGCCATATCTTTCATGAAACCATGCTTGAAATGGTATTATTGTGCTTGAAATATTACTTCATGCTTGTGCAGGATGCTCAAAGGTGAACTCGAAATCAGTATATCCTCCACGGGCCCTTTCGCCAAAAAAATGTTCAGAAGTTAGCTCAAAATCTTGCAAGTACCTGCTGTAGTGTTTAGCTTAGCTCCAAATAGTTTTTGCTCTAAATACAGTGGTGGTGAAATAGGAGACAATTTTTTTATTACCATTTTACCCTTACCGTACTTTGTTTTCTTCTTCCTCTTCCGGTTCTCTGCAATTGCTCTCTCTCTCTCTCTCTCTCTCTCAATACAAAAGAGCTTAAGTGATCTTTCATAACCAAACGAATCGAACTTTCTAATGAGTGCTTGCACTTGATTTATACGATGTCATAATCAAAATGGATAACCCCCTCCTCAAAGGTTGTTGGTTCTGATGCCGGAAAAAAAAAAAAAAAAAAAGGTCGATATATCTTTATCATGGTAAGTACATTGTTGACATATCTAACTTGCATTAACAATTCTAACAAGATTTCATAAGGTTCCTCTCGTAACGATTCCAGGCCATGTTTGTTGGAACAAACATATTGTTGACATAAGATCCAAAAAAAAAGAAAGAAAGAGCAAAGATTCAAGCCTCTGACTACGTTCATTTGGACAATTTCAATCTCAACCAAGTAATGAGTCTCCCAGACTTCAATTTGAGGTTTAGCGTTCGGAGTTTGTGGACTAATTTACAGAAGAAGAGGAGTTCGTTCGGAACAGTCCAACAGTCAAATGACGAGTCCGCTAATTGTGAATGGACACGTCGTTAGTGGTATCAGGAAGTTTCTGAGGGTTTGAGAAAAAAAAATATCTCCTCATGGAAGTACACACATTTTCATGTCGACTAGCCTCAAAATAGTGTTAGTCACACACGCATGTATGGCCGACACTATTTTCAAGTGTGACCAACACGATAGAAGACAAGCAAAACCATCTGACCCCTCTTTTTCTTGCATTCAAGGATTTTCAGCTCAGTTGAAAGGGGAAAAAAAAGGGATTTTCAACAGTTGATCATCAAAGCATGGGGCAGAAGCAGCTTAATTCTCGAGAAAAACAACGATAACCTCGATTCCTCGACGGCTTTTAGGAGTTCCGGTGGTATTTCGTTTCCTTTCTCCCAAGTTGTATATCATCCTTGAAAGTGGAAAATACTTTGTGAAATAGCGCCGCATAGAATTGGAGATGATTGACGAAGTGCTTGCGGGGGTTTTCGCCTCTAAAGTTCAAGAAGACGTCGGATTTCCATCGAGATAGCGTGTAAGAGGAAGAAGTTACTTCGACGCTTGTCGAAACCACCGCTACATTGTGAGCCTTAGCCTATTGGCCGTATATATTCTTCTTATCAACTACTGTATTATAGAAGCCGATAAATAAAAACTACTGCGTACTAGAAGATCATGGAATTTGAAGCTCTTGCTCTTTTACAAAAGCAACTCGTTTGTGGAAAACAAAAAAAAAGAAGTAATGATCAACGTTTTCCAGGGCAATCACTGTCTCAGACTGCAAGTTTTGCAATTTGCATCACTAAACTTCATCAGAGTAAAGAACTTTTCAAAAAGAGGGGAAAAAAAAAAAACCAGAACTTGATAGTTGGTAGCAAGAAAAGCAATTAGTACTAAATATATCGTCGAAACAAATCTTGCCCATCTACCTAATAAAACACAAGGGTGTGGGAACCACACAAACACAAGTTGAAAGAAGGATTGAGATTCATTTGATCTAAGTGCTGATGTGTGCTCTCCAACTCTCTTAAGAAAACATCAACACTCTTACAAATATATTACAAAAATGCCATCGGTTCTTTTTACCCACCGCTCGGCTTCTGACGTAGTGCCGTAGGTACGGGCAAGCACTAGTATCCTATAAAACCCGATTAACTACACAATCCAAATCCAAATATCCCACAATTACTACACTACATGATGTTACATACAAACCAAAACAACCATTTCTGAGATCCCCATATACTGTAAAACTAGTTAGAGCTACCTTAACACTACAACAGGGTTTTGGGAAGGTAAATGAAGAAAAGTGTAGGGAAGGAAGGATGATAGGAATAATTTTTACTTGTTTTTCTTGTGTCAACAAGAAAGGGTGGATTGCATTTTCTTCTATATGTTTGGTTTACATTAAGAAAGTAAAGCAAACGGTATAGTTACAAACTAGGGTTACCTTAGTTGGCCACCCTTTTTTTCTTAGCAGTAGTTCGCCATTGTAGACTTCGAAATAGGAGATCAATCGATTGATCATTGCTAAAAGCGAGAGTTTGATAATTTTATTTTCCTCAATGGAAGTTATATTCGTTTACTTATTTGTCCCATTAATTGGTCTTATGGTCTACTAGTTGAGTACCTTGTGGTTATGAGCTTATATACAATTTGATGTAATCCAGATACTATCACTTGTAATAAATAAATAGTGAAGGGTATAATATGTTTTATTGTGTAACCTTTATTTCCATCGACGGTCGTAACCTTTATTTCCATCGACTTCGTATATAAGAGCAAGAAGAAGCTACCTCGATGCTTGTCAAAAACACTACTGTACAATAGAAGATCATGGAATTTCAAGCTATCTCCTCTTCCTCTTTAACTAAAAGCAACTCGTTTCTGGAAAAAAATATACTCCTAGTTGGAAATGGAAAGATGATCAACGTTTGCCAGGGCAATTACTGTCTCACTGCAAGTTTTGCATCAGTAAACTTCATAATAAGATTTTCTCAAACAGACACAACTTGATAGCAAGAAAAGCAATTCGTACTAAAAATATCATCTAAACGAATCGTGCCCATATCATATAAAACCCGATTAACTACACGAGAACATTATATGATGTTGCATACAAACCGAAACAAACATTTCTGAGATCCCCCATGGTTCCAACCCCAGGCTTAAAACCAAAAACTAACAATGCCATCCGCAACTGTCCATACACTGAAAAACTATTTAGAGCTACCTTAACACTACAACAGGGTTTTCGGAAGATTTTCCAGCAGCTATGTCCATTCATGCCAAAATAAGGGCTCTGGAAGGATTTAATACTTTGAATCACATTTGAGCAGCCTGCACAATCATCAAATAACATTTCAAGCACAACATCTGCTTCAGCACGGTATCTTTTTAAGCATGATTATGTGGAAGATCTGTACACACGAAAAGGAGGTAATTCCAGATGCCTGTGATGTAAATGAAATTACAAGCTTTAGGCTTGCCCAACTAATGATTTCATCACAGAACCGTAGTGACGGGGGAGCTCGCAAATAACCTACAATAGAAGTTTATAATATACTCTGGTTCTATTTCACAAGCCACAAAGATTGATGAAAACAGTGGGGAGGAAACAAATAAGGATAACAGAAGGGAGTAGAGAAGCTTATCAAAAAAGAAAGAAGAAGAAGGGAGTAGAGAAGAAGAAAACAGAGAGAGAGAGAGAGAGAGAGAGAGCAATGCCAGACCTGCTCTCATCGTTTAAGTCCTCGCCAACAGACTGCTTGACATCCATTTTACAGGGTAGAGTTCCTTCTCTTACCTAATATACCTAGCGGGATGAGATAGAGTGGTGGAGCAGTTTCAGAATCAGTTGGTGGAAGTGGACCGGAGATGGCAATTTCATTTGAAGGGCGGAGGTTAACCCTCGTTAAGAATACTGAACAAGTCTCCCTACTTACTTTATGTCCTTACATGCGATTCTAGTCTAGGTGGTTAGGATTCTGGAGAAGAAGAAGAGGGACTCCTTTGGCAAGCATAGTTTCATAAGTTCAATGTATTCGTGGGGATTGCGATACAATGTGCAACCTATTAGGGTGACGAGACTAAGCATCTTAAACAAAGGAGAGAGAGAGAGAGAGAGAGAGAGGGTGTTGATATTGGGGGCTGGTTTTTCTTCAAGTAAAGAGCTTCGTGGAGTAATTGAACATCTTACGAGGGGTTGATGTTGCACAGGGGTGAGCCTTTGAAAGGGTGGGCATCAAGGAGGTCTTGTGTAACACCCCGTCCCACATCGAAAGTCTACATGGATGATCTTGGGCATATAACAAACCTTGTGGGCTACAACTAGTACCTTGGGCTTAAGCTTTTGGGCCATGTGGTGTGGCCTGTGGATCAAAATCAAGGTACTAGACCAGTGGTTTGCTTGGGGCGTTACATCTTAAATGAGTTTTTGAAGGTGGCTTGCTCTAAGGTCAGTTAGGGGAAAGAAATGTTCTCTCTATGTTTTCAAAGGGAGAGTCCATCCTACTGTGTGTTGTTGGTTTACCTTTCTGATCGGTGCCTCTGTTGATGTTCTGGAGCATTTCATCAAAGGCGCCAAAGGTTCTCACCAATTACATCAAGAACTCAGAGAGTGATTAAACACAAAGATCATCAGTAATCTCAGAAACCACGCATTAAGTCTGTGTACCCATCTTTATATATCTATCAACTGGAGCTGAGTCAACTTAGCTGGCTAGCTCACATACTGATTATGATGCTGCGACCTCGAGTCCTTTTATTCCTTTTTCTCTACAAGCACCACGTTGACCAAAGGTGTGACATTCTCCAAGCCTTTCGGATATGCGTGTGTGGCAAGCAGAAGACCAACAAAATCAACTGTATTATTTAGGCCGGCAAAACTGACTTTTGCACAAAACAGAAAAATAGAAAAGATAATTCATGTCCACTTCGCAATCAAGCAAGACATGCTCCACTGACTCATCCCCTGTTACAAATGCACACCAATGAGGCCAAAGAACAGCCTTCCTTCCGAAATTTTTTTTTGAAACGGCCTTCCTTCCGAATTATCAACAGCAAGAATGGAATCTAATGCGGTCGTCCTCTCAACAAAACCTACTTTGTTAGGCACACCAGTCTTGTAGTTTTCAAATTTACTTGAAATACGTACATACAAAATACAAGCAATACAAAAGAAGATAGATTGAAAATTAAGAAACAAAAACCACAAGCACAAGATCAACAGAAATGACAAATATTTAGTAAGAGTGCTTCACACTTACCATTTTTCACTTTGACCATCTCCATTTACCTAAGCACTGAAAAAGGGGAGCAAAGATTAGCTCATTAGTAGCTCTTAGATGATAAGCAAGGAATAGAAATGGAGAAGGATTATTACCTCAGGGAACTCCACAACCAACTTGCCACGAGAGGAACCTTTAGTCAAGTAGTTAATTGCATTTAACGGAAGATTTAAGGTAGGACAATAAGGTAGTAAGAACTTTAGGTGCTTCAACTTACAAAATGGAGAAGGACGATTGTTAAGAGAATCAGGATCCATTGCAAGAACCTTATCAATCACAAACAAACAAACAAGACAGACAATTAATCTTGATCATGGACTAAAAAAATAGGGAAACGATTTCGGCACTCCATATTTTGATAACCACACTCCAATGCATGTGATCTAGTAATCAAGCTATGTGTATTTTGGACACTACAAGACAAATAATGGATTCCTGTTATAAAAAAGTGGCACTCAATAACAAAAAACTAAGCTGCTGTGAAAACAGATTTAGTGTCAGAGGAAATAAAGAGTTTCTGATGTTGCACATAGATATTACCAAGTATGCTGTTGGACATTATAGTGGGGTGGTATAGGACTATTACGAACATGTCAGACCTAGGGTTAGTCTCGTCATTTGATTTAGAAATTTCCCAAGGCTAACATTCCCTTGGATAGCATTTACTATCCTAACTCCAGAAGGTAGGCCAACTACTACTCCTAAGGTTATGCCACATTTGAAAAACGACAGTACTATGTAACCAAATTTAGGAAAACAAGTTAATTTTTTATTGCAACCCAAGTTCATGAGACAAAGTCATAGTAACATTTAGCTGAATCGAGGAATCAAGCAAGATAGTTCCATAAATTGTGCATAGTGTAGCTTTCTAAGGTCATAATAGCGTAGTCTGCTCATCTTGACATGACAATTACACGTGTTTGCTAACTATTGCGGATGGAGATGACATTGTAGACCACATGGCAAATGGATGTTCATACACAATTGAATTAAGGT
This sequence comes from Rhododendron henanense subsp. lingbaoense, assembly GCA_020567845.1. NCBI lineage: Eukaryota > Viridiplantae > Streptophyta > Magnoliopsida > Ericales > Ericaceae > Rhododendron > Rhododendron henanense. The sequence continues at coordinate 33,505,947 of CM036315.1, read as the reverse complement.
TGTGACTTCAGCACATGGTGCAATTCGGATACAAGAACATGGATACCAAGTGGAGGCTTTATCATGCCTAGGAGGGACCAAGTTATGAAGGAATCAAATTTTGATGAGAATGACGATGGTGATTATGGTTTTTCAAGATCAAGGGATTGTGATGCTTGAAGACAAAAAATTGAAGTTTGCATTCTTCTTTGTATAGGTGGAACATGGGTGAAAATACAGGCACCATGTGTATTCTACTACCTTCTTTCTTGACTTGACTAGTTGCGAAGGTCTGAACTCTTAAGTACCATCCAAAATTGGTGACGTGCGCGCATCGTGCGTTTTGTTTGTTCATACTAACGAGAGGTAATTTTAAAAAAGGGGACGAACAAGAATCAATGTTGATTTTCCCGCAATATAACATGATCTCCAAGACCCTCTAGATTTTCAAAAACCAGATAGGATCATCATTAAAGTCTCAACACCCAACTCTACTCATATAAGCAAGGACATCAGAATCACCAAGTATGAGTCAACCACCAATATTATTATCACACAAAAAAAGTACCATTATCCTCAAAGGCCAGAAGATATGGTAGCTCAACCTAATGACGGGGACACTAAAGTATACCATGTAACATCAACCTCAGAAAGGGTATTGTGCCGAATATCCGAGGGACTCGTGGCCCGAGCCGCGTGTCCTTGAAGACTCGGTGGACGCAGGTCGTTCGGTGCTCAGCATTTCTTGATGTATCCATCTGTGGCCGAGGACTCTCAGTCCAAGCCTAATGTACATCGCTCGGTTGGATCATGTTCCATTCACAATCAGGGATCCATACTTGAATAGTACACATAGGGTATGACCAACCCGGGTCTGACCGTTACGACCTGCGTAATTTACGAAAAGGTGGTTTGTGCACATGGACGTAACCGCTTGGTCCATACGTCATAACTGACATCATCCAGAGCGGTTACCTCGCGTGCCGAACACGTACTTACTTGAAGGGCAAGTTTGGAGATTCTATATAGGGCTGTAAAGGAGCCGAATAGAGCCGAACCCTGTTAAGTTTGGCTAGGGTTCGTTACGGTTCTAGTTAGGCTTGAGTTCGGCTCGGGTTCAATTCAAGCCTGAACAACTTGGCTCGAGTTCGGCTCGTTAAAAATTTTCAAAGCTCGAGTTTGGCTCGGTTCGGCTCGTTAAACTCAAACGAACCAATCCGAGCGGAATCTAAGCTCGAATGGTGCTCGTCAAGGCTCAGGTTTGGTTCGGCTCTGCTCATTAAACTCAACCAAACCCAAATTCTCTCATTGGTCGTATAGAATTTGGGAGAAAAATAAGCATTAAATTATATATATAACCTTGAAATTTTTATATTTGCATATAGACCCCCTACAGAATTATTAATTCTATTTAACTATAGGTTCGCGAGCCTAACTGAGCCGAATACTATTAGGTTCAGGATCGGCTCATTTATCAAACGAGGCTAACATTGAGGTTCAAGTTTGGTTCATTTAATAGACGAATCGAACTCAAACGAACCCTTACGGAGCTGAGACTTGAACAGTTCACGAATGACCCAGTTCATTTACAACCCCAGTTCTATATAAGGTACAAGGATAAACCCTAAGAGATGCGCCGTTTATTCTAACCCTAGAGTTTCCATTCCTTTCTCCTTCCTCCAAATACTTACTTAACCCTTGGAGTGTCTTCCCAGTCGACTCCAACCGGTTAGGCACTAACGGTGGGTGTTCATTGTGCAAGAAGCGATCAGTGGAGGAACCCTAGCCAGATGCGAACCGGAGCAGCACCTGGCCCTATGACAATAAACCAGCACACCACTGGTATGACAACAACCAATAACAGTACCTGAAGGGTATGACGAAAAGTTCAAATTACCTCAAGGGTTTCCACTGACAATGTAAGAGAATTTGCTTCTCCAAGCTGTTCAAGCATCTTCATCACATTGAGGGGTATCCTCTGCAAGATATCTGCATCTAATTCCTCATAAATCGTCCCTCTATACAGGTTCACGTGTACATTCTGAAGACAAGGGAGACTCGCGGCGGAAAAGACAGGCAAAACGTTTCCTTGCAACTTGAACGATGTCAGTCGGGGTGCTGATACCACAATCATGGATTCGCTGCAGCTGTCATCTTCATATTCTAATTCCAGTTTTCTAAGATTAGGAGCAGTGATATTCAAACTTTTCAGCTCTAAGTCATCCAAAATCAGTGTTTCCAAGTTCGTACAGATGCCAACAGTCTCAGTTATGAATCCGGCATAATCATACCAGCAACCGGCGAGATGCAGCGTCTTTAACGCAGGCAACCGCAACGGTTTGTCGGGTGGCATACTAAAGTCATGACACGCCAGCCTAAGGCTTATAAGAGAACTAGAGGAAATTCCAAGAGCTTCGGATACGCAGCCGGGAAATTCCATGTGCTGCGGATCCACATCGCACTCGGGCCACAGAAACAATTCTCGAACATTGTGCCGAAATGCGTAGCATATGCAGTTTTTTACGAGGACTGGATCCAATACATTAGAAGAAGAATGTAAGGTGAATCGGAGCACGTTTGAGGCGTCTCTGAGAGACAAGACCTGGTTCACAAAATGGGTGAATCGACGCACTTTGGTCTCGCAATTATTTGGACCGGGAAATTCGTCGTAATCCAAGTGTATATTCGGTACCGAAGTCCAAAGGTACCTCCATCTCTTTGACAGAACGGAGGTCTGAACGACGGATCTGGTGTCGATGGAGGAGAGGATTTGGACGAAGATCGGAATGGCGGATGTGGTGTCGATGGAGGAGAGGATTCGGTGAAGAATGGAGTCGGGTAATCTGCTGATTCTGTCTTCTTCTTCTTCTTCTTCTTCTTCTTCTTCACCGCCGATTAGTTTCATTTTGTTCTTCCGATTCCTCTTAATACTACCCATATCTTCAGAGCTGCTCCGAACGATCAATTCCTGCACGCCTGGTCACGGAATCCCGCCCGGGGTATCTTGGCCCTCGCTGCTCTCGATTTATGCTCCCCTGCTTCTCAATTGTACGTCATTCCACATTTTCATTCTCTCAACCTCTTCTACGCTCTGCTCACCTACACAACTTTTTTCATTTTTATTTTATATTTTTGTCATTATTTAAATTTTGATTTAAAATTGTATTTTTTTTTTTTTTGGTAACTTAGTTTGAAATAGAAAAAAGGCTAACCGAATATACTTCCTACAAGGGGCATATCCCAGGGGAAAAGAAAAAGGAGAAAATCTAAATCCTAAATAAAACATAACAGATTTTCAGTAACGCTCAAAACACACTTCAAGAAAGTAACACAAATGGCATGCAAGCCTTAACACATTTTGTCTCTTGAAGCCTTCAACATCTTTATTTTCTTTTTAAGCTTCCTTCTATTTTCACCTCTAGCAGGCGTAGGTAATGTTGAATCACCCACCATATGGTTCAAGCTCTGATGAGGTCCAATGAAATCGCCTTCCAAAGGGATCCTTGGAGGCTCTCGAAAACGTGTTGATCGACGGAGAGCCACGGGAGGAAGCTCTTGTTGATTGCTATCCCGGCCATTGACAACCGGAGTAGAGACACAAGATACAGGAAAAAGCACAACCGGAGGAGGCACAGTCCCTGCATCATCTTTATTTGTTACTTTCACAACGGCGGATGCACCAGCAGAGACGGAATCAGGATTTTGTAAATACGGGGGCCGACCTATGAATAAGATTTTGAAATTTAAAGGTTCAAGAATCTAATAGTTTGTTTGGTTTAAATCTTGAGGGAGGTTTTTTTGGGTAGTAAGTAGAGAGAGATAGAAAAAGAAATGAGATCAATAATTGAAGGAAAAACTTATGAGAGGCCGTGCACAGAAAGGGAAATTGGGTGTTGGGACAAAAAACAAACACATTTTTATGTCTAAATAACACCCAATACAAAATACAATACCTTGATATTTTCACCAAACAAAAAACAAAAAATAAATAATATTAATATTTTATAAAAAAAAACCCAAAACCACACAGGGGCCTTGGCTCCCATATGCCCACACCTCTCTCCGTCTCTGTGCACCAGAATCCTCACATCTCTCGAGAACGCCAACTTCGTTTGCAATAGAAAGAAACACATAAAGAAGGAGAGATGGCCAAATGAGTTCTTTTGGCTTCCTTCCTCTTCAACTCAACCCATTCATCATTGTTGTTCTATATTATCTTAGCAATGCACGTACCAGTCACCACATTTTGAATACTATGAAGACTCGTTTATTTGTCCGTGAAATATTCTTGTCAAAAATATTTTGCATGATTTTCGATATTTGGTTGTTGAAAAGTCCTGAAAATGGAAAATCTTTAACCTCTTTGGCCGTAAAATGATTTTATTGTCCAACAACCTATAAGTTGTTTTCCAATGCATACCCATCCAGTTGCCCATTCCACAACCGCCTCGGTCGGATTAGTTGGAAGAATTTCGTCTCAATCCAACGGTGCCACTACCACATGAACACATGCAAAGGATCTCTCTCTCTCTCACTGCCACATGAAGACATGCAAAGGATCTCTCTCTCTCTCAATTAAAAGCAAGGCTCTGACTCTAACTAACTAAGAGTATCTCCAACCCAATCTCTATTTGGGCACCAAAACTTCATTTTCGAGAATCCATGCCCTCTAACCCATCTCCATTTAGGGTCTCTATTTTGGAGACTCAATTCTCATTCTCCATATTTGGAGGATCACCTCCCAAATGGAGACACATCTCTATTTCTCTCATTCACTAATATTCTATTTATTTTTTTGCTAGAATTTCGTCGATTACATATAACTTTTACAGTACGCATTTTTTTTCCTACAAAATTGGTATTATTGGAAAAACAATAATAATACCTTAAAAATGAGTTTAATATTAAACATATGTAAGTGCATTTTGAAATAACATCAAATGTAAATTCAAACCATTTGAACTCATAATACTTTTTTTTTTTCTCATTTACAGTATCCTATCATTGTATTGGTTTGAATAATGAGTTGAAAAAAAAAAACATGCATCTAATAGAAGGAGGAAAAAAAACAATATCGAACAATAAATGGAGGAAGAATTTGGGGGAATTTTGGAGATGAAAAATAGAGAATTGGGTTGGAGTTGTTGATTCTTCAAAATTACTTTTTGAATAGAATTTTTTTTTTTTGAGTCTCCAAAATGGAGAAAGAGTGAGAGATGGGTTGGAGATGCTCTAAGGCAGGGCAAAATTTCTTCCATCTCTCCTCTAGAATTTCTCCTGTTTCCAAGTTTTAAACAAAATTTGGCCAAGTAGTTCAATGAGTTACTAATTTGGAGAAACTAAAATTGGACTTCAACCAAACACAAGAAAAAATATTTAGAAAAAATATTTTCATGTAAAGTCTTTTACATTAAAAATATATTCCATTGCAAAATATTTTACAGTCAAGTAAACGAAGCCGTAATCCGTCACTGTTGTATTGGTGAATACATAACAAGTGAGGGATAATCTACCAATATTGGCGACAACCTCGCATTATATTATATCCAAAATGTGGTAATTAACTAGGGATGTTACCAAAGTATTAATGAAACTTTAAAGAAAAGAAGATTTATACTCCAACGATATGTTCCTCTTTTCCGCTGCGTTCCTCTATTGCCTATTTTAAAGGATATGTTCATGTGTTATATAGTACCCCTTTTTTTTCATCAAATATACATGTGATGAAACAAAGTTTTTGCACACATATTTTTTCTTTTCTATTAAAAGCCCATGAAAGGAGTAATTAACAGTGGTATTTGGGGTATGCCACGTGGTGTCCCAACACCCTTTTTCACTGCACATTCATATGAAATCGAGTATTAAATAGTGTATGGACTCCACAGAAATATGTAGTGAAAGAATGTAACGGAATCATATAGCGGTGTCCTAAAACCACCAAATAACCTTGCACAAAGTTAAGGAGAGAGCTCAAAATGTTGTAGGCCTAACGCCATACCCAATTTATCTTGATAGAGTATCTCCCACACACACAAAAAAATGTTAAAAGTTAGCCTAAATGATAGTAGTATATTTTCCTACCTTTTCATATAATTTCAAAGATGAGTCGATCTGCACCACTCCAGTATCAAAGCATCGGGCAGAAGCAGCTTTATTAGTTCTCGAGAAAAACAACGATAACCTCGATTTCTCGATGGCTTTTAGGAGTTCCGGTGGTATTACTTTTTCTTTCCCAAGTTGTATATCATCCATGAATGTGGAAATCCTTTGTGAAATAGAGCCGCATAGAGATGGTCGACGAAGTTCTTGCGGGTATCTTCGCCTCTAAAGTTCAAGAAGACATCGTATTTCCATCGAGATAGCATGTAAGAAGAAGAAGTTACTTCGATGCTTGTCGAAACCACCACTACAATGTGAGCCTTAGCCTATCGGCCATATATATTCTTATTATCAACTACTGTTTTATAGAAGCCGATAATAGATCATGGAATTTCAAGCCAATCTCCTCTTGCTCTTTTACAAAAGCAACTCGTTTGTGGAAAAAAAAATGTAACTGGAAAGATGATCAACGTTTGCCAGGGCAATCATTGTCTCAGACTGCAAGTTTTGCGTCACTAAACTTCAGAGTAAGAACATTTCAAAAAGTGGGGGAGAAAAAAAAAGAACTTGATAGCAAGAAAAGCAATTATTAGTACTAAAAACATCATCGAAACAAATCCTGCCCATATCATATAAAACCCGATTTAACTACACAATCCAAATACCCCAGAATTACTACATTACATGATGTTACATGCAAACCAAAACAACCATTTCTGAGATCCCCATAGTTCCAACTTCCCACCCCATGCTTAAAACCAACAACTAACAACGCCTTCCCCAGTTGTCCGTATGCTGCAAAGCTAGTTAGAGCTACCTTAACACTACAAAAGGGTTCTGGGAAGATTTTCCAGCAACTTCAGTTCATTCATGCCAAAATAGAGGCTCTGGAAGGATTTAATATTTTGAATCACATTTGAGCAACCTGCACAAGCATCAAATAACATTTCAAGCACAAGATCTGCTTCAGCACGATATCTTTCTGAGTAAAGATAAAGATAATATGAAAAATCGTACACACAAAAGGAGGTAATGTCAATAATGGAGCCAATTTAAACTTCCCAAACTACGGACATCGTCACACATGAGAAAGTTCCACATGCCTGTGATGTAAGGACAAATTATAAGCTTTAGGCTTGACCACCTGATGATTTCGTCACAGAATCATAATGCTTAGTAAAAAACTCAATGAGACGGGAAGAATTGATGAAACCAGTGGGGAAGAATTGATGTTGGATACACAATTCATGAGAAGATTTCGACCATCAAGCATCTTCTAATAGACCTTGATTCTTTCTAGCGTTGCCTCTGCAGGCACAACAAGGAGCTGCTAATCATGTTCTCATCTATTTCAAGGTGGCCTCAAATTTGTGGGGTTTGGTGTTAGCTTACTTCGGGTTTTGAGTTTTCTTGTGAGATGGTCCAGGTGATTGTCCAGCCCTTTCCCCTCCTGCGAATGGGTTGGGGAGGCTGATAAGGAAGGCATACACATGAGCCCCTTTATGTCTCGACCAGCAGCCCTAGATAAAACTTAACAAGAAGACTTTCAAATAGTTGAGGAGCTCGTTTGAATGCTCAAGAGCTCCTTTTTGTCCATTTGCTATTGGAACTATTAAGGATTAGTGTCACATTCCTTGGATCATAATATGGATTTTCTAAATTTTGTTGTTTAGGGCTTCCTCCCCATGAATTTTGTATGAGGTTATTTATATTACTTGTTTGGTATTGTGGGATGTCCTCTTAACAACATTGTGCTTAGGAGGATCCCTTTGTTTTGATTCTTTCACTATAGAAGCTAAATCGACTATTTTCTTGTTAGAGGCGCAGACCGCTTGACCTGTAAGGATTGTAAGGTTATTCCCGGAGAGTGTCTAGTGGCACAACATAGACTTTTGGTGTTGGATATTTGTCTCAAGGGAAATAATAGAATGAGAAAGGAAATTAGATGCCCACGAACTAAATGGTGGTCCCTAAGAGGGGAGAAACTAGAGGTATTCAAGGGAAGAACATCCCAAGAAGTGAGGTGGGGAGTGGAAAGCGATAGTGACAATATGTGGAATACAATAGGTGACGGTATTTGAAGAATATCGAAAGAAGTTCTTGGGTAGTTGAAGGGAAAAGGTCTAATTTCTAAGGAGACATGGTGGTGGAATGAAGAGGTCCAAACTATGGTAAAAGCCAAGGAGTGCTTTAAAAAGCGGCAAAAGGACCGGAATGAGAAAAAATTTCAGGGTTACAAGCAAGCTAACAAGGAAGCTAAGAAAGCTGTTAGGGATGCTAAGTTGAGAGCCTATGAGGATTTCTATGCTAAACTCGATAGTAAAGATGGAGAAAAGAATATTTATAAACTTGCCAAGCTGTGAGAAAGGAAAGCTAGAGACGTTTCTCAAGTTAAGTGTATAAAAGGTATTGATTCGGTGGTGGTGGTGAAAGACAAGGCGATCAAAGATAGATGGAAGTCATGCTTTGAGAAGTTGTTAAACGAGAAACATGAAGGAGGTTTTGGTGGGAAGGATGTTCATGTACCTGGCGAGAACATAAAATATGAGTTCGATCGAAGAATACAAAAGTCCAAAGTGGTCAAGGCTTTGAAAATGATGAAACTGGGTAAGGCCTAGGGACCAAATGGTATCCCTATTGAAGTGTGGAAAAGTCTAGGTGACTTGGGGGTGACTTGGTTGACAAAGTTGTTCAACAAGATTATTATGACTAGGAAGATGCCCGACGAATGGAGAAGGAACACCTTAGTACCTATCTATAAGAATAAAGGGGATATTCAAAGCTGCAACAACTATAGAGGTATTAAGTTGATGAATCATACAATAAAGTTGTGGGAAAGAGTTATTGAGCATCGTTTAAGGATGGCGACTACGGTGTCAGAGAAACAGTTTGGGTTCATGCCTGGGAGATCTACCATGGAAGCTATCTATCTATTAAGGAGATTGGTGGAAAAACATAGAGCAAAGAAGAAGGATCTCTACATGGTTTTCATAGACTTAGAAAAGCCTTATGATAGGGTGCCTAGAGACATCATATGTTGGGTTTTGGAGAGAAAGGGAGTGACCAAAGGGTATATCAAGGTGATTAGAGACATGTATGAAGGTGCTGTCACTGCCATTAGATCACCAGTAGGGGAAACGAATGAATTTTCAATCACAGTAGGATTGAATCAAGGGTCAGCCTTGAGCCCGTACCTCTTTGCCTTAGTTATGGATGAGTTGACTAGACAGTTTCAGGAGGATATCCCATGGTGTATGATGTTTGTAGATGATATTGTCCTCGTGGATGAAACCGCAAGAGGTGTTAATACAAAATTAGAAGTTTGGAGGGAAGCAATAGAGTCAAAGGGTTTTCAGATAAGTAGGAGCAAAACTGAGTATATGGTGTGCAAGTTTAGTGGTACCAGTAGTGCGAAGAGTGGCGATCCAAGACTAGGAGTTACCAAATAGTGACCATTTTAGGTATTTAGGCTCAATTATTAGTAAAGATGGAGAGATTGCCAATGATGTGACTCATAGGATCCAAGTGGGGTGGCACAAGTGAAGGAGCGCTACGGGTGTACTATGTGACAAGAGGGTACCCACAAAATTGAACGGAAAATTCTATAGAACTGCCAAAAGACCAGCGATGCTTTACGGGACAAAACGTTGGCCTATTAAGAAACAACAGGTGTGGAAGATGTGTAGCGGAAATGAGAATGTTGAGGTGGATGTGTGGTAAGACTAGACGAGACAGGATTAAAAATGAAACGGTTCGTGAGATGGTAGGTGTAGCACCTATAGAGGAGAAATTGAAAGAAAATAGGCTAAGGTGGTTTGGGCATGTCTACCGTAAACCTGGAGATACAGTAGTTAAGAGAGCAGATAGGATAACTTTGGGTAGTAACGCTACGGGAAGGGGAAGACCTAAATTGACATTAGATGTTGTCGTGCGCAAAGATATGAGTCTAATAGGTTTGAGTGAACAAGTGGCCCTAGAAAGAGCTCAATGGAGAAAAAGGATTCATGCAGCCGACCCCAATTGATTGGGACATAAAGCTCGGATTGGTTTGGTTTGGTTACTATACCATACTAATCAAATATAAAAAAGAAAATTGCAGTCTTTACGCATGTCTACTGCTTGTATCATAACACTTATTTGGCATATAAGATAACAGATATATTACTTGCATCAGAACACTTAATTTCGCATCTAAGATAACAGAACAAAGTTTCCAACTTTTTTGGTCCCATTACTGCTTACATAACCATAGGAGAAGCACCAACAACATGAAACAATTCTAGTTTTTGAAATAAGTATCAGAAACAAGCAATACAAAAGCATATCAATTGAGATTTAGGAAACCAAAACTTCAAGCACAAGACCAACAGAAAACGCAACTGAGTAGAAAAACTTTGCACTTACCGTTTTCACTGTCACTACCATATCCATTTACTTAAGCACGTAACCATTTACCTAAACACAGAAAAAGGAAGCAAAGATCAGATCATTCTTAGCACTTAAATTAGGAGCCAGGTATGGAAATGGGGATCGATTACTACCTAATAAATAGAACTCCCCAACCAAGGTGTCACTCGAGGAACCTTTAGTCAAGTAGGTAATCACATTTAACGGCAGATTTGAGGACCGTGAAGGTGTTGTCAACTTTAGGTGCTTCAACTTACGAAATGGAGAAGGACGATTGTTAAGAGAATCGGGATCCATTGCAAGAACCTTATCACATCATAAACAAACAAACAAGTCAGATAATTAATTTCGATTTTGGTCCAAAAAACTAAGCCGCTGTAAAGATTTAGGTATTGGACAGTTAGAGGAGATAAGAGAGTTTCTGATGTGTGTAGATATCAAATACTACGGTGTTGTAACTTGTACATGACCACGGAGTACTATAAGGCTATTAAGAATATGTCAGACCAGGGGTCTCAGTATGATTGTTTTACTGCATGATATTTGTTTACACTAATACATAATATCGGTAAAGTTAGATGGAGCATTTCAATACATGGAAATGACCTAACATGGATTAAAGGTACAAAAGAAGTCTGGTCACTTGATTTACAAATCTTCTAAGGCTAGCATGTCAAGTAAAAAGCTATTTACTATCCTAATTCCCGAAGGTAGGCCAACCACTCCTGAGTCTTTATGCCAGTTTTGATAATTGACAGTCCTAGTTATAATGTGATGGCCATCAGTAGTTGTCCAAAGGATTCGTAATGGAGTAATATTATTTGAAGTTGTATTCTGAATGAGGTCAAATGTTTACGGTAACTTGTCTACTAAAGAAATACTTAGACTTACCGTTCTATATGATACTCTATGCCTTTTGAACAACTACTGATGGCCATCATATTATAACTCTTGGCACAAAATCGAACCACGTTGGAACTTGCTCTTAGAAATGGTGTAGCCACTCTGCTTACTAGCTTTTGTCTAATGCAACGAGTTAATCATACTCCATTCCAGACCTTGCTATGCATGTATGAGGATAGCCAAATTACTGTTGCACTCCAATTGTAAAAATAAATCACCTTTGGATTCTAAGTCTTTAAATGAGATATACACATCACAATATTATATTGTTCAAGTATAGTTGGATATCTTCTCTAGCGCAACACAGAGTTTAATTTGTGGAATAATTAAAATAATTCTCGCAGTTTATGACATGACACAAACTACGTCAAAACTCTCTCTCCATGTCTCATGTTTCAAGAGACTTCAGCAAGAAACAACCTACGCATCGAGTAACTCACCCAATATCAAGTAACTCTTTACTCAAATTTTCACGATTTTAAGCTAAATGCAACATGCATTCTATGCACCCTTTCAGATGACTGGATACTCTCTCTAAATATCAGTTTTCATGCCAAATTAAACATAGCAACCCAATCTATTGGGTCTATCAACACTGAAATTCAAATAATCCAAAACATGAATTTATATGTCTGATGCAATCGATTTGGCCCAAGTGACTTCTTTTAAAAAGTCATAGGATTTGTGATGTATTCACCAATGGTCTCATCTCTTGGTTTAAAGACAACAGTACACCTCTTGGTTTAACTCCAAGGGTCACATATCCTCATATATAAAACATGGTGAAATTTTAGAGAGTCACACCTATTTAAACCCTATCTTATTGAAAAAACTAATAAATCCCACACAAAAGTGCATCTCGCCATACAACCATAAATTAAGATAGTCTGTACTGCCGCAAAATTGTATGACCAACCGGTACTTAACTATCCAGTGACGCAATGATACAATGAGGATCAGTCGGATTACACCATACTCACTTTTAGCCACATGTATTCAACTCCTTGTAGGAATACTTGCAAAAGAAATTCATATCTATCCCTCAAACCAATGCGAAGTCAAGGCCAGCCGAAGACAAATTAATCTAAAGAAACTGGTAAATCAAATTGCATTACCCAAATTTTCATTATGGGTAACGGTTAGCACCAACAGTACTGACCTTTCATGGGCATTTGGTGTCTATAAAAATAAGTTCTATTATTAAAACCAGAAAAATTTGACCATTGCAACCTCATGTAGACTCACACCTACTACTGAAAAAAGATTAGAGAGTAAAACCTCCATATATGTCCAATGCAAAACACGCACCTTTTTTTTTTTCCCTTCCAAAGTAGGCCCTCAGGTTTCTACAGAAAAATCTAAAACTTGAAAGGCTTGCAATATTACCATTTTCCAACGTTAAGCGTTATGCCGACTCATGCAACTGTTTCTAATAGTTTTGAAAAGTCGCGTCTCTTTAACTTATTCACATGTCAAAGGACACATTAAGCATTAATAAAGCATTGTGGCTCTTGCAACCAGTGGCACCTATTGCCATAGGAAATATTGGTGACAAAAAACAAGTACCAAATCACCCATTGCAAAATTAAAAACCAACTTAACCAAGACGGTGCTTCAACCCGCACCATCAAATCTCAACGGTTTGTCACCTTAGGCACAAAGTATTAACCAATTATCTCTCCTCATAAAGTTCCACTTGTCCAACGCTGCTATCATTTTGAATATACAAAAGAAGAAGACAAATGAATCATCAAATTCTACTGCATACAATGAACAAAGTTTTGTCTCATTGTAAATAACTATAATTCCAAACTAAAGATGTGAGTCAAACTAGATTAACTTCATGTATAAATGACTAAATCACGTGAAGTTGAACAACAAACATATTGGTTGGGTGAAAACCTCAGGTTTGTCTTGATCCCAAACGGTTAAAACGTTCCCCAATGGTCACAACCTTTCAAAATGGTTATGCTTCTTCCCAACAGACACCAGTCACACCATCAAGCCTAATAGACCCACCCTTACCTTTTTCACGTACGGAATTCGTGAAATTATTGTCTCAAGCAATTAAGCAAAACAAAAGGCTGGCATGTAAAACTTGATAGATATCATAATATCTTCATACCCATTCACACAAATATATGTCATTTCTTGTTTTGACAAAAATACTACCAGAAATAGACAAGCAATTTGAAACAAAACTATCAGGCAAACTCTCCAAAATTGATTCAAAAGGAAACCGATCACATTCATGTGACTAAAATAACTACGAGGCTTTGCTATGAAAAGAACGAAGGTGCAGAAAACGCAGCTGAATGAATTTATAAACTAATTACATGAACTAGTTTCGGTCACACAAAAAGTAAACTCGCATCTGTCTTAAGATTGTTAGAAAATATGGTTACTTTTTTGTGATGAAACCAATAATATGAATATGCAACAAAATCAGAACTCAAAACCTGAATATCGTTCAAAACAAAATGGTGATCAAGGCAAGTGTTCCACTCTGTACTGAAGACAGATTTGTCCACGCTACAGGGCATACGGTTTGCATGACATTTATCTCCCACCACTACTTGATCGAACACGCCCCACAGAAGAAACACTACAATTGATGGGTTTGTCGAACCAAACTTGTGTTTGTACTCTCTCAAATATAAAATTGCTGACGCAATGAAACTATGCAAGTATAGAAAAATAAATCTCTGAAAATGAATGAAGGTGCGATATATATAGACCAACTAGTGACTTTCTGAATAGTCATCAAGGAAGGGACACTTCTGTTCATAAAAGACATGTCTGTCCATGGCGAACAGGTGTCACCGAAAAGACATGACTCCAAGTCGAGACAATTTACATTCACACCCAAAACAAAATACCATATTATAAAACATTTTCCAACAATATCATCATCTCCAAGACCATCAAGATCTTCAAAAAACCAATAGGATCATCATCGAACTCTCAACACCGAGCTCTCCTCAGAGCTACTCCTCATATGACCAATGCCATCAGAATCACCAAGTATGCACCAACTACTTTCCAGTCCCTCGTTCACTACATGATCGTGTTCCCTCTATTAGCATCACCTTCATTAATGTTTCCACCAATGTTATTGTCACCCACGAAAAAGAGTACCATTATCCTAAAAGGCCAAAAGATATGCTAGCTCAAATGTACCTTCTTCTTTTTTTATCGAAGCTCAAATGTACCTTGATGACATGGATGTGAAAGTAAACCATCTAAGTCAATCAAACATCAACCTCACAAAGGGTAAAACAAATATGACCAAAAATACATATTACCTCAACAGTTTCCATGGACAATGTAACACAATTGGCTTCTCCAAGTTGTTCAAGCATCTTCATCACATTGAGGGGCATCCTTTGCAAGATATCTTCATCTGGTTGATAATAAGACAATCCATTCAGGTTCACGTGTACATTCTGAAGACAAGGGAGACTCGCCGCGGAAAAGACAGGCAAAGCTTTTCCTTCCAATGTGAAGGATATCAGTCGAGGTGCTGAAACCATAATCATGGATTCGCTACAGCTCTGATCACAATAGGTTAATTCCACGTCCCTAAGATTAGGAGCAGTGATATTTAAACTATTCAGCACTATGTCGTCCAAAATCAATGCTTCCAAGTTTGGGCAGTTGCCAACAGTCTCGGCGATGAAATTGGCATAATTATACGAACAACCACTAATATGCAGAGTCTTTAATGCCGGTAACCGCAGCGGTTTGTCCGGTGGCGTATTGAACTCATGACACCACAATCTAAGGCTTATAAGTAATTTAAAGGTAGTTAAGCAGCGAGGATATTCCAAGCGTCTCGGATACCCATTACAAGCGGGCCACAGAAGCAATTCTCGAACATTGTGTCGAACTGCATAGACTATCCAGTTTTTGACAAGGCCTGGATCCAATAAAAAACTGGACACTAAGTGGAATCGGAAAATGCTGCCTGAGGCATCTCTGAGTGACAAGACCTGATTCACAAAATGTGTAAATCGACGTATTTTGGTCTCCTCGCAACCATCTGTACCAGGAAAGTTGTAGTAATCGAAGTGTAGATAGGGTAGGGCTTTCCAAACGTACCTCCATCTCTTTGACAAGATGGAGGTCTGTACTGCGGATCTGGTGTCAATAGAGGAGAGGATTCGGTTGGTAACCCAGTCCGGGTCTACGGGTTTGGAGGTGATGGAGGACAAGATTCGGTGAAGAATAGAGTCGGGTAAACTGCTGATTCTGTCTTCTTCCATGCTTGTCCGAAATCTCACTTCCTAATTCCGTGACCTTTCTTCAGCAACTGGAACAACCCACACCTCACTCCTACCTTCCCTCTGTATCTATATATATCGTCTCTAAAATTTCAAGAACAATGCCAAAATCAATGGCGGGCAGCCGGGCACTCTTCTTCAGCAACTTCAACAACCCACACATCACTCCCTCTTCTCTCTCCTCTTCATAGTTCAAATCCCCAATTCCCAATCAATTCTCTCTGTAGTTCTAATTTTCCTATTGCTTAGACAAAACAAGTTCTAAGGCCAACAATTCTTACGAGTATTTCCCATGTCCATTTCTTGCACCTGCAGTGCTTCACCTATTTATCAACCAAAAAAACAAGAACTGAAGTTAGATTCAGTGCTTTACCTATTTCTCACCAAAATTAAAGACAAAAGGTCAACTAAAAATACAAAGGAAATTTTCATCTTACTGATTTGAACTCAACAACTTCCAAAATCCATCTATATTGCTCAAACAAATCCGTGTAAGTGACAGGTAAATGGATCCATGTGGTTGTATAGGTAGATGTTTCTCCCTTTTTCACCTCGTAGGGTGTGAACGGTTGTGCGGGCCGGGCGTTCCAGGACTTGTTGCCGTCCAACGGGTGTAGGTGTGAGTGCCTCGATTTGACTTCGTAGTCATGCGAAAGTGCACGGCCTAGGGGTTAGACCGTGGGATGGTTCGTGCATGGCCTATTTTTGAGGTTTTGACTTATTTTTGCCTTCATTCAAAGGTTAAATAAAATACTCGCTATGCAGTGGTCCATTGATGTGTGCCAAATTTGGGTATGAACAGTAGACTATGGATATTTACAGAGAGTACAAAAACAAGAAATGACGTTAGTTGCAATGCTTTACCTATTTACCACCAAAATTCCAATCTATTGACTTGAGCTAAGTTCAGTTTCTCAAAAACAAATCCGTCTATCTTGCTCAAAAAAATCCATGTAAGTTTATGTAGATTATGAATATTTACAGAAAGAATAACAAACAATAAATTGTAGTATTAACTTACCGTCTGTAATGGCTTCCGGCCCAGCCTCCTCTGTTTGACGGGCGTCTCCTCCGAGAGAGAGAGATTGGAGTTGAGTAGAGAAAAAGGGGCGGCGGGTGGAGTTGGGCGCAATGGGTTGTGTACTTGTGTCGGTGGTGGGGCTTGATTTCAGAGGTCGACAAGTGGGTCAATTTGGGGTGAGGGGTGTGAGGGAAATTTGCCATTCTTTTTTTTTTTTTTTTGATCCGTGGGAAATTTGGGGTGAGGGGTCTCCACGCAGAAAGGAAATTTGGGGTGAGGGGTCTCCACGCAGAAAGTCAACCTTAGTCAAACTTCATTCCGAGGAGACGTTTGACTGGCCAACAGAAAGGAAACACGTAGCACATGATGATTGAACGCCCGCGGAACCGATCCGCGGAAGTGAAGATCCCACGGGACCCCCCCCCGCGGGTCCCGCCAGAAAGAACCGAAAGACATACTGAAATCGGAATTGGTACAGAAACTGTAAGAAGACCCCGGGATCCTGTTCTGGCCGAAAAGGCAGGCCCGGAAGGGACCCCGCGGGAGGCAAACGATCGCCGCGGGTCGCGACCTTGCTCTTGCGGGAATTGGGGAAGCTCTTGTGGCTTGGTGGCTTGGGATGGAGGTAACGTCGCGGAGACTCGGGTCCCGCGGAAGTCTTCCGCGGAGAGACGAGTCTTCCGCGACCTGGAGGTACGGGAGGGACACGTGTTGGGGTCTTATAGGAGCACCGTCCTGGGCCTGACCTAGGCCCATGTGCCCTATAAATACCCCTGACATTCCCAATGATTGCCAGAGGCTGACCTTTCTGGAAAAAGAGAGAGAGAAAGCACTGATTCTGAGGAAGGAGAACATTCTTCCCCGGAGAGAAGGTGACTTCACTCATCTAGATTCTAGAAAGGGCAGACGTCATTCACCCCCCGCGGAGAACAAAGGAGACACGTTGCCTTTGTCTTTTCCGTACCTTTTGCTCTAGCCCTCACCCCACGAGATTATTCCTCTTTTCCCCTCGGTACTGATTATCGACCAATCGAACCTCTCCAGCTCACTCTTGCACACGTAAGCGACCTCACAGAACCCGGATCCACCCACATTTAGGCGACTCTGCTGGGGAGGTGTCTTTTGGTTTATGGTTAGTACCCGTTCCACGGAATACACCGAGCGGCCGCTATCATGCCGTAACGCAATGGCGGCACAGCAAGACGGCACGATTATCGAGGAGGTCGAGGAAACCAATAGCGCGGGCATGGCCGCGCAGGCGCTGCGGGCCCTCCAGGACGGCCAGCGGCAGTTCCTCGAGACGCAGCGACAGCTGCTTGCGGCTTTCGCTGGTCTCACCGAGGTCATCTCAGCGGCGCTCCCAAAGGCCGCAGTCGGTCAAGACGATGAACCGCCACAAAATCAAGCGGGGGGCAGCACTAGCCAGACAATGCAGCCCCAGTTCCCCCCAACGGTGCCTCCCCACTTGCGCCCTATACTCGTCGGAGGCATCGCGGGAAATAACACTGGAGAGCGCCAGAAGGAGGCAGCCGCTGACGGTGCTAGCACGCCTTCCGCGGGACCCTATATTACCATGGCGGAAGTTCAAGCCCTGCTGGCGCAGCAGAAGGCGAGCGAGGCGAGCAGGAAGGAGCCGGTCATTACTGAAGTAGGGGCCTCATCCGCAGGGCAGTTCATCACCCTGGCAGACGTACAAGCCCTCCTCACTAAGGAGAAAACCAAGATGGTCTTGCCCTCTCTCCCTAGCCCGGATATCCGCCCGCCTTACCCCATGACAATCCTGTCGCTGCCATACCCGGAAGGGTATACCCCACCAAAATTTGTAAAGTTTGACGGAAAGGAGGGAAGTGCCCAGGAGCATGTGGTCCGTTTCATGGAGTCGCTGGGGGCCCACGCGTCTGATCATAACTTACGCCTGCGGGAATTCTCAAAGTCCCTCACCTCGCGCGCATATACTTGGTACGTCAACCTGGAGCCTTATTCGATCACCACCTGGGAGGAAATGGTGAACAGCTTCTACGCCAAATTCTTCCAGGTTCGTGAGAAGGTGACAGTGATCAGCCTGACGAAAGAGACACAGGCCAGCGGAGAAGATGTGGTGGACTACATCCGGAGGTTCCAGGATCGTGCAGTTGATTGCACCGAGTCCGCAAAGGAAGTACAACTGGTGGAAATTTGTATTGGTGGGATGATGGACGAGTTTAAAATGCTGCTTATTAACTTGAAGTTAGGAACATTCTCTGCCTTATTGGAGTCGGCGTACAACATCCGCCATGTGGTCAAGCCGGCAAGAAAGGATGCGTGGAAGGGTAAGGCCGCCAACGCCACCGTGGCTGTCGCGGAGGTTCCGCGGACCCAGCAGGCCGCGGGAGCACGAAAGCGGAGAGAACGCGAGATAGGGCCGGCGCCAGATTTCCCATGTACGATGGATGAGGTACGGGCCTTGGTGAACGCTTGAGTGCAGGATGGAGAGTTGGCACTCCCCCCTGTCGAGTACGAACCAACGCGGGAGGACCGCGAACACCCAAGGTACTGCATGTACCATAGGCACACCAAGCACCCGACAAGCGATTGCTGGTCATTGAAGAGGCTGTTCAAGAGGAAGCAGAACGCAAATGAGCTAAGGATAGGACGGCGCGACGTCCGCGACGAGCCCTATCCAGCTCACGGAAACAACGGAGAGGTCAACATGGCGGAGTGTTACCCGTTTATGTACAATGACGACGATGAGGCCGAAAGCAACTACTACATGGGAGGGGAAGATGAAGAAGCTGGGGCCTACATGGTCTCGTGCTACGAAATAACGGAGGAATTCGGGGAGGGTCCAGCACCCGCGGTGATACCGGACCCCAATGCGTCGGCTAAAACATTACAGAACAGTGCGAAGTTCCGCGCATTCTTCGACGGCTTCGGGTTCACACCGGCGGCAAGATTGGAAATTACCAAGGCGATTGTCAATATCGCGGAAGTACATCAGGAGTCGTGCATGACTGCGGAAGGGTCAGTCCCGCGGACGATCCGCGATGAGTCAAACTCAGTCACCTTCTCGGACGTGGATCGACGGGTGCCTTACTCCCATAACCGCCCGCTGTACGTTACATCCCGTGTCAACGGGATGGAGCTAAAGAGAACTTTCTTAGATGGCGGAGCCTCCATCAATCTGATGCCGATGTCAACATTCGAGAAGGTGGGAATACAGCCCAACAGGATCGTGGAATCCCCGATAACCATCACGGGGTTTGGAGGAGATAAGAAGCAGTCCTTGGGATACGTGGTGGTGGACCTGGAAGTGGGGGCAATCCGCTCGGCCACCAAATTCCATCTCATCAACGCGGATCCTAATTACCAGATCATTCTCGGAAGAAGTTGGATGCACAAATACGCGGTTGTACCTTCTAGCTACCATCAGTGTTTGAAGGGAATCTGGGCGGGAAAGAAGGTCACAATTCGCGCGTCGGAAAACCCGTTTGATACCAATGAGACACACCTGTCGGACGCAGTCTATTTCTCAGAGCTGGGCGAGGTATCTCAGGCAATCACTGCCAAGCCTCGCGCGGTCAAGATCCCAAGATGGGAGGATATCAGAGATGAAAAGCCAGAGACGCGCCGGAGAGAGCCTGCCACGACAGACACCGCAACCCCCAGGAAGATTACCAAGACGAAGGAGGGGGGTAAAACAGTGTATTATTTGTGACGGTCCACCGGGGCAGCGGATGATCATGAAGCCGCTGGCCCCGGCGGTACATGTGCCGCGGCGGAAGAAGAAGAAGTAATAAACAAGCCGGAGCCCGCTCCGGAGTGCATGCAAGACCAGCCCAGGCCACAGCAAGAGGCTCTAGAGGAAGTTGATCTTAACGACGGGGAAGGCCCCAAAAGGCCGGTGTTTGTAAGTAAGGAGTTGAGCGGAGAGTTCCGCGAGAAACTGATAACACTACTACGCGCTAACTCAGACGTGTTCGCGTGGCATTACGAGGAGATGCCCGGATTAGATCCAGAACTGGTTACGCACCACTTGGATACCTTCCCAAATTCGAAGCCCGCGAAACAGTCCCAGCGAAAATACCACCCCGATTTAGAAGGACAGATCAAAGAGGAAGTCGAGAAACTGCGGAAGGCAGGTTTCATTCGCCCGATCCAGTACCCGGAGTGGCTGGCAAACATTGTCCCTGTAAAGAAGAAAAATGGCCAAATTCGAGTCTGTGTCGACTTCCGCGACCTCAACAAAGCGTGCCCAAAAGATGAGTTCCCGCTGCCACACATCGATACATTGGTGGATGCCACTTCCGGTCACCAGATGTTTTCTTTCATGGACGGTTTCAGCGGGTACAACCAGATCAAGATGGCCCCGGAGGACGCGGAGAAGACAGCATTTCGAACACCATTGGGTAATTTCTACTACATTGTCATGCCTTTTGGGCTCAAGAATGCGGGGGCAACGTACCAGCGGGTCATGACAGCAATTTTTCACGACCTCATGCACAAGATAATTGAAGATTACGTGGATGACTTGGTGGTGAAATCCAAGGAGCGCAAGGACCACCTCGCGGACTTAGCCACTGTCTTCGCGAGATGCAGAAAGTTCAATCTCAAGATGAATCCGCTGAAGTGCGCATTTGGAGTCACCGCGGGAAAATTCTTGGGTTTCCTGGTACATCGCCATGGGATCGACGCGGACGAGGCCAAGATCAGGTCTATCGCGGAGATGCCCCCGCCCCACTCACAGAAAACACTCAAGCGATTCCTGGGAAAGGTATCATACCTACGTCGTTTTATTCCCGCGATGGCGGAGATCGCGGCACCATTCGCGGACCTGTTAAAGGGAAATGCAAAGTTTGAATGGAAGGAAGACCACCAGCAGGCGTTCCAGCGGATCAAAGCGGCATTGACTTCTCCTCAGACAATGGTGGCACCAGTCGCGGGGAAGCCGCTGATCCTTTATCTGACCTCTACCCCGAGATCCATTGGGGCCCTGCTGGTGCAAGAGGTGGATGGGACAGAGCGCCCAGTCTACTACATCAGCAGGAAGGTACACGGGGCGGAGGAAAGATATACCGCCATAGAAAGACATTGCTTGGCCCTCGTCTTTACCGCGCAGAAGCTCCGGCACTATTTCCTCTCTTTTCCCATCCAGATAATCACTAAGTGCGACCCCGTCAGGTTCCTCCTGTCGCGCCCCGCCCTTACGGGACGGGTCGCCCGTTGGTTGCTGGCACTCGCGGAATTCGACATCTCGTGCGTAACTCCAAAAGCAATCAAGTGTCAAGCTCTAGCCGACTTGCTAGCTCAGTTCCCAAGCGGACAATGCGAGCCGCTAGAAGATTGTCTACCCGGAGATGGTTTCGAAGCTCTCGCGGCCAGCACAGATGAACAGCACTGGACGCTCAGCTTCGATGGGGCCGCGGGTAGTGGATCAGGAGGCGCGGGAATAGTACTACAAGCAGAAGAAGGAGACAGAGTGCACCTGGCATACAAACTGAATTTCCCATGCTCCAACAATGAAGCGGAATATGAGGCGTTAATCCTGGGTCTAATAGCAGCAAAAGAGAGAGGGGTCAAACACCTAAGGATAGCGGGAGACTCAAAGCTGGTAGTTTTGCAAACGGAAGGGATCTACGCGTTGAAGGAACCAACACTGGCACCATACCGAACAACAGTGCAGAAATTGATGAAATCCTTCAAAGGTGTCAGTATCATTCACAAACCCAGATCGGAGAACCGTTTCCCGGACGCTCTCGCAACGCTGGGGGCAAAGACGGAATTTAAGGAAGACAGAGCCTGCATTGAAATTGTGAAGATGTTTGAACCATCCGTGGTGGAAGACTTCGCGGAGCCGACCGAAGATTGGCGCGGATTTATTAAAATTCAGTTAGTCACCGGCGTGGGACATCTATCCACCGCGGAACTGTCAAGTTTTATAGTTTTACGCGGAGAATTGTATTATCGCGGCCCGCAGGGGTGGCTTGCGCGGTGTATTGGCGCGAAGGAGGCAGAAGAAGTATTGGACAGGATCCACATTGACAACTGCGCGGATAACGAGATAGCCCTATACAGGAGAATTCAGAGGCAAGGTTATTACTGGCCTACTATGAAGAAAGAGGCTGATTTGATTACGAAGAATTGCACTCGGTGTTCCCTGTACATGGCCCAGCCTGAATGCCTGATGGCAAACACTGACAACCAGGAAATGGACTGGAGACAAGTCTACATCGATTACTTACGAGAAGGAGCCCTACCCACCGAGCGAGCTGAGTCCGCGAGGGTCGTCCGCGGCGCGCGGCGTTTCTTCCTGGAAAAGGGACTACTGTTCAGAAGAACTCTGGATGGGATGCCTCAAGTATGCGTAGACAAGGAGCAGGCGGAGGAGGTTCTGGCCAAGACCCACGGAACTGAGCACCAAGGATGGAGGAAGCTTCATGAGCAGATGGTTAACCTGGGGTATTTTTGGCCCACCATGGAGAAAGATTCGAAAAGACACGTGCGAAGATGCCAGGCCTGCCAGAAATTCGGGAACTTGGTTCATGCTCCCTCCGTGGAGTTACATTCTGTCCGCGCCCCTTATCCCTTCCACACTTGGGCAATGGATCTGGTCGGACCGATCAGACCAGCGTCGCGGAAGAACAGATGGATCTTGGCTGCAACGGAGGTTTATACCAAGTGGGTCGAGGCTGTTCCGCTGAAAAAAGCAACAGGAGACGCAGTAGCAGCATTCATCAAGGAAAACATCATTTGCAGGTTCGGCATACCGAAAGTGATCCTTTCTGATAACGGTACTTCGTTCATCAATCACCACGTGGGAAGCCTCCTCGATGAGTACACGGTCGATCACCGTACATCTAGCGCCTACTACCCGCAGGGAAATGGACAAGCAGAAGCGACGAACAAGACCTTGATCAGAATCTTGAGCAAACTGTTAGATGAGCGTGGGGGTACTTGGGCGGATCACTTACCGATAGCTCTTTGGGCTTACCGAACTTCGAAAAGGAAATCTACCCGCGCCAGCCCCTTCAGCTTGGTATACGGAGCGGAAACGGTCTTACCGGCAGAACTAAGTGTCCCCTCCGCGCGGATGATACTCGCGATGGAGAGTTCCGCGGAAGAAAGAAAAGCAGACTTGGAAGCCCTGGAAGAGAGAAGAGCAACGGCGGCCCTTGCCCGCGAGAAATACTGGGAGTCCGTGGCACGCTACTACAACAAGGGCGTGGTGCCGCGGGTATTTGAGGTCAGGGAGTTGGTTTGGAAGGCAACCACGGCGGTAATGAGGGATATGAAAACGCCTAAATTCACCCCTAGATGGGAGGGACCCTATGAGGTGGTCAGTGCCTCTGCAAGCGGGTACTACCACCTAGCCCGCGTCGAAGATGGTTTCGAAACAGGAGCAGTAAACGCTAAGTATGTCAAGAAATTCTACCCGTGAGGAGAAATGCTGGAAGCAAGCAGGCTGCTCTCCTGCCCTACCGGTCTTCACCCTCCCTTTATTTTAAGAACAGTTTGTTTTCTTTTTTTCTTTCTTCCCTCTTGTAAACAGTTGATCGGATCTATCGTTAATGAAAAATGGGCACTTGTTCCTAATTCATGTTGTTGTTTAACTTCCCTTTTTTACGATGGGGTGAGGTGATAAAACCCCGCGGAGAGAACATTTCCGCGGTACTACCAACTCCCTTTCGTGACTCTTTCATTTTCTAACTTAACGGTTATCAAAAAGAGACGATGCTAAGTCGCGAGAGGCCAGAACATGACCCGCGAGATTCATACTTAGTGATTGTCAAAAAGAGATGACGTTAAGCCTTAGGCGGCCAGAACATGGCCCCCGGTCCATTCCTTCAAACTTAACGATTGTCAAAGAGAGATGATGCTAAGTCGCGAGGAGTCAGAACATGACCCGCGAGATTCTATACTTAGTGATTGTCAGAAAGAGACGATGTTAAGCCTCAGATGGCCAGAACATGGCCCCCGTTTCATTTCTCCGAGATTAACGATTATTTAGAAGAGATAATGCTAAGTCGCGAGAGGTTAGAACATGACCCGCGAGGTTTACACTTAAGTCTTGAGCGGCCAGAACGTGGCTCCCCCGAGTGGCGAATTTAGTAGATGATGAACAGGTCACAAGAAGTCAGAGTATGGCTCGCGGACCCAAAAAAAAAGAAAAAAGAAGAAGCTACCATGATATTATCAATACAAAGACTGTTTTATTCTTGACGGTAAGACCCAAAGTTTTATTCAATCAAAAAAAAAATAGTACATGTGTTCAAAGAAAGAAAAAGTACAACAGCAGCACTTTCTAGGCCTGCCAGTCCAAGAATACAAGCCCGTCCGGGTCAGGATCGGCTAGGTTCAGCGAGGCAGCAGCCAGCTCCGCATCATGCTGCAACACCCGAGCAAAGCTGACCTCTAGATTGGCCAAGTGTTGGCGGGTAGATTCCAGCTGTTGGCGAGTGGACTCCAACTGGGCAGCCAAGTCCTGGATCTCAGGCCTCAGAGCGGCTCTCTCCCCCGCTGCCCGCAGAGCAGAACTCCGCGCGCACAGCCAAGCCAGGTCAAACCCGAAGACTTGCATGTCCGCGGCAACCTCCAGCAGTTCAACCTCGGTCCCAGGATTGAAGTCCCTGTAGCGAAGCTGCCCCCAAGGAATGAGCACGTTGTGGAGGCTGCTGAGGTAGATCACCCCAAGCCGGGCAGACCGCGGGTTGAAGGAGCTGAAGGTCTCCGGATGAGACCGGGCTATGGCGTTCAGCAGCGGCCAGTGTTCCACAGGCACATCATAGCCCGCAAGAAAGAGGCGGATGGGCTCCGCAGTCTCAGTATCCATGGGCCCCTTCCCCAAATCTAACGCAGGTTGCCGGGGCGGCGACTGCTCTCTCGACTCCACCTCATCCCTTTGCTCGCCCATCTCCAAATTCAGATCGAGCTCGTAATCCCCAAGTGCTTGGCTCCCCTGTCCCCCCAAAACATCGTCAGTTGGCAAGAAGTCCATATCTTTAAATAAGGAATGGAAATCTGAGTCAGTAATGGAGGTGGGGCCACCAATAAGTTCTTCATTTACCTCCAGCTGTCGGTCCGAAGGTTGAGCGGAAGGCTCAGCCGGCGGAGTCTGCGGGCGTCTCGCGGACTGAAGAGGGGAGTGGGTTTGCGAGGTAGAGCAGGCTGGGGAATGAGGACTGGCGGCGTCCATGGCTGTATCCCGCTCCGCGTTCGAGCCCGGGCCTTGCAGAAAGGAAGCGTTGGAAACCCCCGGGGAACCACCAGCAACCCTGCCCAGATAACTCTCCGTTGACCGGATGCGGGCACTCGTAGACTGTTGGTGGGAGCCAGAGGGTGTGGAAGCTGAAGCCGCCTCGGGTTGTCCCGCGACAGATCCCCCAGCGGCCGGATGAGGAAGCTCTTCAAGGTGATCCTCATCTTCCTCCCTCAGCAAGCGTGCAGCCGCCGCGTCGAGAGGATCCGCGGCGATATCGGCCTGACCCACAGATTCGCGGGTACCCGTTGACGGCGGAGCCTCGCGAGCTTCTGAAGCTGCTGCATGGGATGGAGAAGGATCCCGATCAGTAGAGTATACTATCACATGGCCAGATTCCTCCGGAGAAGAATACGACTCGGAGGAGACTGTGTTGGGATCTCCCCCAAGGTCAACAACAGAAGGCTCGTCAGGCAACATACCTCCGATAACCGCGGAGGACTCAGGTTCCGGATGAAGGAAAGGAACGGGCCCCGCTCGAGGCTGAATCACCTCCGTTGCCCTCTGCTCCTCCGGGGGGGAGTCAGAAATCTCCACTATACTGTCAGCCGCCGCGACAGGGTCCTTCGCGGACGCGGACGCCCGGACCTGCAAGACGCTAATGGGGAGGTCGTCGTCATCATCATCGTCGTCCTCATCCTCATCACCTGCCTCCTCGCCCTCGTCCGCTTCTCCGTCGGACTCTGTCGGAGCTGTTTGAGAAATCATGGCAAAATACAAGTCAGGAGGCTGTAAAATGCGAAGCAACAGAAATGGCATCCTAACAAAACAAAGCTTACCGTCGAGGCGGCGTCTTTGAGCATCTGGGGCATCGTCTTCCGCCCCGTCCGCTGCCTCTTCTGCCACCGCCGCTGCCGCGGCTGCCTCTGGCTCGTATGCCACGAAGGTGCTAGCATCTCGCTCTCGCTGCTGAAGAAAAGAAAGAAAACAAGACAGAAGGAGTAAGTCTCAGAAAGCAAAAGACAAAGTATTGTGAAGAGATGATTGATCGCGGGTAGGGACACTTACATTTCGGAGACGCTTTCGACGGCGGGGCACCACTACCGCGGGCGCTTGAGAGGAGGACGGTTGAGATGGTCCTGCTGGTAGAGGAGGCGGAGGCTGTGTCCGCCCGCGGGGCCCCCGCGCGCGGGTTCGCCCCGGAGCGGCTTGAGGAGGTGCAGGTGCTTCCACGGGGAAAACCCTGTTCACGGGCACGGCATGGATCACGGCCCATTGACTGTGGGGCCCGCGCCACTCAGTCGCCCGTACTGCGGTTATGGCCCGCAGAGAGGTATCCCGAGTCCGAACTTCAGGCACTTCGGGGACCACGGCCTGCCCGCGGACGAATGTCGAGAAGGAGTCAAGGTTCCTCCTCCAGAATGCGCGGAACTCCTGGGTGTAACGTGAAACCCTATCCCTCTCGGGGATGAGCAAGTTCCCAAGTTGAACCAGGACTGGGGAAAGCTCCCCCCTCATGAACCGGAGCTGCGACCCCGCGAAAGAAGACATCAAGGGGGCAAGACCGGGAACCCCTTGATCAAAACCCAACTGCCTCGCGAAGCGATCCGGGCGGTACACCGCCACCCCAGTACCCTCACTGGACAAGGTCGGGAGCCACCCCGGAAGGGCAGTGAGCGCGGAGTTGATCACCGTCCGCGCCGTGGCATTGTTGTCGCTCGCCGCATTGAGGGAAGCAGCAACTGGGAGAAGACATTGGCCCACGCCCATGACACCCGGGTAGGGAACGTTGTAAGGACGAGGAATGAAGTTGGCTTCGACGTCACATG
This sequence comes from Rhododendron henanense subsp. lingbaoense, assembly GCA_020567845.1. Lineage (NCBI taxonomy): Eukaryota > Viridiplantae > Streptophyta > Magnoliopsida > Ericales > Ericaceae > Rhododendron > Rhododendron henanense. The sequence goes on along the minus strand of CM036315.1, from coordinate 33,478,254 downwards.
CCTCGTACCACGAGGCCTCGCTACTGGTCCCGTGCCATTGTTCTGCGCGGGAACGCACCCCCGAGGCCTGAAAGGCCAGTGGTTCCGGGGCGACAGTTCGAAAATGCTCGAAGAAATACGCGAGCAAGAAGGTGGAGTGAGCCATCGAAAAATGGTCACACCTTCCGAGGGACCTGGCGTAGTCCGCCTGAACCAGGTCCAGTTGGCGGTAGAGCGTCCCGAGGAACAGCGGCGCTAGGGGGACTGGTTGGCCGCGGGCGAGGAGGACAGCCAGCGGGAAGACCGCCTGAGACAGCCCATCAGCAGGATAATCGGGCAGGACGAAGTACGAGAGGAAGTAGGAGAAGAAGCCCGCCATGTAAAAGTGCTGACCGTACTCGGGGCCCTCATCAAAATCTCGCTCGGCACCAGGGACGACAGTCCTCGCGGGCTGGAGATCCTTGAAGAAATAGCGCAGCCAGCTGCCGAGGGAGGTCTTCTTGGCATTTGCCGCGTGAGCCTTGCGGACCCCCTGAGGGGTGAAGATTGGCCCATTTTGGGCCTTCTTGTGAAATTCCCTCAGGGCCCCCACCTCATCTCGTTCCGCCCGCGAGAGCTTGGCGAAGTCCAAGGTGTTGCCCCCGCGTAGTGACAAGCGGGTGAGGATATGTACATCCTCGAGTGAGAGTCCACTCTCTCCCCATGCCCATGCAAAGGAATGGGAATCACTGCTCCAGCGTGAGCACGCGAACTCCAAGTTCTTAATGGCAGCCCCCTGTCGAGGAATGCTTAGGCGCCGCGACAGTTGGACGGCCTCAAGAGCACCACTGGCCAGCAGCACCTGCTTCCAGCGGGGATTACCGACGACGTCATCAACCCAGTCCGACCAGTCAGTGGGTACGGAGGCTTGGGATCCGAAACGGCACTCCACAAAGGGGAAATCCCCACGCTCGAGGCGAAGACGCAGCACCGAAGAGGGATTGACGGGCTCTGCATCCTCCGGGGCGGCGGGGGCCGTGAAGAAAGTTGGGTCAATCACGGGGGGACCCGCAGCAGAATACGCCTCAGCAAGGGCCCAGAATGGATCCCCAGACGAATGCAAGTATGGGGCCCTTTGCCACTGGTCCGCGGAGGGTACCGGGATCTCGACGATTGGACCACGCGCAGCCATTTGTGAGTAAAGTAAAAGAAAAGGGAAGGTGTGGACCGCGAGAGGTGGAAAGAGACAAGAAAGACGATCGCTGGAAAGTCAGAGGATTGACAGCACTTCGACGAAAATTTGGGGTTTGGTAAAAAAGGAAATAATGGACGAGGAGTTTATATAGTGGTCAAACGGTGGGGACATTTATGACGTCAGTACACGAAAGGTCATGATGGTACACGAAGGGTCACGTCGGTACACGAAGAGACATTAGCAGTTATTATGCCCGATGCTCCGCGGAACAGACCCAGAGTGACCGCGGAAACTTACAAAGAGGATGGTACGCACGCGGACGACGTGCACTTATCGTACGCGCGCGGGGGGCATATGTAGGCGCGGTCAAATTTATGGACAGGTCATCAGGGAAGACCTGTTGACCAGCCTATCGGCTGAGGACACGTGGCGACCAGGTCCACGCAGAAAGTCAACCTTAGTCAAACTTCATTCCGAGGAGACGTTTGACTGGCCAACAGAAAGGAAACACGTAGCACATGATGATTGAACGCCCGCGGAACCGATCCGCGGAAGTGAAGATCCCACGGGACCCCCCCCGCGGGTCCCGCCAGAAAGAACCGAAAGACATACTGAAATCGGAATTGGTACAGAAACTGTAAGAAGACCCCGGGATCCTGTTCTGGCCGAAAAGGCAGGCCCGGAAGGGACCCCGCGGGAGGCAAACGATCGCCGCGGGTCGCGACCTTGCTCTTGCGGGAATTGGGGAAGCTCTTGTGGCTTGGTGGCTTGGGATGGAGGTAACGTCGCGGAGGCTCGGGTCCCGCGGAAGTCTTCCGCGGAGAGACGAGTCTTCCGCGACCTGGAGGTACGGGAGGGACACGTGTTGGGGTCTTATAGGAGCACCGTCCTGGGCCTGACCTAGGCCCATGTGCCCTATAAATACCCCTGACATTCCCAATGATTGCCAGAGGCTGACCTTTCTGGAAAAAGAGAGAGAGAAAGCACTGATTCTGAGGAAGGAGAACATTCTTCCCCGGAGAGAAGGTGACTTCACTCATCTAGATTCTAGAAAGGGCAGACGTCATTCACCCCCCGCGGAGAACAAAGGAGACACGTTGCCTTTGTCTTTTCCGTACCTTTTGCTCTAGCCCTCACCCCACGAGATTATTCCTCTTTTCCCCTCGGTACTGATTATCGACCAATCGAACCTCTCCAGCTCACTCTTGCACACGTAAGCGACCTCACAGAACCCGGATCCACCCACAACAGTTTACGATCCGGTTTGTCCAAACGTGTTTTTGGACGTTTCGGGATTTCAGGGAGAGAAAAAGAGGGGAGAGAGTGGTGGGATGAGGGGAAAGAGAGAAATAAATCTGGACCGTTCAAAACATATTTAGATGATCTGAATCACCGACGAGTACTGCCACGTAATATTTGCTCAACACCCAAAAACTTCTTTGATTCGGGGGCCGACTATGCAGGTCGTACCGATAATGTAATGGTCTGGATCACCGACGGGTACTACCACATAATATTTGCTCAACACTCAAAAACTTCTTTGATTCGGTAGCCAACTATGCAGGTTGTACCAATAATGTACCAACCACTTTTGGGCGATGATAAAAAATTAGTTCAATCCTACAGAAAAATAAGACGAACGGATTCTATATGAAAAGTAAGCCGAATGGATCGAACTTAAACATATCGGATCGTTTTTCTATCCTGGAAAATTCTAGGCACAATAACAACAGAGATTCAAGCCTCCGAGTACATTTGGACGATTTCAATCTCAACCAAGTAATGTGTCTCCTTCCTAGACTTCAATTTGAGCTAGTTAGCATTCGGGCTCGTCATTTGCCTGTTTGTACAGTCAAGCATGCAAAGGATAAGCCCGCTAATTCTGAATAAAGTGTCTTAGGGTTTGAGGGTTTGGCAGAAAATTTAGCGGTAAAGTAAAATTTGTGCCATCTTCTCTTCTTCTTCTTTTTTAAACAAATTAAAAAGAACTTAAGTGCTTTTGGGTGTCTTCGCCTCTAAAGTTCAAGAAGACGTCATATTTCCATCGAGATAGCGCGTAAGAGGAAGAAAGCTACTAATCGAAACCACTAATAATTTGTGAGGCTTAGCTCCTATGATAAACTAATGTATTATAGAACCAGATTAAAAAAAAAAACTAATTATATAATATAAAATCAATTTCTAACTATCTCCTCTTGCTCTTTTACAAAAGCAACTCGTGTGTGGGGGAAAAAAAAGTAATTGGAAAGATGATCAGCGTTTGCCAGCCAGGGCAATTACTGTCTCAGACTGCAAGTTTTGCATCAGTAAACTTCATAGTAAGAACTTTCTCGAAAGAGAGAGAGAGAGAAAAAAAAAAAAAAGGAACTTGATATCAAGAAAAGCAATTAGTACTAAAAACATTTAAATAGATCCGGTCCATACCGTCCATCTCTATTATAAAACAAAAAAGTGTGGGGACAAGTTGTTGGAACGGCTTAGATTCATTTGATCCAAAGGCTGTAGTGCATCCTTCCACTTCCCGGTTAAGTGCCCATAGTTTTCACTTAAATCACATAACTGCCATCCCCTTCCAACTGGGATGCGTAGTGCCGTAGGCATGGGTTAGCACTAGTATCATATAAAACACGATTAACTACGCAATCCAAAACAAATACCCCATAATTAGAAAATTACATGATGTTACATACAAACCAAAACAACCATTTCTGAGATCGCCATATAGTTCCAACCCCATGCTTAAAACCAAAAACTAACAACGCCATCGCAGGCTGTCCATGTACAGAATAACTAATTAGAGCTACGTTAACACTACAACAGGGTTTTGGGGAGATTTTCCCGCAACTTCTGTTCATTCATGCAAAAATAGGGGCTCTGGAAGGATTTAATATTTTGAGTCAAATTTGAGCAACCTGCACAAGAATCAATTAACATTTCAAGTACAACATCTGCTTCAGTACAATATCTTTCTAATGTGAAAGATCTGGCACACACAAGAAGGAGGTAATGTCAATAATGGAGCCAATTTAAACCTCTCAAACTGAGGACGTGGTGACACATGAGAGAATTCCAGATGCCTGTGATGTAAGAAGAAATTTATAAGCTTTAGGCTTGACCACCTGATGATTTCATCACAGAACCATAAGGCCTAGTGAAAAATTCAAAGAAACGGGGGAGCTCACAAATAACATAAAATAGCAGTTTATAATATTCCGGTTCTTCACAAGCCACAAAAATTGATGAAAACAGTGGGGAAGAAAAAAATAAGGTCACAGAGAGAGAGAGAGAGTCCTAAAGAAAGATAGCTATGCCAGACCTGCTCTCATCGTCTAAGTCCTCGCCAACTGATTGCTTAACATCCAATTTACAGGGTAGAGTTGGTTCTCTTCCTAATATACCTTTAGGGTCTCCTTCCCAAAAAAAAAAAAGAAGCAGAATGAGACAGAGTCGTGGGGCATTTTCAGAGTCAGTTGGTGGAAGTGGAGCAGAGAAACTTCAAGGGGGGAGGTTAGCTCTCAATAAGAATACTTGAACAGGTCTCCCTACTTTCATGCAATTCTAGTCTCAGTGGTTAGGATACTGGAGAAGTTGAGGAGGGAGAACTTTGGCAAGCATACTTTCAGAAGTTCAACTGTAATCGAGGGGGTTGCGGTACAATGGGCAACCTATTGGGGTGAGAGAGCTAGGGTCAAGACTAAGCGTCTTTAACAAAGTCCTCTATCTCAAATATTAAACCAAACAACCTTCTGGGAAATGGCTTTGGAGACTTTCTAGAGAGAGAACCATAAGGCAACATGAAACATTCGGAGTTTTTTTTAAATAAGTGTCAGAACAAGCAATATAAGAGCAGATTGAAAATCAAAAATCAGAAGGCCAAAACTTCAAGCAAAAGATCAACAAACATCACAAATGAGTAAGTAAAAATTCTTCGCACTTACCATTTTTCTCCGTCACAACCATCTCCATTTACCTAAGCACGAAAAAATGAAGCAAAGATCAGATCATTCTTAGCCTTAAATTATAGTCAAGGTATGGAAATGGGGATGGATTATTACCTAAGGGAACTCCACGACCAAGGTGTCACATGAGGAACCTTTAGTCAAGTATGTAATCACATTTAATGGCAGATGTAAAGACCGTGAAGGTGTCGTCAACTTTAGGTGCTTCAACTTACGAAATGGAGAAGGACGGTTGTTAAGAGAATCGGGATCCATTGCGAGAACCTTATCACATCAAACAGATAATTAATTTCGATTTTGGTCACAAAAAAAATTAAGCCGCTATAAAAACAGATTTAGGTGTTAGAGAAGATAAAGAGTTTTTGATGTTTCATTTACGTATCAAATACTATGGTGTTGTACATGATAGTGGATTGGTATAGGTGTAGAAAGAATATGTTAGACTAAGGGATTCAGTACCATCGTTTTAGTCTAGAATATCTGTTTTGCACTGATGCCATGTTATGTACGGTAAAGCTATATGGACCATTTCAATTCATGCAAATAAACTAACATGGAGTAATGGTACAAAAGAAGTCTGGGTTTATTTAGAAATTTTCTGAGGCTAACATGTCACTTAAATAGCTATTCACTATCCTAATTCCCGAAGGTAGGCCAACCACTCCTAAGTCTTTACGCTGGTTTTACTAATTGACAGAAATAGGTAACTGGATTTGGAAAAGCAAGTGACCTTTTGATTACAATCCAAGTCATGACACAGTCATATTAACATTGAGCTGAACCAAGGACAGCAAGCAAGGTAGTTTAACTAAGCTGGCATAGTGTGGCTCTTTAAGGTCGTAATGTAGGCTTAGTCTGCTTGCCATGACATGACAGTTACACGTATTTGCTAACTATTGCAGATGGAGATGACATTGTGGGACACATGGAAAACGAACGTTCGTACCAACAAGATTAAAGGATGTAACTTCAGCTCATGGTGTAGTCTGGTTACAGGAACATGGATTCTAGACGAAGCTTTGGTCGCAGCTTAGAGGGACCAAGTTCTAAAGCAATTAAGTTCTGATGATGATTATGGTTTCCTCTGATCAAGGATGGTGATACTTGAAGCTAATCGATGAGGAGACAAAAATGATAATGCTTGCAATCTTCTTTGTACTTGTGGCACATAGGTGAATATACACGGACCACAGTTGTATTCTACTGTTTTCAGTTGTGAAAAGTCAAAAGTACCATCCAAAATTGGTCGCACGACTCGCATGTGTTGGTTTTTCATGCTAATGAAAGATAAAAATAAAATAAAATAAAATAAAAGGGGGCCAGAGTGAATAACTCAAAGGGAACACGAGTGGAAGCTGCCGATGAAAAAAAAAACCACGAGTCAAAGCTATAATTGCTTTGAAAGTATCATGGGAAAATGACGGCCAAGGACATGTTTTGATAATTAATACCTGCCAATGACATTTTTAGCATTAACAAATGTTCTCAACATGTCCTTGGCGGTTATTAATTATCAAAATACGTCCTAGGCCGTCATTTTCCCAAGTATTCATTATCTCCAAGACCACCTAGACCTTCAAAACACCAGATAGGATCATCATCAAAGACTTAGAGCACCGAACTCTCCTCAGAGCTAACTCCTCATATAACCAACTCCATCAGAATCAACAAGTATGAGCCAAGTACTTTCCAGTTTCCAGTCCCTCCTTCACCTCCCTCTGCTAGCGTCACCCTGTTGACATTTCCAGCATCAAAGCTGATTTCCACCAATACTATTCTCACCCAAAAAAAGAGTACCAGAATCCTAAAAGGCCAAAAGATATGCTAGCTCAAATGTATTTTCATGACGTGGTTGCGAATGTAATCCATCTAAGTTACGTAACATCAACCTAAGAAAGGGTAAAACAAACATCACCAAAACTACATATTACCTCAAGGGTTTTCACTGACAATGTGACATTATTTGCTTCTCGAAGCTGTTCTAGCATGTTGATTACATTGAGTGGCATCCTTCGCTTGATACCTGCATCCGGCGGATGCCACTCATCGTTAAAGCAGGGAACCAGGTCCACATGTACATTCTGAAGACAGGGAAGGCTCGCCCCGGAAAAGACCGGCGAAGCTTCCCCTTCCAACTTGAACGACGTCAGTCTAGGTGCCGAAACCACAATCTCAGATTCGTTACAGCTTTCGTCTTTATAGGCCAATTCCAGGTTCCTAAGATTAGGAGCCGTGATGTTCAAACTTTTCAGCATCAAGTCATCCAAAATAAACGTCTCCAAGTTGGGACAGTTCCCGACAGTCTCGGTGATGAAATTGGCACAACCGTACGAACAACAACTGAAATGCAGAGTCCTTAGTGCCGGCAGCCCCAGCGGCTTGTCCGGCGGGGTACTGAAGTCGTTACACACCAGCGCAAGGCTCGTGAGCGATTCAAACGTGTGGAATTCCAAGGGCTTCGGATACGGGGCCCAGAGCATTAACTCTCTAACATTGTGTTGAAACGCGTAGGAGATGCAGTTTTTGACAAGGCCTGGATCGAGGTAATAAGTAGACCACAAGTAGAACCGGGAGACGGTCGTCGAGGTGTCTCTGAGGGACAAGACCCGGTTCACGAAACGCGCGAATCGGCGCATTTTGGTGCCGTCTTCGGCGCCGGGAAACTCGTCGTAGTCGAAGTGGAGGTTTGGGAGGGAGACCCAGACGTACCTCCATCTCCTGGACAAGGCGCAGGTCTGGACGGCGGCCTTGGTGTCGAGGGAGGAGAGGATTTGGTGGAGGATGGAGTCGGGTAATGTGCTGATTATGTCGTCTTCTTCTTCTACTTCCATGGTTTCTTCAAGCTCACTCTCCCTAGGACTGGACTGTTCTCCGACCTGGGTCCCCTGACCTAATTCCTGGGTCCCCTGACCTAATTCCCGGGGACCCCTACCCCTGTACTCGTGAACTCCAGAGGAAAAAAAAAAAAGAAGAAAGATTTATCCAATAAATTAATGGGAAAATTATTTCGGAATATTTTTTATCATTTCATACTCCTTGCTTTTTCAGTGTCTTTATTCATACGTATTTCTTTTTATTTTTTTAGTGATTGCATGTGAATTTTAAATACAGTAAAAAAGAGTGCGATAAAAGAGGAGCGTTAAAATTATTACCCTAAATTAACTTGGCAGAATTTTGATAGTCTGCTAGATACGAGAGAATATTATACTCCAACTATACATATAATCAGTAAATATTTCTTCCAAGTTTCAATTGAGGTTTTTTCTAATCTACCAGCTAAATGAGTCGAATTATTTGAATAGAATGAGGCCCCGTTATGTTAAGGTTTTTATTTTTTAAATACTTATTTTTCGTTTTACGGGAGAGGGCATTCTCTCGCAATATATCACATTTAATTTTAAAAATTAAGCACTTAGTATTTTCCTTAGCAGAATGGGTCTTGAATGTGGGCAAACAACTGCGATTATGGTAGAATATAAAGGTTGTAGATAGGGCATGTTAGGGCAAGAGAACACACGCAAGCAATCGAAAGACGAGACACGCGATATACGTGGTTTTCGACTTAAGCAATTTGCCTAATCGTATTCTACGGGGTGTTGGAGAGCTTCACTATGATGAAAAGATGAACAACAATTACAATAGAACATAGCTCTAGCTTTGCTTTTATAGTCCAAGCAAACTAGCACACCAGAAAATCCTTAAAAAAATGCGCTTCTTGCGTAATTCTGTGTGCCCGGTGGTCCGGACCAACTCCGTCGTGGTCCAAACGAGCATCACCGTGGTCTGAACCAGATTTCCAGAATCTCCCGGTTGTCCGGACCCGTCTCACGGTGGTCAGGACGAGGGTCACAAAATTGATCCGTCTTCACTGCCTATTTGAAGGTAGGAAAGGAGCTTAACCAACTCTTGTGGGCCTATTGCCATACGCAAATTGTGTTTAAAGTATCTTCAACAAAAATTACAAAAGTTGACCTGGAAAATGTAATTTATCTTTTACGGAGTAACAAAAGAATAAAATTTCGAAGATTCAGTCCGTCCACATATAAAATAGAACACATCGTAAAATTGTTATGGACTGTCGTAGGTCGGTTCTTTGTGAAAAATCTCATTCTTAAGTAGTGTTATAAAGCTCTTATCTAGTGATTTTTGACATTTGGAAGTTTAATTTTTAATTTTTGACTTGCTACAATATTACTGTATTTTATTACTATCTGTTAACAATATTATGCCATTGGTCTATAATTATGGGTGCGACTATTCGCAGCCCCATATTTTCTCCCTTAGCCCATTAAAAATTTTCAACTACCCAAATATGTTTCGACAGTTAGTTACCGAAATTGAGATACATTTTCAACATCCAATTACCGAAATATATGTTTTTTGTGCATTTCCGACATGTAGTTACCGAAATATAATCTTGTTTTCAACAGCTATTTACCGAAATGTATGTTCGGCAGTTGTTTACCGAAGGTTGAACACATTTTCGACATGTAGTTACCGAAATATAATTTTCGAAAATTTTTAACGGGCTATGGAAGAAAATACGTGGCTGCAAATAGTTGCCCCCATAATTATCTTGATACAACTATTTATATTGATACCGATAGATCAAAAGCAACAGAAACTACGAGGATTTATAGCGATTAGCCAAATTCGCCAAGGTGTGGCAATTTAGCACCATTTGGGCAAGGAATTGGGCCAACCAGTTGAGTTGTATTTTTACTAATTTCTGTCAAACTCTACCAATGACAAGAAATTTAACCAACCAATTACGCCTGCTTTCGATAACAGAGGAGGGCTCTTTCGGACGTAAACTCTCAATCCTGCCCGAGGAGAGAATCCTGGCTTTAACTGCAAAAACAGTAAGAGAGAAAGCTCCAAGCAAGGCTCATTTTCGATGCTAAAGAAACAGGACAGCAAAGAGAGGTTTGGACAAGATAGATAGCATAACTCAAAAAAACACAGGAGCATGTAGATGCTTCTGATCCTTACTCAAAAGCAAATTCCCCATAAATTCAGCAATGTTTACCAAGGAAGAGCAGTCCTTGGCCCATTGAAATGCACGCAGAATTCAGCGATGTTAATTTGCACGACAACGATAGAAAAAACGAGAGAAAATGAAGAACCCAACAACTGATAATCTAACTTGGCGGCCAAGAATTGAATTCCTACTTCAGCGAAGATCATTTACGGCAAGATCGAATGAAATACTGAGAGATGCAGTGGCGGGAATGACAGTCCACTTGCAAACAGTTGTTTCGGGCTGCAGCTTTTGCTCTCGATGAGTCTCATAGAGACAGATATGAGAAGTTGATTTTAGCATCTGACGGGAATTTGTTCCCTCTCTACGAAGAATAGAGCACGACAAAGTTCAATTTCTGCTCCCGGGAGCTTTATCCTCATGCAGGGTTGGCCAAGTAATTTGTACAAATATAAGTTCGACAAAATAGATCTTGACTGCTACCATAAAATTTAGCAAAATGGAAACAGATCCCTTCCCATAAATCAACCGACCCACCATCAAGTACATAACTACTTCTTTCGATAAGTTCATATATAAAACTGCAAAAAGAGGCAGCAATCGTATGCTACCCGCTAAGAAAATAATTCAAAAGAAAATCCCCCATAATTCAACAAGATAATATGTTACCACTTAGCTACCAAAACAACCATTTCTAAGATTGTTGAAGTTCCAACCTCATGCTTAAAACCAATATCCAAGAACGAACCACCGAAATACCCAACCGTCTGTCACAACAGCAGGTTTCTTCCAAGATTATTTCCCGCAACTTCTGTATCTGCTTGCCAAAAGAGGGTTCTTGAAGGATTTACTATTATCAACCATATGGATCATCCTACACAAGCAATGATATAGAAGCATGAATCCTTCCAGAATGGAATCACTTCGAATTAATTGAACATGAGAGCAAGACAAAGATACTCAAGAACTAAATACTCACATAAACTTGATAAGAATTTGATAAAGTTCAAAGCTAATATACAATAAAAGATAGTTATACCTTTACATTTACCGGAAAAAAGAGAGATAGTTATACCTTATTACAATGTAAGAACCCGTTGTATATGAAAAATAAGTGTTTTCTATACCAAAAAAAAAGTTTCTACGATGAAAAATTCCGAGTCTCCCAAGTGGAGTCTATCACATTGAGGCTTTTGAGTGTCTTGGTTAAGGGGAGATAAGAAGAGTACTTATCTGATTCAGGCAAAACATGATCCACATACGTTTTTTCTTCTATTCAAGCTCTAATATGGTATAACTTTTGCTCAATAAGCAATCGTAGGATACGTACTGAAACAGGATACAAGAATACACGAATGTATCATAGGATGCGCCATCGTATCGTAGGATATCTATACAAAACGATACGGGGTGGGAAGCGTATAGTTTTTCAAATTAGAAGATATGAATCGTATAGAACATGCATCCTGTATCGTAGGATTTTAACAACCATGATCAAGATAAAGTTGGAGCAAAAACTGCTAAATAGGTATCAAGATAAATAGGTGTCCAAACTTTGATTTAAAACACTCACATATCTACAGTTTAATAGGGGAAACGATAATGACATGAATCACTCATATGTACTAAATTCAATTCAAATTGGAGCAAGCATGAACATAAATAGGGAGGAAGTCCATTACTATCTCAGGGATCACAACAAAGGCTGATTAATTACTACCTCAGGGGTCACAACCAAGGTGCCACCAGATAAGGAACCCTGTGTCAGGTAGCTTATAACGTCTAGCGGCAGAGTAACACTAGGACATTGCCCATCATAAAAATAATCACAAGAACATTCCATTGGCTGTGTCAACTTTAGCTGCTTCAACTGATGAAATGGAGAAGGATGACTCTTGAGCAAGCCGGGATCCTTTGCAAGAACCTTGCCACATGAGAGAAATAAATCAACTAAACAGAGCAATTTGGAATCAACAACAAAGACAGTGTAAAGATAGAAGAATTACACTATAACAGGCTAACAGCTAGTAGTTAGTTCTTTGAGAGTGCACATGACTAATGAGAAACTGGATGGCTATACATGAGAGTGGAGTGCAGCAGGTCACTTAAGAGATTCAAAATGCAAAATGTTTTGGCAAACAAACAAAAAATTTCTGTTTTTTTTTTTTCTATGTGCCATTCGGCTTTGATTTGGGGGCATGGTTCCACAGCAAAACAAGTATAGGGGGGCCACTGTTTCAGTGGTATTTTGAGAGCAGCCACTTTGTGCATATTGCCAAAGGTTAGGTCTGTCTCCAATCCTCCCCCGCCCATACTCCCAATGATTGGGAACTAGTACATAGATTCTGTTGTTGTTGTGTGCTGTGGTGTTGCAATGTTAAAAGAATATACACTACCCCCAGACCCTAACCTAACCCATCAGCAATGGTACTACTCTTCTATTCCATAGGAGTTGAAACTACAACCTCATCACACTAGCTATATGCAGCCACATAACCATTGTACAAAATGCGCCCGTCACTTCCCTTTCATCCTCTTACCTCTTTCTTTGAGTAATAACTTTTCTCCTATCATTGCTCTCTCACTTTCCGTCCCTTCATATTCCATTCCACAGTTCTAATTACAGATTACTTCTTGCATGTTGCGGTTGGGATCGGGCAAAAAGTTCATTACAACAAAAGATAGCTAAAACAATGCCCGAAATAAACTACGGGATTGAAGCAAATCATAGCAAGTTTACATGCCCTAAAAGCAACACTAAAATCATGTAAGACCAACCTCAATAATGGATTGATCAATATGTGCAGAGATAACCAATTACCTGCAGGGTCTTCGAGGACAATGTAACGCATTTTGCTTCTCCAAGCCGTCCGAGCATGTTCATCACGTCGAGTGGGAACCTATCTTCATTACCCCGAGCTCCTTTTGGGCCCAAGTCGATATACACAACGGCCAGACAAGGAAGGCTCACCGTAGAAAATACAGGCGAAACATAATTTCCTCTCAACTTGAATGAAGTTAGTCTCGGCGCTGAAATTGCGACCACCGATTCATAACGTAACGAGCCACGTAACCTGTGCGTTTCGTAGAATATGTCCAGCCTCCTAAGCTTCGGAGCGGCGATGTTTAGATTATAAGTTCCTATACCATCCAAAATCAGCGTTTCCAAACTGGGACAATGCTCAACAGTTCCAGCGATGAAATTGGCAGAATCCCAAAACTTTTGAATGTGCAGTGTTTTCAGCATTGGCAAGCGCAGCGGTGGCCAGTAATGCAACGGGTCGTCCAGAGACGTAATGCCTGAACATTTAAGTTTCAGCACTTGTAGTAATGCTAGGGAATTCGAATCTCTCCCCACCCTTGGTGACCCACAGATAGAGTCGTTGAACGTTGTGGCGAACTGCGTAACACAAGCATTTCTCGATAATAATGCTCGGATCAACTTTATCACAAGGGCATACGAGGGTCAAGGCGCAGAGATCTGAATTGTCTCTCCGGGACAAGACCCCATCGACGAAACGTGTGAAACGTCGGAGTTTGGTGTCGAGAGGTAAGCCACGATCTTCCTCCCGTCGGGTGAAGTAATCTTTATGATCCAACTCGAGGTTAGGTAGAGAAGTCCAAACATACCTCCATCGTTTCGCCAGCACGGAGGTCTGAACTGCGGTTTGGACGTCGGCGTCGGAGAGGATTTTGGTGGAGGATCGCGTCGGGCAATGCACTGATCCTGTCTCCACCCTCCATTGTAATTTGAGAAAGAAATTGAAGCGGTACTCTCCCTCGTAGATTTTAAAGAAAGAAAAACTCACTCTGTACATTAGGTATTACTTGGGTCCGATCCCCCCTCTCCCGAAAATTCCTGCGCCCGAATGTCTATGTGTTGAGGGTTTTTTAGCCGTTGGATTGTGTGATTTTTTTCATGTTTCAAATTCAACAGCCAGAAAATCCCTCGACACAGGGAGCATAGGGTTTTTGGCACAGATGATCCTTCGTCGGTATTACACCCCTCATCCCAAATTGCTTATCCTTCTTTCCTTTTTTTAATGTCCCAAAATATTTATTCCTTTGAAAAGTCAAACTAAAAAAGTTTTAGTTTTTCAAAATTGTCCCTAAAAAGTAGTCATCATTGTGTTAAAAAATACTCCCTCCGTTCATAAATAAGAGTTCCTCTTTGGAATTTCAACTTTTTTAGGGAACATACAATCATTATACCTATTTTGCACTATTACTCCTATATTCTACCTATTTTGCACCATTTGAATTCAAATAAGAGGGTTACTTTTGAAAAATTATGAAATTTTCACTTCTATTTTTGGAAAGGGACAATCATTTTGGAACATCCCAAAATGGAATAAGGGACTCTCAATTTGGAACAGGACTAGAATACAAGGACAATGTAGTAAAATTATGTCTCGCAATTTGAAATTGGTGCATTGCTTGTCCTCTTCATATTTAGGGCAAGCAATTTAGGGATGAGGGAGTAATTTCTTGGTGATACATGTGCTATGCACGGAAAGCAAGCGAGAAAGTTAGTTTGAATCTAACGGTCGAAAAAGTCCTCAGGGCTTGCTTTCTTTCTTCTTTTTTTTTTGAACGGCAAATTTTTTTATATTAATCTTTGAAGGTTCACTATTACAAAATGACATAAAGATCACAGATTAAAAACTAAGAAGATCTCATTTTTTGTAAAAGCGTAATAATATATTATGGACTATAGTTTTAATCTCAATTATACAAAAAAATTGGGGAAAAGATTTTTTAGTCTCAGTAATTAAAAAAGTGAGATTGTAACTTAAAGAATAAATCTCGGTTTTTGAAAAACTGAGATTGTATATGAAAGAATATATCTCGTTTCGAAAAAACCGAGATAAAAAAACCTTTAATCTCAGTCATCTAGAAACTGAGATCGTAAGTTAGAGAATACATCTCATTTTTTTATTTGGACTGAGACGAAAACTCTTATATAGAAAAAGTTGAAAAAATGAATGTCACGATCGACTTCCAAATTAAATTCCGTCCTCCATTCTCATTCGTCTCACTTTCAACCGTGCTACAAAAAATATTTCGTCGCCAAATGGGGCACTTTCAGCGGTGAAAATGTATTTCGTTGCCAATTGGGTACCTTTAGTGACAAAATTTATGAAGGTTGTGTTTGGTCGCCAAATGTATTTCAAGCATAACTCTTTTCTCAGAACTCCGATTGAGATAATTCAAATTGGGTTTGAACAATAACACAAAGGGCTAGCCCGATCGGCCCAGTCCTGCACTAGAAGTACCTATTTCTCTCTCTCTCTCTCTCTCTCTCTCCATATTCATTTTTTTGACAAAAGAGAGAAGTTGTATAGAGATAAGCCTAATGCCACACTCTCTCACCACGTTCTCTCTCTTTGTCCACCCTCTTTTATTTTAAAAAATTTTAAAATCTCAAAAAAATTGGATTAAGAGGTTTGGAAGCTTAGGAAGCACAAACACATTTATATAGAGTATTTACTAGCATTGTTCCCATTGCACAGAACAACAGAAAAAAAAGAAAGTTGATGTTAGTTTTTTTTTTTTTTTCATTCATCAAACGGGCACAACACGAGTAATGAAATAAAATAAGAAATAGAAAGTTGATTAAAATTTATATATGCAAGAGCTCCTAAAACAATAAAAACTTTTATTTAATTGCAACTACTACTATAAAACAAGATTTTCACAAGATTTTTGTAAAATTATTGAGAGTATACGTATTACAAAATGTAAATATTTTGTCCAATTAGGGAAATGAAAAATATGGGTCAGCTCCAATTTTTTTTGGTCAACACCAAAAAGGACTCATCCTTTATATGTTAGAAGAGATTTTTCTTATTCTATGGAGTGTTAAAAAAGAAAGGGAAAACAAATAATTTTAGCAAATACTATTGGTTAGTATAGATAGAGTTTTTTATGAAAACATAACTCGAACTATCACCATTTTTTTTTACTTCGTCCTCGAACTACCAAAACCACCTATTTCGTTCTCGAACTATCTAAAATCCACCTATTTCGTCCCAATCCTAACTCCATCCACATTTTCCGTCCAAAAACACAGCAAATGACATTTTCACCCACCAAAGTAAGAACAGAATAGTACTTCCACCCTTCCCAACATATCTGGCGGCAAAACCAGTGGGTTTCCCTCCATTTTGGCCTCTATATACACTCACATATGGGGATAAATTACAGAGATTATACTGCCTCTTCCTCCTCCCCCAAAATTGCTTCTGTTTTCCTCTTTCTTTATATGAATATATATATATATTAATTTGAAGAAAGACAGAGAATAATAGCTTACCCTTTTCCCAATTTCAAGACAAAAATAAGGGCTTTGACAGCTCCGGCGCCGGCGATAGACTTCGATATGCAAACGTGGCTTGTTTTCCCTTGGGTGAACAGAATCATGTGGTGAGAAAATGGTTCCCCAAACCCCAACCTCCTTTCCTGTTTAGATATAAGTGAAGACCGTTTCACTCTCAAACCATGTATTACAATCGCTACACCGGAGCAGATGAATCAACTCCGGAACGACGCCCGACTCCCCAATCAATGCCCGGTTATTTGACTGCTTCTTCACGAGGACTCTCAGCTTCTTCGCCTCCGATCAACGCCCAGTTATTTGACTGCTTCTTGCGTCTGGTTGGAGCAAAGATGGGACCGGGGGTTTAGTGGCGTCGACCGCCACGATAAGAATTTTAGAAATTGCAATTATTATATGTAAAAAAAAAAATTGTGCCCAACTTATATAGTCTCGCCATCACTAAATTGTGTGGGTTTGGGAGTTAAGAGTCAAATCCCATTTTTGCCCTTCAATATGTCATGTGCTGTGTTTTTGGATGGACAATATGGATGGAGTTAGGGTTGAAACGAAATAGGTGGGTTTTGGATAGTTCGATGGCGAAATAGGTGATTTTAGTAGTTCGAGGATAAAGTAAAAAAAGTGGTAATAGTTCAAGAGATGTTTTCATAAAAAACTCGTATAGATAATAGCGTTGTGCTCATTCGATGAATAGAAAAAAAAATCAAATTGGTAATTTTTTGGTTCCGTTTTATTAAAGAGCACAACGCTAATCGATAAAAAAGTTACTTAAATTTTTTTTGCCCCCGTGTTGGATGCATGGTAGCGTTGTTCCCAGTATATGCACTAGAAGACATACATCTACGGTTATGTTTTGAATTAAAGTATTAATATAATGAACTCAACTAATTTACAATTGTGAAAGATGTAACACAAACAAAGCACAAAAACAAGTACAATATTTATTTGTCTTTTTATCTAATAAGCCGTAAAACTTAACTACCCCATTTCTCTAAATATATATATATATATTTTACAAAAGAAAGAAGTATTGATGTAAGTCTAACGACACACCCTCTCACCATGTTCTCTCTCTTTTTCCACCCTCTCACCACGTTCCCTCTCAATTTTATTTTAAAAAATTAAGATCTAAAAAATGTAGAATTAAAGGTTTGGAAGCTTGGGAAGCACAAACACATTTGTATAGAATATTAATTTACTAGCATTGTGTTCATTTCCTGGAACAATATGAACAATAAATTACTACTCCCTCCGTTCCTATTTTAGAGTCCAGTATTTTATTTTGGGCTGTCCCTTAATAAGTGTCCATTTTGTAAAGTTAGTGGGTAAAAGTTGGTATATTGTCTATTTTATCCCTAAAAGTAGATTCCATTTTGAAAAGTTAGTGAGTAAAAGTGTAATGATGATGGGTAAGTAGGAAAAATGGGGGAAAAAGTTAATGTGAAAGATATAATGATGATGTCTTTTTAATAAATTGGAGTTACGAAACATGACACTTAAAAATGGACGGAGGGAATACTAATGAGGTCACTCCTCTTTTAACTCTGCAAATAGATTTGTTGTTCCTTCCACTCGGGCAACTGCACCAGATTCTGTAAATCGTAATTTTTAGGTAAAGTAGAGAACCAAGTGTTGAAAACACCCCTACAGCAGCCTAGGGATCAGCTTAGGTATTATACATTTGCCAAAAAATCTCGGTACTTTCAGCGAGCCACTGTTCCGAAGGTAAAGAATAAAGAATTATTTCTTTAGCCTCCTGGAGTACTTTATTCCCACTCTAAACATGCACCCCTCCTCTCTCTCTCCTCCACACAAGTGGCAGCTTTTTGAAGTAATAATATTTTTATCAAATATAGGTAAAATACCTACCATTGCTGTAGAGATGAGAAAAAAAGTGGTTGGCTAAAATACAAAAGATAACATTTTGATAGCCATTTTACATTTTATTGGTGTTACATACTCTAAGAGAAAGTCATCAATGGTTCGTCGAAATGGCAGGTGAACAGTGCAGAAAATGTATTTTTGCTACCTTCTTTTGACTTTCACACCACACCAATGCTCTGTATATAATACTCTCCGTCTATTAAAATATGATAAAATATGACATTTATATTATCATAAAATACAAGCAAGGACAAAAGGTAGGAGAGAGAGAGAGTGTCAGTTGTGGAAAACAATAATAAAGTAAAACAATACATAATGAACAGTGCTTAGTTATTTCTACCGAACCATTTTAGGAAATGCATTTTACCTTTGCGTTTTGCTAATCTGCTGCACTGCTCTTTTTTGGCTCTACTTCTCTACTTTACCTAAACTAATGCATATACCTACTCTGATGTTGATGCTCTAAAGATATATTTCAAAATTTTTTTGGTTGTTAACTTACTGACTCCTCTTTAACTCCACTTAATTATGTATGGTTAGACGCTAAAACTTTTAGGGAGCGCATAGTGTAATTTAGAAAAGGGAAGTGATTTTCACACTCCTTTTTTACGATTTACATTATATTTTTGGTCTTTATTTGCATAAATTTGCTTTATTGCCCTTCTTTTAACACATTGTTTCAAACATCCATGGACAACATTGTAAATTCACGGGGATAAAAAAAAAGAAAAAAAGAAGGAAAGCGTGAATTGTAAAAAAGATGGTACTTGAAAAATCATTTCCAAAAAAGAAACATTCAATTGGATTACTATTACTACCAAAAAGAAAAGCCAAGAAAAGAAAAAGTTCGTATGGATAACGCAGCAGAAGCGTCTCAACCGTAGATGGAAATTAAAAAGTCCACTAACCCCTTATCCACCGTCCGATCACACCGACGCTGGCCCCACACCCCAAAACCAGCCACTAAAAAAATTGCTCCGACCCTGTCACAGCCACATTTCAGCTTTAGACGTCCGCCGCCATTACCGTATTCTCTCTCTCCTCCACTCTCCTCCAACATGGGTTTCTTCTCCATCTCTATAATCATCTGATACGGAGGAGCTTCTGAAACACTAGCACGGATTACTTGTTCCCAGAACCTCCTAGAAGAATGGAGGGTTCGCAGAGGTCAACGGGGACGGTGAAGTGGTTCAGCGGCCAGAAGGGGTTCGGGTTCGTGGCGCCGGACGACGGCGGCGAGGATCTCTTCGTCCACCAGACGGAGATCCGGTCCGACGGGTTCCGGACCCTCCGGGAGGGCCAGCGGGTCGAGTTCGCCGTCGATTCCGGCGAGGATGGCCGGACCAAGGCCGTCGACGTGGTCAGTCTCGCCGCCGGATATTTCCGGTCCGGACGCGGCGGCCGTGGCGGGGGCTTTGGCGGGAGAGGGGGGTTTGGCGGCGGCGGCGGTTACGGCGGCGGTGGGTACGGGAGGGGCGGCGGCCGGAGAGGTGGATACGGCGGAGGAGGGGGAGGCGGAGTGGAGTGTTATAATTGTGGGGGAATTGGTCATTTAGCGAGGGAGTGTTACCAGGGCGGCGGTAGCGGTGGGGGGGAGTGGGGTTACGGTGGTGGTGGTGGTGGTCGTGGAGGTGGAGGTGGCGGCCGAGGTGGGAGGGGGTATGTGGAAGGCCGAGGAGGCGGTGGGCGGGGGTATGGCGGCCGCGGCGGAGGAGGAAGAGGTGGGGCGTGTTATAATTGTGGGGAAGAAGGGCATTTTGCAAGGGATTGTCCCAATGAACAAAACTGATAAATGTGGGTATTGTGTTCTTTCTTCTTTCTTCTTCATTGATTGTCATTTGCTTATTACTTGTGCATTGGGTTTGGTATAGGGTTGCTCTGGTGCATTGTTTTAGGCAATGACATGAGCTCACAAGTTACAAAAAATCTGTTTACTTTTTCCCTCTAAAATTTCTACTTTTTTTTTTTTTTTGTTTCTCCAAGATTTGTTGTGAGTAATTGCTTTGCATATTGCATATGTTGACCTAAAAATTAATGAGAATGAGAGTATTTTTTTATTTTTTTTTCAACTCTAATGATGGTCTCTCATAGTACTCCTGCATTGGATAGGTATAGAGTTCATTGTAATGCTGGGCACATTGGTTTGGGCAGTGTTTGAGCTAAGAATCTGTCTATTGCCTCAACTCAGAGCCCGATGCGATCTCGTTAGCTTATTTGCTTATTTTGCCTATGAATTCATTACTTAAATTGTGTCTTGATTGGCAAATCCATCAAATAAGCGGATAAACTGGGACAATCTAACGGGCCCAAGCTCGTATTCAAGAGCTATTCGTGATTGAAGCAATCGGTTTGTGTATGATTTGAATTCCTTAGAGCATGTACACCAAGCAAAATGCATTTTACCTATCCAACAGTCCATTTTTTTCATTTTACCTACTCAAATCTCTCTCAACCCTACACCAATCATCTCTATTATCTTCTCTATTCTTATAAAATATTATGAAATACTACTCCATAACAAAGGGAGAGAGAGAAAGAGAGGTGTAGAGAGAGAGGAAGTGGGTGAGAGGACAAATGAACACTTTTCAGGAGAGAGAATTATTGTTTAACCAATTGCTCATGAACAGTTCCTTGCTAACACTATACCGAACCAATCCATCAAAAGGTATTTTAGCTCTCTGTTTTGCTATTCTGGTGCAGCCCAATATTGGGACTTTCCTTCTCTATTTTTACCTAATATGGCCCCATATACCTTCACTGGTATACTTGCTCTTACGGTTGAACCTTGCGTTCCTTCATTATACAAATTCTACACACTCCACCCCCAAAATAATGGGAATGTGGGTATTTTTTTTCTTAAATTATGGTCATTTCCTACTAGTGCATTGGACTGGTACTGAGGTTCTTGTTGTTGCGTTGTTTCGGGGCCACGATATGAGCTGAGAACCTGTTTTGACACCCTTTCCTATTTTGGCCTACGTTTGTTTCCACAGTTTGTTGGTGGCGACTAGGAGAGTAATCTCTGTGCATGATACAAATTCCTTTTCGTTGATCGTTTCAACAGATTTACGCTATATGGAAGTTCCTGGTATATGAGTTTTACGTAATCCCGGCATTAAATGAAGGAGAGTGTCATTCATCACACTTCTCCTTTTCCTCCATTTATCCCAGTATCGTCGTATCCGTACCGTTCATCTTTTGGCTCTATAGGTAATATCGTTATTGTGACTAAAAGTTGAATAGGTTAAAAATTTGTGTTGCCAAACTAGAACTGTTTTGAGCAAAACAAAGGGATGGGAGACCCACTTGATAGGTTTGTTCTTTGTGGATGGTCCTGGCCTATCTTCAAAGAGATATGAGCCATTTTAGACCTCTGTTTTGTAGCTGTCAATGGAGGATAGAGAATCTTGCCCGTTTGAGCTTTATCTGGAAGCTACTCTTTATTATTGTGGATGCCCTTTTTTCTGTTACGTGACTGAAAATTATCTGGCAAAGTAGAAGTATAAATTAGCCATTACCATTGTCTTTTGTTATTTTCGCGAAATGGGGAGGCCCGCTGTGCACAATTGCACAACATGCGTGTTGTGCATGATTTGGGCTGTCCGTTCGGACATCCAACGGTCCGGATTTTGCTGTTCATTGCCGAGACGAGATTTGGACTGTCGGATGGTCGAACAGACAGCCCAAATTGTGCACAACACGCATGTTGTGCACACAGCATGCCCCGGGTCTATTTTCACATACTAAAAAGTAAAAATGGGAGAAGGGATTAGTGCTTTACCATATATGTGCATTTTCAGATGGGAAAATGACAGCTAAGAACGTGTTTTGATAATTAATACCCGTTAATGACATTTTCAGCATTAACAAATGTTCTTAGCATATCCTTGGCGGGTATTAATTATCAAAACACGTCCTGAGCCGTCATTTTCCCTTTTCAGATTCTGTGATCAGATCCGGCCCCGACTTTTGGGTTGCCCAAGTCCAACCATAAACTTGGTTGCCCGCTTATTATTAAGTTCCAAAAAAAAAAAAAAAATTAAAAAATACAAAATTAACGGTATATTGTGTTTTTAGTTTAAATTACATCAAAAAATTAAAATTAAGATGAAACCCTGGTTATAGTGTTTTATGATTGGTGATCCGGTTTTTTTTTTTTATAGATAAAAATAAGATCTACTTATTAGGCAAATTCTTCAAATCAAACTAAAAGAAAATTGACCTATATATTGACATGCAATTTCACTAAACTATATTAGTGACAAAAAAAATATTGTCGCAAAAATATCATTATGTGCCTAAAGATATTTCGTGACAAACATAAAGTTATTTTTATAGTCTTAGGCTCTGTGGGGACTTGTAGAAAGAAGTGAAAAAAAAGAGAGAATTTTAAAAAAAATTCTTTCCTTGTTTGGTTCTTAAAGAAAAAAGAGTGGAAAATTTCAAAACTCAATTCTATTTTCTTCCGGGTTTTCTCTAATTTTCTTTTCAATTATTTCTATTCTTTCCCTAGGTTTCAAAGAGAGCTTTAGTTTCAGTGAGAAGGTAAAAGAAGTCTTCCAATGTTGGGCGCAAGAATTGAACCTTCTTTCCTCAAGCCTTAAGGCATGCGTTGGCTGGCGACCAACAGAACAACAAAGTACTTTTGCAACATTTTTCTCAAAAAGTATTTATGCCTACATATCGTAAAGGAAAAATGAAATCGCTCCCTACAGGGGTCGAACTCGCGTAAATCAACTTCCAGTCCATGCTGTGTTGCCAACTGCATGCAGGCTTGCTTGCTGCATGCCTTTGGCAAAAATAATATCTAATATATATCATAAAATATATATATATTTTTTTTGTTGGCCTAGCCCGAGGGTTGCCCCTTACTAGGCTCACCCCTGGGCCGGCCCGCTCCCTGTTGGGCGCTCCACTGTACTCTGTATACTCTTTCAGCTTTTGCAATGAATGAGATTCCCGTTTCTACAAAAAAAAAAGATTGTTCGAACAAGTAAATTATACTCGATGATTTTTCATTTTGTTTGGGCTATTTTTTGTTTTCTCTCTCTATACCAAAAGAGCAAGAGCCATGCCACAGATATCTTGTGGGGCTTGATTTCTTTCACATCTTATCCTCTTTCCTTGCCATATAATTATGGCTCAACTTCTATCAAGATTTACTTTTGACTAATGTGCTTGCTCTCCAACTACTTGATTGGTACCTGTCCTATAATACTTGAGCTCAAATCCCCTGAGCTGAGCTGATTTTTGCCCATACACGACACTTCGGTGCATTCCGAATTGTTCGAGCTCGAAGGCCGGCCCTTCCAATGGCTGAAAATGCACCGTATGGCTGAAAATGCATCGTAACACCGGTACAGACAAAATTGAGTACAACGCATCCGAGGGGCCTGCCTTCATGCATCCTCTTCAAGTTCACAACTCTGTTTCCTTTTTTGTCCTTCACCTTCTTTTCTTTGTTTAAAATAAAGTATTATGGCACATGATTTAAAGAAGCAATCAGCCTTTTTTTTTTTTTTGAGGGACATGAGATTTCTCAGGTGACATAAAGATTAAAGAGATTGCTAACCGTGATTCACACCATCTTAATTACTGCTACTTGGTGGAGTGGATAGTAGATACTCTACCTAGTGCCTTCTATGATTTCCGGTAGTTCCTGCCATAATTATAAATTATGCAAAATAGAGGGATGTGTTATTTGTTTTATTTTCGAAATTACGTGCTTCATCCTTCCCCTTGTTCTTTATATTCGTGCAAAATAATTCGCATCCGCGTGCATGAGCGTGAGAGCGAACGAGCGAGAGCGTAAAAGCGTCTTTCAATCACATCTCAAACCACTAAAATTTGCGAGAGCGAAGACTGCGAGCGCGGTGAAAAGATTGAGAGCAGGAGCACGTGGCAGCTTTGAAGGATTATATACTACTAACTAAGGGCATGACCAAGGTTATTCTGTGCTTTTTCTCTCATTACTTGATTTGCACTTGGGTACTTTTCATGTTTCACGTTTGATTTCTCCCACACTTGTCATTATTATATTGGGTTTCCTTTTTGTCTTTTCACTCTTTCCTAAAAGAATTTGTTACTGTAATTCTTTTGAGTCAAATAAGCGTCCTAAAAGTGGATAATACTTCTATCCAAATGAGAAGGCATGGATGCTTTTGTATCAAGAAAGCTACTAGAGGGTTGAAATATTCCGCGGAATTGTATGCCTATTGTGGTGAAACATAATCCATTAGAGGTCGAAAATAGCTTGCACACTAAGCAAAGATGTCAATTGTCCAGGGCCGGCCCAAGATATTTGGATGCCCTAGGCTAAGTGGTAGAATAGTGCCCTACATAAATATCCTACCAGGATTTGAACCTAAGCATCTTATATGGAAGAGCAAACACTTTACCACTGAACCACCAAAGGAGTTTGTATTATAGTTGCATACAGAAAATATATGTACTTATCTAGGAAAGGGTGCCCCATTTTTACCCAAAATATGGAGGCTCAAGGCGGCGGTCTCTTGGGCCTCCCCATTGGGCCAGCCCTGCAATTGTCAATGCTAAGGTCAACCGAAGCTGAAGTCTCACCACGTACGGGTAGTATTAGGAGTATGTTTAGTTTCAATAAAGGGCTAATGGAGACTCGAACTAAGATTTTGTCCAACGAAGTCCGAGTTTCCACAACTGAACCAACCCCTCATTGGTATCCGGCAGTGATTCAACTACCAGTAAGATACGAATATGCTTATTTGCTTGGTTGAAGATATGCTTTCTGACTCTCACTCAGTGGATCAAAACACTTACCATATGACTATCTTTCTCTTCCCAAACATCTTTGTATCTGCAGCAGCATTTGGTCCTTACCAAAATCATTTGACATTTTGGAGCAAAGTTGTCTGCAATCCTCCATCCGATGCGAACAAAAGTTTCAACCGAACCATTAAGAGGCGCATTCCGTGCAATTGTTACTACAGTTCTGAAGTTTCAATCAAAAGTTTCATCTGATCTGAACAGTCCTAATTAACTTGCATTCTGCTTCCCACTTTCTTTTGTCGATTTTCATGGCCTCCTCCGGCTCCTTTACCTTCATCACGTTCATATCATCTTCAGCATTCGCATGCTCTTTCTTTGAATCTTGTCGCATTCGTTTTGGATGTCTCCCCCTGATTTTGTTTCTCATCTAAGATTGAGATTGCTGGCTTTCTATGTGTACGAACCACCAATAAAAATGACCAACAAACAGTCTAGTGGGAAAGGAATCGACTGTAATTGTTTTAAGCTTGCCAAGCCAAATTCCAGCTGGTCATTTGAGGGTAGTAGGGACTTGGGAAAGCCCTGAAAGGTATAAAAATTGGGGGGCATCCTCTCTACAAGGCCCTGAGCAATCACCTAAGGTCCTAAGTTATCTATTGGTTAAGCCTTGTAAAGTGTTGTGTTTGGGAGAATGGCGGAAATTTATTGTCGTCTTATCGTTATTCGTACTTTCAAATGGACTGAAATACGAATATGATTTCTAGTGATATATTCAATTAGTAATCACATTCTCAAACTAAATTGATTGCTGATAATCAAATCCTCGTTGTTTGGAACTTGTGGAAAGTGAGGGAACGGTATTATTGGGAAAATAATTAAGAAGGAAAATGGGAGAAGGGAAATGGGAAAAGTTTACTATTCCTAGAACTAGAACCCTGTTTTGCCATTTTCTCTTCTCTTTTCTCTCAAACCAAACAAGTGAAGGGAAATTTCTTACACTTTCCCTTCTTTTCGATCAAATGTTCCAAACAAAGCTGGAAAAGGGGATGCCATGTTGTGGGCTTTGAAGCTTGAACACACGGAGAAAGGAAAGGGGAAAAGTTTACTATTCCTAGAACCCTATTTTGCCATTTTCTCTCAAACCAAACAAGGGAAGGGAATTTTTTTAAACTTTCCCTTCTTTTCCTTTCCTTTCGATCACATGTTCCAAGCGAAGCTGGAGAGGAGATGCCATGTTATGGGCTTCGAAGCTTGAACACACTATCCAAATCATTAAGGGGTTCTTACTGGCCGGCCCTCTTTTGTCTCTGCATACTCGTCCAGCCCCACCCAGCGTAACATCCCTTCCGTCCAAGCCCCGTTTCAAGTGATGTACCCAAAATATCCCCTCTTTATTACTGGCGTGAAGACCAGAGAACTAGTCGTTCCCAAAGAGACCGCACCGACGAGGAATCATCCCGCAACGGCGGTAGTGATCTCTTCCTACATGATGCGACCGCTGTCGTCTGTGGTGGCAGCGTCGATGGCCAAGGGATTGTACTCGACATCGTCCTCTGGTGAGCTTGGGAGCGCGGTTTTCGAAAGCTGGACAATGGTCAACGGCGGCAGAGAGAAGGCGGCAAGACCCAAGGCTGTAAGGTGGAAGATCGACGACGAGTTTATGTCGTCGTCGTCGAAGAAGAAGAAGAATCGATCGGGTGGCTATGCACATACACATACGTATTTATCCAGATCTACAAATATATAAATATATTTATATATATGTGTGTGTATAAAGTGGTTTTTCAGTGGTTTAGTTTTTTTTTTTTTGTCTCTTATGTATGTAGATGTATTTTGTACACATACGTATATTGTTGTCTCACCTTTTTCTTCGGATCTGGAAAAAGCTCAGTTGTGGTTTCAGAAATCAACAGAAAAACAAGGTGTGTGAATTCTTTTCGAGATCTTTCTTTTCTCTTTTTTTTGTTGAACGGAATCGATTTTCGAGATCTCTCTGTATGTATATATGTTGACATAGTGTGGGTGTGAATTCTGAAAAAAAAAATGTAGTTTATGATCTGAAAATCAAAGAGTGTATATATGTTGACGTAATGTGGGTGTGAATTCTAGAAAAAAAAGGTGTAGTTCAAGATCTGAAAATCAAAGGGGTGTGAATTCTGTACTAGGGCCGAAATCCTTGTTGCTCTGTTGTGTAGATAGGGTGTGAATTCTGAATTTAGGGTGTGAATTCTTTTTATGGGTGTGAATTGTATCTTTTTTGAATGTGTGAATTCTAAATTTAAGTGTGAATTTTATTTTTTTCAAATGTGGAAATTTTTCATTTTGGTGTGAATTCTTCATTTTGTTACTCATTAATTTTTGGAAACCTTATTTTTTACGTCTTTAGAGGTATGAATTGTGTAATCGGCCAAGTTGGGGTGTGAATTCCCAAGATGGGGTGATTTCTTGGATGTGAATTTTTTGAAGCGTGATTTTTTTGGGTGTAAATTATAGGGTTGTGAATTCTTGGGGGTGTAAAGTGTCTAAATCCTAGGGGTACTCTATGAAAGTGCCTAAACCCCTAGGTGTGAATTGTTAAATTGTGGGTGTAAATTATGTCTTTTTCGAAGGTGTGAATTCTGTAAATTTGTTAAATTGTGAGTGTGAATTCTGTCTTTTCACACATCACAACTCAATCCCCAAAATACAGAATTCATACCCCGAAATGAGAGAATTCACATCCCTTAAATGCAAAATTCACACATCCTCTACACAATCCACTCCTCAAAATACAAAATTCACACTCCAAAATGAAAGAATTCACTTCCTTCAAAGGCATAATTCACACCCTCCAAAATAAAACAATTCACACCCATTAAAATGTCAAATTCACATCTCTCAAACGAATAATTCACACCCTCAAACATTAATTTTTTTTCTGCACATAACCCATCTCCGATTCTAAATCTCAGGTTCAGTTTCTGGATTATTCGAGTAAAAACCCACCTTGATTGAATTACGTTATTTTCTTCTTTAATGTAATTGCTTTAATCTAGATGTATCTCAATTGGGTACATATTGGTTTCGTACCTGGTGTGAATTCTGTAAACGGTGTGAATTTTGTAAAGGCGTGTGAATTCTAGGGGGTGTGAATTCTTGCAAACGAGTGTGAATTCTGGGGGTTGTGAATTTTGGGCAGGGTGTGAATTCTTGGGGGTGTGAAAGGGGTGTGAATTCTGCGGGGGTGTGAATTTTGGGGGGTGTGAATTCGGTGGGGTGTGAATTCTCGGGGGTGTGAATTCTGAGAGGTGTGAATTCTTGGGGGTGTGAATTTTGGAAGGTGTGAATTCTTGGGGTATGAAAAGTGATTGGGGTAAAATAGTAAAAGCATCTTTAAAAAGGGTCTAGATGGGATAACACTTTAAAAAAGGATTTGCATGGAACCCCATATAAAATTTGGGACCGGCCAGGAATTTCCCCAATCATTAAAGGATAGTCCATTTTTAAAGCCCATGCTAGGTTCAACTAACCCTCCAACGATTGGGCTTGCTCAGCCCAGCTCTAATGTTTAAGGGCTTGAAATGCGTTAACCCCATTGGGTTGGGATACCAAGAATAGATTCGAATGAAGCTTGTCTTAATTTGATATTAACAAATTGAAACCTTTTTTCCGCGGATTCCAAATTTGACGCAAGTATTTTTGGATGAAGGGTAAGAACAAAGGCTCCGTTTGTTTGCCCGTAAAATATTCTTGCCAAAAATATTTTACATGATATTTGGTGTTTGGTAGTTGAAAAGTCCTGAAAATAATTTTTTTGGGAAAATCTTTGGGCGTAAAATGATTTACCGTCCAAAAGCCCGTAAGTTGTTTTCCAACGCATAGCCGACTCCACTCCACGATCATCTCGGTCGGATTAGTTGGAAGAATTTCGTCTCAATCCAACGGTGCCACTTCCACGTGAACACATGCAAATGAGAGTGCTCTCTCTCTCTCTCTCTCATAGTAAAAGCAAGGCAAACTACTAATCGCCTCCCCCCAGCGCGCGCTCTCTCCCCCCAGCAGTCTCTCTCACTTATTTGATTTTTTTAATAAAATTTTAAATGTTAATAACTTTTCTTTAACGCATTTTTTAAATAAATTTTATATTTTTGAAATCTACTCAACGAAACCTATCAAACGAGCCTAATATTGATGGTGAAATAATGTAAAACGGAAAAATTATATTTTTCCCGTAGTTTAAACTGTCTAACGAGGTTGAAAAATGTGTTCCAAATTTAAATCCGTTTGAACCGGTGGAAAGAGAAAAAGTTTCCTGATCATTTTGGTTATGACCATTTATGATAAAATGATCAAAAAACTAAAATCTTTCCATCGGTTGAAACGAAAAAAAGAAAAGAAAAAAGAGAGGCAATCGGTGCCTTATAGTGCACGTGGTGCTTTTTTGTACATGTGAGCCTTGAAGAGTTTTGAACGTGGAGCACATAGGTGAATTGCGGCTTGATGACTAAATATTACAGTGGGGTAGAAAGTAGTAGTAATCAGTTATCCTGCAGAGAATTTTTTTTTAGAGATGAGCACCTTATCAACTTGCCTATGGTTGAGCACCTTATCAACTTGCAGAGCAGCTGCAGATCAGAGCAAAGCAACTTGCCTATGGTTGAACATTTCCCTTGGCTATATAATCTGACGATGGTGTACTCTTGCATACATTGAGATTGAGAGCAATTTTGAGTAATCACATCCTCACAATTTTCCTCAACTTTCATTTCATTTTCGTAATTCATAAAAGAACATTATGGATCAGTACAATTTTTTATTTTCGGATAGTTGGTCAGTTGGGAACGATGTTGCGAATGATGTTCCTTGTGGGGAAAACAACTCCTACGTTGGGCGTGATTACACAGCCGAATTTACGACTGACCAGGTTAGTTATTACTGTTGTTATTATACATATTTGTTACTTATTTTTGTTAATATTGTACTCTTTTTGTAGCACAACAAAAAACGTAGAAATTTTAATTCTTTCACTTCATTCTATCTTCCCTACGTACCATGTGAAGTTCACAAAAATGGAAAAAGAAAAGAAAAAATCCAAGGAATTTTTTTTAACTGTTATTAAAAACATGCAATTTTTCCGTTAAAAGAGCAGGCAGAGACAAAAGCAAATATATGCAATTACTTCATATCTCCTTTTTTTCGGATTTGAGAACCAAGAATGAAAAAGTTGTCTTGACTTTTTATCAAATTGGAAACGGCAGAATATGGATACAAGATAGAAAATATATTTTGCAGAAAAAGTTTGAAGAAAATCCAAAGGATATGGTGTGGACCCAAGATATAATCTAGAGAGAAGGAAACGAAACAGAGTAATGAAACAGAGAATACTCTGTTTTTGGAAAGCTCACGCCAGGCTTCCTTTGGCATTACCTACAGGCCTTCCTACAGGCCTTCCGCCCAAACTTCCGCCAAGGCTACCGAGTCCTTTTTGGACTAGTTTGCTCCGGATAAAACCTGTTCAAATAATTAGGCCTTAGGCCCAATGCCCTTACAACCTTTCCAATAGAATATATTTTATGGGTGTTATATTTGTTACTTATTTTGTCATGTTTCAAGCATACCAGCTTCCCACGTGCACACACCCTCATTTATATGCCACCTAAAGCTTACATGCAAGAATCAATATTTTTAATATACGGGATATTTCATTGTGCTTATACGTATTTATTTTTTTTGTCATAGATATTTGAAACTAGAGCTGTCATGGTAGATTGGGTGTGGAGAGTTGGTAAGGAAAATGGTTTTGTGATTTCAATCTCTTTAGACAGTTTATATATTAAAAAATATGGTAAAAAAATTAAGTATTTCAAATTTCAATCCGTTTGAACTAGTTGAAAAATTTTATTTTTCTGATCATTTTATCCTAAATGGTCATAATTAAAATTTGACTCTAGGGCTCTCGTTGATTAACCCTAAGAGATATTTGATTTTATGATTTTCTTAGGGTTAATCAACGAGAGCCCTATAGTCAAAATTTAATTATGACCATTTATGATAAAATGATCAGAAAACTAAAATCTTTTAACCGGTTCAAACGGCTTGAAATTTGGAACACTTAATTTTTCAATCTCTTTAGACAGTTTAAACTACCACAAAAATATAATATTTCCGTTTTACATTATTTTACCATCAATATTAGGCTCGTTTGATAGGTTTCGTTGAGTAGATTTCAAAAATATAAAATTTATTAAAAAAAATACGTGAAAAAAAAGTTATTAGCATTTAAAATTTTATAACAAAAATAAAATAAAATAAGAGAAAGAGAGAAAGCGGAGAGAGAGAGAGAGAGAGAGAGAGAGAGAGAGAGAGAGAGAGAGAGAGAGAGAGAGAGAGCATGTGGATGGGTAAAATCGGAAATGGTTGGGCCCGGTTGTTAGAATGTGAAGACGATCAATTTTTTGTGATTTTGGTCCAGACCAAAGGTAAAGCTGGTCCGGACCAGCGGGACCCAAGAAACGTTTTTTTTTAAGGGTTTTTTTGGTGTGCCAACTTGCTTGGACTATAAAAGCAAAGTTAGGGTTGCCTCCCATATTATTGTTGTTCATCTTTTCATCATAGTGAAACCCCCCAACATCCCGTGGAGTACGATTAGGCAAATTGCTTAAGTCGGAACCACGTATATTGCGTGTCTTGTTCTTTCGATTGCTTGTTTCTTTTTCCTGTGTGTTTGTTCTTTTGCCCTAACAACTGGTATCAGAGCACCCAGGTTAAGTGGGAGCATCGATGGCAGGAGAAGAAGGAAAAGTAAACGGAATCAAAAAGTTCGATGGTTCAGACTACGGATATTGGAAGATGCAGATAGAGGATTATCTGTATGGAAAAAGCTTGAACGCACTGTTGGAAGGGAAGAAACTGGAAGGGATGAAAGATGAAGACTGGAAAACCCTAGACATGAGAGTCTTGGGGATTATTTGTTTGACGTTGACAAAATCGGTGGCCTACAACGTCGCGAAGGAGAAGACCGTTGGGGATATGATGGCGGTCTTATCAAGTATGTATGAGAAACCCTCGGCGAACAATAAGGTACATCTCATGAAGAAGTTATTTAATCTTAAGATGTCGGAAGGCTTTGCAGTTGCCAGCCATCTTAATAAGTTTAATACTATTACGAATCAATTGTCTGCTGTTTCAATTGAGTTTGATGATGAGATACGTGCCTTGATTGTTTTGGCTTCGTTACCCAATAGTTGGGAGGGTATGAGAATGGCTATTAGTAACTCCGCTGGCAAGGAGAAACTCAAATACGATGACATTCGAGATTTAATCTTGAGTGAGGAGGTTCGTAGGAGAGATGCAGGAGAATCCTATTCGTCTAGTTCGGGTTCCGCTTTGAATACCGAGAGTAGGGGTAGGAGCCAGAATAGAGGTTCTAATAGAGGAAGATCGAAGTCGAGGAAGGGAAGGAGTGGGTCAAGGACCCCTCTACATGAGGTTCAGTGCTGGAACTGTAACAAGATGGGCCACTATAGGAGAAACTGTAAGGAGCCGAAAAAGCAAAATAACGATTCTGCTAATGTCGTTGCTATTGAAAATCAGGATGCTTTGCTTCTTTCAGTTGACAGTCCGATAGACTCTTGGGTGTTGGACTCAGGAGCTTCGTTTCATACCACTGCACACCGGGAAATTATCGAGAACTATGTTGCTGGAAATTTTGGAAAGGTGTATTTGGCTGACGGTGAAGCGTTGGATATTGTGGGTATGGGAGATGTTCGAATCAGACTACCGAATAGGTCTTCATGGTCACTACAGAAAGTCAGACATGTTCCGAATTTGATGAGAAATTTGATTTCTGTGGGACAGCTAGATACAGAGGGTCATTCAATCTCATTCTTCAATGATCAGTGGAAGATTACAAAGGGAGCATTGGTTGTGGCTCGTGGGGTCAAGACAGGGACGTTGTACATGACGCAGAGCACAAGGGATACAGTTGCAGTTGTTACTGCAAGTTGTGATGCAGACCTTTGGCACCAAAGATTGGGTCACATGAGTGAAAAAGGCATGAAGGTACTTCTTTCCAAGGGTAAACTTCCAGGGTTGAAGTCGGTTCAGTTTGACTTGTGCGAGGGTTGTGTTTTTGGGAAGCAGAAGAAGGTTAGCTTTCTGAAAAACGGCAGGACTCCAAGGTCAAGGAAGTTGGAGTTAGTCCACACAGATTTGTGGGGTCCCGCTCCTGTTGAATCGCTTGGTAGGTCAAGATACTACATGAGTTTCATCGATGACTCAAGCAGGAAGGTATGGGTTTATTTTTTGAGAAATAAATCTGATGCCTTTGAAACTTTTAAGAAGTGGAGAGCTTTGGTGGAGAATGAAGTGGGCCTAAGACTGAAATTTCTTAGGTCAGATAATGGAGGTGAGTATGAGGACAAAAATTTCAAGGAATATTGCGCTGTTAACGGGATTAGGATGGAGAAGACCATTCCGGGGACACCACAGCAGAATGGTGTGGCCGAGCGCATGAACAGGACCCTGAATGAGCGAGCAAGAAGCATGAGGCTACATGCTGGATTGCCAGAAACTTTTTGGGCTAATGCAGTGAGCACTGCGGCTTACTTGATAAATCGAGGACCGTCGGTTCCTTTGAATTTCAGATTGCCCGAGGAGGTTTGGAGCGGAAAGGAGGTAAACCTTTCGTTTCTTATGGTTTTTGGCTGTGTTTCATATGTTCATATTGATTCTAATGCTCGTAATAAATTGGAAGCTAAGTCTAATAAATGTTTTTTTATTGGCTATGGCGATGAGGAATTCGGCTATCGATTTTGGGATGCGCAAAATCGAAAGATTGTAAGAAGCCGGAATGTGATATTCAATGAGCAGGTTATGTACAAGGATTGTGATAGGACAGAACAGGTTGATTCTGTGCCATAGGTTGAGAAAAAGGATGTGGTCGATTTGGATGAGCTATCTGAGGGTTTTGTGCCAGACAGTAGCCAGGAAGATGAAGAGATTGTTATTCTGCAAGAGAAACATAGTACGCCAACTAGCGCTGTCAGAAGGTTGTCTTCCAGGGTTAGCAAACCACCACAGCGTTTTTCACCGTCTTTGTACTACATATTGCTCACTGATGCTGGTGAACCAGAGTATTATGACGAGGCTTTGCAGAATGAGAGTTCAATCAAGTGGGAGTTGGCCATGAAAGATGAGATGAACTCTTTGTTAATGAACCAGACGTGGGAGTTGACAGAATTGCCAGCCGTTAAGAAAGCTCTTCATAATAAGTGGGTTTACAGATTGAAGGAAGAGCACGATGGTAGCAAGCGCTACAAGGCTCGACTAGTAGTCAAAGGCTTTCAGCAGAAGGAAGGGATTGATTACACTGATATTTTTTCTCCAGTTGTGAAGTTGACGACAATACGGTTGGTATTGGGGATTGTGGTTGCTGAGGATTTGCATTTAGAGCAGTTGGATGTGAAGACTGCGTTTCTCCATGGGGATTTGGAGGAGGACATCTACATGCATCAGCCACAAGGCTTCGCAGTTAAAGGGAAGGAGAAGATGGTTTGCAAACTGAGCAAGAGCTTGTATGGGTTGAAGCAAGCTCCGAGGCAATGGTACAAGAAGTTTGATAGCTTCATGTGCAGCAATGGGTTCAAACGGCTGGAGGCGGATCATTGCTGTTATACCAAGGGGTTTGGCAAGTCTTATGTGATTTTGTTGCTATATGTTGATGACATGCTTATAGCAGGGTCTGATATTGGGGAGATCAACAAAGTGAAAAAGGCGTTGTCGAAACAGTTTGCAATGAAGGATTTGGGAGCGGCTAAGCAAATCCTTGGGATGAGAATAATCCGAGATAGAGCAAAGGGGACTTTAAAGCTATCACAGACCGAATATATATATCAAAAAGGTGCTCAAGAGGTTTAGCATGGGTGATGCAAAACCTGTTGGAACACCTTTGGCTAGTCATTTTAGACTAACCAAGGCTCAATCACCGAAGACAAACGAGGAGCGGGACTACATGGGTAAAGTTTCGTATGCATCAGCGATAGGGAGTCTTATGTACGCTATGGTTTGCACACGTCCTGACATTGCGCATGCAGTGGGAGTAGTGAGTAGGTACATGAGTAATCCAGGGAAGCAGCATTGGGAAACAGTGAAATGGGTTATGAGGTATTTGAGGGGTTCTACAGATGTCTCATTGTGTTTCACGAGGGCTAGCCTGAAGTTGCAAGGTTATGTTGATGCAGACTTGGCGGGTGATATAGATAGTCGGAAGAGTACTACTGGGTTTGTGTATACTTTGGGTGGTACAGCTGTGTGTTGGGGCTCTAAGTTGCAGAAAATTGTTGCTCTCTCAACTACAGAAGCCGAGTATGTGGCAGTCACGGAAGCTGGAATGGTTGCAAGGATTTCTGGATGAGTTGGGGAAGACGGTTGAGAAAGGAGTGTTGCACAGTGACAGTTAGAGTGCCATCTTTCTCGCCAAGAATCCGGCCTTTCATTCTAGAACGAAGCACATACAATTGAGGTATCACTTTATCCGTTCTTTGATTGATAGTGGACAGTTGATACTTGACAAGATCCGTGGTGCGGAGAATCCAGCAGATATGTTGACAAAGGCTATGACTGTTGATAAGCTGAAGCTGTGCGAAGCTTCAGTTGGTCTCCAAGCTTGAGGTTTGTGGAGATGGGTGTTGTGGGTGTTGATGATAGATGGTGTTTGTTGACAACCATTGAAGTTTGGGGAGTGCTGTTGATCAGTCTTCAAGTGGGAGAATTGTTAGAATGTGAAGACGATCAATTTTTTGTGATTTTGGTCCGGACCAAAGGTAAAGCTGGTCCGGACCAGCGGGACCCAAGAAACGTTTTTTTTAGGGTTTTTTTGGTGTGCTAACTTGCTTGGACTATAAAAGCAAAGTTAGGGTTGCCTCCCATATTATTGTTGTTCATCTTTTCATCATAGTGAAACCCCCCAACACCCCGTGGAGTACGATTAGGCAAATTGCTTAAGTCGGAACCACGTATATCGCGTGTCTTGTTCTTTCGATTGCTTGTTTCTTTTTCCTGTGTGTTTGTTCTTTTGCCCTAACACCGGTGTCAGACCCCCTGACACCGGGGGGGCGATTAACAGCTCTCATACGGGAACTACCACCTGAAAGGGAAATGCTTCTGTTGTGGGTTACCATAACCTCACGGAAACTTGGCATTATTTGTAAGTTTAATACTATAGGGAATTGGAGGATCCTCCAATTCCAATTCAATGGTCAAGATTACCCTAGTAACTCAAGCCCCAAAGCTCATATGATATTCTACGAGCACCCAATTACTCCCCCAAAATTTCTCTATTACATAAGCATCTTCCCTCCCCATTTTTTGAACGGCGAAAAAAATTCATTAATCGTCGAAGTTGTTACAAAAAATTCATTAATTTTTTTTGAACGGCGTATTCTCTCCCCATTAAACCTTCCTC
Source organism: Rhododendron henanense subsp. lingbaoense (assembly GCA_020567845.1). Lineage (NCBI taxonomy): Eukaryota > Viridiplantae > Streptophyta > Magnoliopsida > Ericales > Ericaceae > Rhododendron > Rhododendron henanense. Next base: position 33,441,753 of record CM036315.1, on the reverse strand, counting down.
TGAAAAAATATATATATATAGCTCATGAGGATTTTTTTCGACCAATATCATATAGCTCATGAGGATTTTTTTACTAATATTATATCAGTAATTTTTTTTCTTTTAGCATGATTTATTTCGCTGATATTATCTTATTATGTAACTCATGAGATTTTTTTACTGATACAAGTGTATTTTCACATGTGTTTCGCATTGTGTCATGTAGTCATTGATGTAGTTGTTCTTGTATGTAAGAAAGTTAAAATTAAGATTCAGCTATGAAAATTAGAAAGAAATCGTAAGAGTAAGTAATTGAACGTAAGATAATTTTTAAAGAAAAAATATTTTAGAAGAAATGCAAAAGGAGTTCTTTGATTAACCCTGTGAATCTGCACATGTTATTAAAGTTACGATATGAAATTTTACTAATGTTTGGAATCTGGTAAATTGGTGCTTGAAATGTGATAAATGATAATTGGGGAATATTTGGGGAGTAATTGAGTGCCTGTAGAATACTATATGTGTTTTGGGGTTGAAGATACTAGAGTAATCTTGGCCATTGAATTGGAATTGGAGGATCCTCCAATTTCCTATGGATTGGAGAGGAGCCGAACTCATGGTCACCGTCCATCATCTTATAACCCTATCGGCAACTCTATATTAAAAAAAAAATTTACTTCGCACACAGATCCAAACATAGATGCATTTGGAGTTGTTCGAAGAGTCTGGATCCCATATGCATCGTGTGAGCCCATATGCATCAAGCAAACTTGTATCCAAAGCTGTGTCCCGATATACGTTTATGAGACACTACTCTAATTTAGACGAGAAGTTGTATTTTACATAGAAACAACCAAGGATGGAGACAGTGGGGGCTAGTAGGGGCAATCACCCCCCCTACGATTCTAAAAAAAATACTACTATTACATTGAAAAAAAAACTTATTATCAAAATGTATAGTCTCGCCCCTCTCTAGAAATATAGCTCGCTTCCCTGCGCGTCATGTCAGTAGTAGTGAATAAATAGTCATTGCAAGATTTTTCAATGAGCCAAGTTCCACATTACAAACTAAAATCGATGGAGACGGATACGAAATCACCAATAAATATCCACTACAAAGAGACGTTACCAAGTCTGGGCTGCTTTATGCATGAAGTTTGATTGCAAGATTTTTCCAATGAGTTCTATTCTATGATAATGACTTTGAATTGGCTTTGACAAGTCTTTGCATGCTAGCTGTTGTACAGAGTGGTAAGGACATGGCCATCAATCCCTACTGATAAAACATGAGGTTCTCAATCAATGGTTGCAAGATTTTTCTAAAACAAAACAAAGATGGAAAGATGAGGTACAGAGTGGTAAGGACATGGCCACCAATCCCTAATGATAAAACATGAAGTTCTCAATCAATGGTTGCAAGATTTTTCGAAGCATGAGGTTCTCAATCAATTGTTGCAAGATTTTTTAAAAACAAAACAAAGATGGAAAGATAAGGAGATGCTATTCTTGTCTATTCTCTGATAATTACATATGTATTTTCCAAGTCTTTACGGCTCTATGGAATCCAAAGAAATATGCCATGAGTGATCGTAAGATTTTTTGAATGAGTCAAGCTCACATTGTTATGCAAACGGAACCAACACGAAAAGATGAGGAAAGACTCTTCTCATCAATTCTATGATATAATGACATGCGACTTTGCCAAGTTTTTGTTGCTTAATTTATGGAGTTCTAGTAACATGACCGTTAATGATTGAAAGATTTTTATAGCAGAGTCAAGACTCAAGACCCATCTAACAAACATGGACAGAGAGGAAGATTTCTACCAAAATTGATAACTCTGGCGTGCTATCTTGCTAAGTTATTGTCACATCGTATTTGGTCCCCCAAAGATATATTAGTCAAGGTGCATACACAAGGATGGGGCTAGAGGGGTCTAGTAGGGGCGGCCACTGCGACAAGAATTTTAGAAAATGCAATTATTATATGTAAAAAAAAGTTATCCCCAACTATATTAGTCTTTTTCGTACTCCATGTGCAAACGACAAACATCATTTACTAGAGTTTTTATTATGTTATTTTAATTTTTCCTAGAGTCGATGACTATTCATATTGCAATGCATATTTTTTTTTAGTATACATTTAATTTGCGGACTCGGAGATACTACCAACCGGGGGTGCTTGGCAACGGTGTCGAGTGGTCAATCCAGCCTTTTATGTACTTGGATTAGATCTGAGCCGTCCGTGCCGAGATGAACGGCCAGATCGGCCGCTCGACACCGCTGCCAAGCACCCTCGCTTGGCAACATCCCCCAATCCTTCGCATTTTGTCACTGCTAAGGTAAAATCCTGGTTCTGTCCCTGGAAACAACTACTGGCTATTCTTGTTTAGGATGAGTTTCTCCTACTATTATCTAAATGGACCAAAGCCCATTAAAACACAAATTTCATTTAGCGGAAGCAACTTGTTTCAAGTTCTTAAGCTATAGACAAACTTTATGTTGGCAATGGTGCCGCGCGACCGTTCATCTCAGCCTCGGAATTGACAACTCGGATCTTAATCCGAACAATAAACGGTTCAGATTTTTATGTGCTCAGATTAGATCCGAGCCCTCCGTGCCGAGATGAAGCCGCTCGGCACTGCTGCCATGCTCCACCGCTTGGCAGCATCTCTCAATCTGGCTTTTTAGGGAAAACCCACCCTTATTCACATAAATTAGTTCCAGAAGACCCAGAATGATGAAAATATTGTGATACTTCTGAAATTTTATCACAACATGCGAGCTGCATCTTCAAATTTCTCCTCTCTTTTTTGAGTTGTTGTCCAATACGCAACACTCCCCTTAACCTTTGAAGCATAAAAAAGGTGGAATTCCACCTTGTAATTTCCAATAGGCGAGCTGCATCTTCAAATTTCTCCTCTCTCTTTTGAGTTGTTGTCCAATACGCAACACTCTCCTTAACCTTTTCAATGGAAGACTTAATGACATCCAAACCATCCCTCACAATCAAGTTAAGAATGTGCACATCACACATAAAAGAAACTCTTACACCTTATATGATTACCTCCAAATTTTTCTAACAAAAGATGAATCATTGCATCATTGGTAGTACAATTATCAACTGTCAAAGTAGACAATTTCCTATCAATATTCCACTAAAAAAAAAACTCTTCTCGAAGCCACAACTCATAGCAAAATAAGTGGGATAATATTATACAAAGGTAATAATAACTTTTATATCTAGTTTTCAAGCTTAATGTCATGAAATAGTTTTTTGGAATATTTAAATATCCATCTTCTTTATTCATGCCATGTAAGAGTTCATCCCTCCCTTTTTTCATGCTTATGTTTTCATCCTTCTAACATGTGAATTACCATTATTATCCTTCATATTATATATATATCGTGATGGTGTGGTGGCCCACATATTTTCTCTGCATAAATCTTCACCGTTTGATTTAGTACACATTTTTCTGCATAAATCCTAGCCCTTGATTCAACCCTGGCATTTTTGTAAATACTTTGCATTTTCTGGAATAAATGGTTGAGTAATAAATTTTTCAATTTTGGTAATTATTTTTTCGGTTTTGGTAAGTCTTGGCTGCTAAAGGCTGGTAATGAAAATCTATTACTATCAAATTATCAATGTTGGTAATGAAGGCACGTGCTACTAAATGCATAAATGCTGGTAAACCGCGTAAATGCTGGTAAAGCATTTTTGGTAATGAACCGTGTAACCATGTAAATGTTGCTAATTACATTTTTGGTAAGTTTGAACAAGTAAATGTGGGAGACTAATTATCTCGCTTTTCTTCAGTTCTGCACGTTTGTTTTGTCCAGATCTCTTTGTTCGGTCCAATTCCAAAAAAATTCGAAAAAAAAGAGAACAAAAGAGTTATACCTGTGGAGAGAGAACTGGTGAGAGGGTGAGAGTTAGGGAGACGGGAAAGATAAGTGGGAAAATTTCAAAATACCCCCCAACCTTTATACCAAAATTTAATTAGACTCCCAACCTTTTAAAAACTTCAATTTTACTCCCAACGTTATCTTCCGTTAATCAAAATGCCCCCTTCCGTCCGAATGACTAACAGATTTCGTTAAAAGCTCCGTTAAATAGCGTCCCAATCGAATTTTGATGATCCGAGCCGTTCAATATGTTCAAAACGTGATTTTAAGGGTACTCGTGAGAAGTTAGCAAAAAAAAAGACCGAGAAGGGCTTCATCTGAACAGTTTTTTTTATTAAACTATTCAATAAAAAATTGTTCAGATGAAGCCATTTCCGATCATTTTTTTTGTTGATTTCTAGCGGGTACCCTTAAAATCAAGTTTTGAACACATTGAACAGCTCGGATCATCGAAATTCGATTGGAAAAGAGGAGGTGCAGATCGATCCGGATTTTGTTCAAGTCCGGACATCCGGATTTTGCTTCGGTCTGCACCTCCCCTTTTCGATCGAATTTCCATGATCCGAGCCGCTCAATGTATTCAAAACGTGATTTTAAGGATACCCGCTAGAAATTAACAAAAAAAATGATCGGAAAGGGATTCATCTGAACAGTTTTTTATTGAATAGTTTAATAAAAAACTGTTCAGATAAAGCCCTTCCTGGTCATTTTTTTTGCTGATTTCTTGAGGGTACCCTTAAAATCACGTTTTGAACACATTGAGCGGCTCAGATCATCAAAATTCTATCGGGACGATATTTAACGGAGTCTTTAACGAAATCTGTTAGTCATTCGGACGGAAGGGGGCATTTTGATTAACGGAAGATAACGTTGAGAGTAAAATTGAAATTTTTAAAAGGTTGGGAGTCTAATTAATTTTTGTGTAAAGGTTGGGGGGTATTTTGAATTTTTCCCAAGATAAGTGGAAAGATAACGTTTAGGGAGAGAGAGACATAGAAAATAGGAAACAAATAGTGAGAATTAATCTTTCTTTTTTTTCAGTTCTGCACTTTCTTTTTTTTTTTTGTCCAGATCTCTTTGTTCGGTCCAACTCTAAATTTTTTTTACTACACTCGGTTCAAATTGGAGTGCGTTCATTAATTTTTTGGTCACTAATCTTTGCACTCCATTGTACAAGGAGTTGCTGGTTTATTGAAGAGAACGAATTTGTCGGTGGATCGAAGGAGGAGAAGGTTAGACGGTTCATTAGTTATTGCAGTTTTCTTCTTCATTTGATCATGGTTCTGTAACATTGAACTTTTATGTTTCCTATGGGAAAGTAGGGGACGAAGTGAAAGAGAATTTGTTTTTGTTCATTTTGATGCACCATTACTAAGATCAATTTGTAAACTTCTTATGTTTCAGAGTAGTACCAAGTTGAATGTATTGATATCTCTTTTCCTTTTTCAAAGTACGCATTGGTATCTCTTTGATGCATTTAGGTTTATGGAGATCTATGCATTTGAAGAGACTATATTTTCTTGAATATTGAATGGATGCTATTTTGTACATCTTACAAGTGCATATGGTAAGAAACAAAAATTGCATTGTTTTCCTCTCAGAAGTTAACTTCTATCCAATTTTTCATACTCCACCTTCCTTTCTCTATCTTCTTTGACATGGATTACTAGAATTTGATGTTGACAAAAATTATGATTTGATTTTTTGGTTTCATTTTTGTGACATTAGTTTGTAGCTCACCCTGTTTGCCGTAGTTGAATGAGATGTGATTGACTTGGGATGTGCTTTATTTCTACTAACAAACTTGCATGGGTTAACTTCAGGTGATATGTAGGACTTATGTTGAGGTCATATCGTGCTCACTAGAGCATTGCCTGTTCCAACATTGGATCGTTGTTGTAGCGCCATAGACACGGGAAATATTGACTTGGACTGTTGATTTGACTTGAAGCTCGAGTATGTTATTCCGGCTTTTGGAGAGTTACATTATTAATCGATGTAGTCAATAATATGAGTAAATGATTTTTTGTGGTGATAAAATTATGTTGGTATGTGCCTTTAGGCACGATCAGTTTGCTCACACCTAGCTAGCTAAAGCCACTTGAAATCATGTTAAATAACGAATTCTTCTATCCGTGCTTGAAGGCACGGGCAAGCGCTATAAGAAGTAGTTACCTTAATTTCTATTTGTTCTCCATTTCAGGTTTCCCATATCTCTCGCAGCCTCCCGCAACCTCGCTACATTGATGTCTCCATGCTGTTAACGTTCAACCCATAACTCCAATTGGTGGTGATTTTTATTTCGTCTTTGAATGATTTCGGTGTCCATAGTAGAAGCCTTAAAATTTTGGCTTCTTCGATCTTTGTTGTTTTTACATTTAGTTTAACTTAAAAAAAATATTTTATTCAGGTTAGGCTTTTGATTGGAAAGCTAGATTTTGGGTATTTATATGGTGTTGACAAATTAGTTGCAAATGTAGGCTATAAAATCCCTTTCGGATTAGGGGACTTTAAGATCGAGTTGCTTGAGCAATGCTATAGTTTTTGCAGTTTTTTACCATCTACATTATCGTGACAGCCAACTATAGATTGGGAAAATGAGTGGACAATGAAGACATAACTCCACCTACGGTAGATTGGCTTATATTTGTTTTATTTTCTTTATAGCGCGTAAGAGAATCTGAGTAGCTTAGTCCTTTTTAGTAAGAGCTGACCAGGTATGCCAAGAGATTTAGCACCACCGTTTTGAACATAGTCACCCTCCATCACTCATGTTTGTACCACCACTCACCATCCATATTTTTTGTTCAAGGAAAGGGTGGGTTTGAATCTGTTTTTTATGGGGCGGGTTTTTTCAGGCTTAATTTTAAAATAAATTTTTTTTTTGTTTTCCCTACCATCCATTTTTTTTTTTTATAACAAAATGTAATACCCCGACGTGCGGGTAAGTATGTGGTGGTCCTTTCTAACAGAATTATATATTCTGTTCTCTATCAATTTTTTTTTGGTTGCCCCTACCGTATGTTTTTCCTTAAAACTTTAAGGGATATTTAGATCTCAATTTTTTAAAACCCCGTTGGTTTAATCTGCAAAAGAATGTTAATGTTTGCGAAATCTAACATCAAAAATTTTAAAAAGGACAAAAGTTGATATGGTTTTTGTCTGTTTACCATAATGGTATATATATATATATATATATATATATATATATATATATATATATATTTGAACTCATCATAATGGTATTTGAAGCGTATGAATAAGGCTGGTAGGAATAAGGTATGGGTCAGGACTTCCTTTTTTGTTTTGGGAAGTACACGACTGTTTTTTTTTTTGTTTTTTTTCCTGTTATTTGTAAATGACTAAGTTGATACTTATATTATAATATTCAGATAAAGTCTAGAACGTATAAACCAGACCGTGTTAATTTGTATGCTCCTAGACATATATTGGGTATAGTGTATGTCATTAAGGTCCAATTACTACAATTGATCGGTGATTTCAGTGGTCCTATATCCCTTTACTAAATCTTTAAAAAATAAGAGACGATGGGCATTGTGAGACGACAGGGAACTATGTCTACCCACCCACTACATCTGGTTTTGCTCTTTTCTATTAGCGAATTACCCGTGCATGTCTACGGCACAAATTACGTCAAATAATTCAAATCCAATGAGTACATGAGAAGTGTAATTGAAGATTTGTATTATAGATATGTTTCATACTTCATTCATCTAATTTGTCATTTTTTTATTCAGCTCAACGGAGAATTGGAGAAAATTGTAAGATTACCTCCAACTTATTCGATTTTTATGCTTAATCGGTTTTTGATTATGTATTGATCTTTATTTGTATTTTTTGGATGGCTCAGATTTAAAGAGGATGTTTTTATTTTTATTTTTATTTTTTTTAAAACCTTCCTTTAAAAATCTGGGGCCATCCAAAACACTTTTGGATGGCTCGAATACACTAAATGGACTGAACTGGTCCGAAGCCAAATTGACCGGATCCAACCCCGTCCCTAATGGTGTTTTGTGGACGAAGTACGTATATGTTGATACAAAGACTTTTGGGAGGGTGATGAAGAGAAAATTTCAAGATAGTTGAAGATTGATGAAGACAATTGAAGAGAGATGAGGACAAACTTTTGGGATAATGATCTTTTTGCATAATATGGCTTATGAAGAGATGATCTTTTTGTGTTACATTTGACTCTTACTTAATAGTATTTTCATGTCATGTTTGGACTTGGTATTGGTTTGACTTTTATTTAGTAGGAGTAGTATTTCATGTCATGTTTGCACTTGGTAGTAGAGTGAATTTTATGAATAAGAATCATGCTAATGCAACTTAGTGTTTAAGCGAATTGGATCATTTTGGTGCCATTGGTACGGGTCATTTGCTAGCTTAAATCAAGAAAGTTGATTTATGTACGTATGTGCCTTTAGAGATGATTAATTTGCTCACACTTAACTAAGGGCACTCAAAATCATATTGAGTAATGAAAATTTTGATCCGTGCCTTCAGGCACGGGCAAACCCTAGTATCTATCTAATAAAACAGAAGGGTTGTCCTATGTGGCACCCACCACGCACATGCATACACGTTCACACACACCGGCACACGCGTTCACTGTTCACACATCAAAAATATGATAAAAAAATTAAGTGCTCCATTTTTCAATCTGGTTGAACCGGTGCGTAGTGCCGTAGGCACGGGTAAGCACTAGTATATTATAAAACAGAACGGTTTTCTTTAAAAATGTCTAGGCATACAAACATATATGCATCTACAGCCGTTCGATCGTACTTAGTGATAAGGTTATAGCTGTTGGATCAAAGGAATGAAGCGCTCTCTCTCTCTCCATAAATTACTCTCATTAAGGAATTGTATTCAAAACCACTCATTAAGACATTATTCAAATGAAAACCAAAATCATATATAACCTTTGTACAAAACCGAAATCAAAGCCATTGAGATCACCAAAATCAAAGCCAACATTCCTTTTCTTATTCGAAAACTTTATGGATACCGACCCGAGCACACCGACCATAGCCACCGATGGTACACGGGGCCCACTCCGGGCCCCACACGGATGATCCGACCCGTTCAATAATTTTTGCTTGGTCAACTCTTCCCATTTTTGAAAATTCGGAAAAAAAAATGGAAAGATTGGATGAAAAATGAGAAGATTGAATTGATCACTTATACATATCGGATTGAGCTGATTTTTCACAAACCCACCCACTCAGTTTTTATTTTAAAATTATTGAACGGCTCGGATCATCCATGCGGATCTGGAGTGGGCCCCGCGAATGGTTGGTACAGACGATTTGTGTGCTTGGGTCGGTATCCGTAGCATCCTCCTTTCCTATTTCTAGGCTATCAAATGTACATCATGGAGATCACTGAAAATAGAATTTCTATACATCGTTCATATGATTTTCACATTCTTCTTCTTTACTTTCTCTACCTCTCCCCTCCTTTCTCTCTCTCTTGGGAAGTTCAATACCACCAAAATCTATTTCACCGAAACCACGGGTTGGTATATTGCACGCAAGTTCATATTAATATGCGTGTTGTGATTGTGTGAGCCGTATATTGCACGCGAGTTCAGTATTTATTTCCGTGTGCTGATTGTTCGAGTCGTGCCTTCAGGCACGGGCATACCCAAGTGGTTGAGAATAATTTTGTCACAAATTGAAAAAGACCACAAACAGTCGCATTGCACATTGTTTAGAGTAACTTTTCCTCACAAAAACAGAGAAGAAAACTATTATATTTTTTTCGGTTAGTGTAGCAGTACTTCTCCACAAGAAATAAACAGTCAATGGTTGGAACCTGACAAATGAATGAATTATAGAGAATTGACATTTAACAAAGCGGGAAGAAAACGGCTATAAATATGCTTAAGCTAACAGCTACCTCTTCACCAAATTAGCTCCTTCATTCCAATGGCAATCCCAGTTATCGATTTTTCGAAGCTCAGTGGAGCTGAGAGGGCCAAGACGATGGCCCAGATCGCTAACGGGTGTGAAGAATGGGGATTTTTTCAGGTACCTTTTAACTTCTCTATATGCGATTTCCATGGCTGATTACAACATGATTAATGCATTGAAGATGCTAAGCTATTTGCGGGGTGTAGTATTTTCATTACTCGATACACATGTGATTGCGTAGCATCTTTAATGTAACTCGGCCTTATTTACACATCGCTAGAGATCCCACTAAGATGCATCGCACTAAAACCGATCTACACCATACGGTTAATTTATGGGTAAACAGCGTTATGATTTGGATTTTTAACGACGAATATGGGGTGATCAATTTTCTGGTTCTAACTGCTTGATTTGGATGGCCTGTTAGTATGATTCTGAATTTGGTAAATAGGAATATAAATGCTTAAGGCCCTTATTATGGCGCGTGCAGTTGGTGAACCATGGGATCTCAGAGGAGCTCCTGGAGAGGGTGAAGAAGGTGAGCATGGAATGCTATAAGATGGAAAGAGAAGAAGGTTTCCGCAACTCAAACAAAGCAGTCAAGATGATGAATGAGTTGGTGGCGAAGAAGAGCGATGAAAAGATGGAGAATATTGACTGGGAAGATATTTTCTTTCTCACAGAAGAAAACCAGAGCAAGTGGCCATCAAAGACTCCAGGATTCAAGTAAGCTTCCAACTTTTGAGTAGAATTAATGCATCATTACTTCCTTCAAAACAAGAAGTGAGGGGGGGGGGGGGGGGGGGGGGGGGGCGACTGCCTAGAGCAACCGCCCCTAAGCTCCTACGGCGATCTAGGTTGGCAGCCAAAGAAAATAGAGTTGTTCAAAAAGTCTTATAGTGTATCTTAAGAATAATAGATCACTCTCCTATATGGACTTCTTAAACTTCTTCCCAAGGATTTTGAATATCGGCCAATATGTAAGCCAATATTTATGGGTTTTGGGTCGATCTCTTGATATGCTGGGAAGAAAAATAAGTAGTGTATCGGCTGATTTGCGATAGGTATCAGTTTATAGCCAATCCATTACCTCTCCGCCTCCCCCCACAAGGGGAACAGATCATACGGCTGATTCAGCGGCTTTGAAGAATTTTTTTTGTCGGCCTGATAATAAGAAATTCACGACTGGAGACCCTCTAATCCCGATAAACATCACTTTATAGTTCATCTTCCCGAAACTGTTCTATGCTGACCTCTACCGTTGCCTATTCGAATACCAAGATCAAAAACTAACATAAGTTTTGAACTTGATGACAGGGAAACAATGGCAGAATACCGATCCGAATTGAAGAAACTGGCCGAGAAGGTCATGGAAGTGATGGATGAGAACTTGGGCTTGCCAAAGGGATTCATCAAGAATGCATTCAATGGCGAAGATGGAGGGGACAATGCCTTCTTTTGCACCAAGGTGGCCCACTACCCTCCTTGTCCTCACCCGGAAATGATCACTGGTCTCCGGGCCCACACCGATGCCGGTGGGGTCATCTTATTCTTCCAGGATGATGAGGTGGGAGGGCTTCAGATCCTCAAAGATGGGGAATGGATTGATGTCCAACCCATTCCCAATGCTATTGTCATCAATATTGGTGATCAGATTGAGGTCTTAAGCAATGGGAGGTACAAGAGCGTTTGGCACCGGGTTCTGACTATGACCGAGGGGAATAGGAGATCCATTGCTTCTTTCTATAACCCATGGTTAAAGGCTACCATAGCTCCTGCACCACAACTTGTGGAAAAGGTAAACCAGGAGGAGGATCAAGGTTATCCCAAGTTTGTGTTTGGCGACTACATGTCGGTTTATGCGGAGCAGAAGTTCCTTCCAAAGGAACCAAGGTTCCATTCGGTAAAGGCCATGTGATCAACAAGATGGATATCGTTGGATTCAGAAGATGACAATCTAAAAGATACTAGAAAGCCCGAGTTATCGTGTCATGTTGTGTTATATTTGTGTGCTTTCTTTTTGGTGGGCATCGTGTCTAGTTGTATCGCATATGGTTTTAGTGTCCGTGTCTTGGTGTGTAATATTTTGGGTGCTTGTTAAGGTTTGGTTTGTATGTTACCACCCTTTCTACTGTACTTGTATGACTTGAATAAAACTGGGAAGAGGTGTAACTCCTGTTTGATCTGGAAAGTTATGTTAACTAAAAACTTATTCAAACTTCAAGTACATCTCTTGGAAATCATTTTCTATACATCGTTCATATGATTTTCACATTTTTCTTCTTTACTTTCTCTACCTCTCCCTTCCTCTCTCTCTCTCTCTTGGGAAGTTCAATACCACCAAAATCTACTTCACCAAAACCATGGGTTGGTATATTGCACGCATGTTCGTATTAATTTGCGTGTTGTGATTGTGTGAGCCATATATTGCACGCGAGTTTAGTATTTGTTTCCGTGTGCTGACTGTTCGAATCGTGCCTTCAGGCACGGGCATACGTTAGTAATCTTATATTTATACACACAGAGAGAGAGAACAATACGGGAAGCAAACTACTAATCCCCCCGCCCCGTGCGTTCTCTCTCTCCCCCCAGCAGTCTCTCTCTCTCTTATTTGATTTTTTTTATAAAATTTTAAATGTTAATAACTTTTTTTTCACGCATTTTTTTAATAAATTTTATATTTTTGAAATCTACTCAACGAAACCTATCAAACGAGTCTAATATTGATGGTGAAATAATGTAAAACGGAAAAATTATATTTTTCCCGTAGTTTAAACTGTCTAACGAGGTTGAAAAATGTGTTCCAAATTTAAATCCGTTTGAACCGGTGGAAAGAGAAAAAGTTTCCTGATCATTTTAGTTATGACCATTTATGATAAAATGATCAAAAAACTAAAATCTTTCCACCGGTTGAAACGAAAAAAAGAAAAGAAAAAAGAGAGGCAATCGGTGCCTTATAGTGCACGTGGTGCTTTTTTGTACATGTGAGCCTTGAAGAGTTTTGAACGTGGAGCACATACGTGAATTGCGGCTTGATGACTAAACATTACAGTGGGGTAGAAAGTAGTAGTAATCAGTTATCCTGCAGAGAAATTTTTTTTAGAGATGAGCACCTTATCAACTTGCAGAGCAGCTGCAGATCAAAGCAGAGCAACTTGCCTATGGTTGAACATTTCCCTTGGCTATATAATCTGACGATGGTGTACTCTTGCATACATTGAGATTGAGAGCAATTTTGAGTAATCACATCCTCACAATTTTCCTCAACTTTCATTTCATTTTCGTAATTCATAAAAAAACATTATGGATCAGTACAATTTTTTATTTTCGGATAGTTGGTCAGTTGGGAACGATGTTGCGAATGATGTTCCTTATGGGGAAAGCAGCTCCTACGTTGGGCGTGATTACACAGCCGAATTTACGACTGACCAGGTTAGTTATTACTGTTGTTATTATACATATTTGTTACTTATTTTTGTTAATATTGTACTCTTTTTGTAGCACAACAAAAAACGTAGAAAATTTAATTCTTTCACTTCATTCTATCTTCCCTATGTACCATGTGAAGTTCACAAAAATGGAAAAAGAAAAGAAAAAATCCAAGGAATTTTTTTTAACTGTTATTAAAAACATGCAATTTTTCCGTTAAAAGAGCAGGCAAAGACAAAAGCAAATATATGCAATTACTTCATATCTCCTCTTTTTCGGATTTGAGAACCAAGAATGAAAAAGTTGTCTTGACTTTTTATCAAATTGGAAACGGCAGAATATGGATACAAGATAGAAAATATATTTTGCATAAAAAGTTTGAAGAAAATCCAAAGGATATGGTGTGGACCCAAGATATAATCTAGAGAGAAGGAAACGAAACAGAGTAATGAAACAGAGAATACTCTGTTTTTGGAAAGCTCACGCCAGGCTTCCTTTGGCATTACCTAGAGGCCTTCCTACAGGCCTTCCGCCCAAACTTCCGCCAAGGCTACCGAGTCCTTTTTTGGACTAGTTTGCTCCGGATAAAACCTGTTCAAATAATTAGGCCTTAGGCCCAATGCCCTTACAACCTTTCCAATAGAATATATTTTATGGGTGTTACATTTGTTACTTATTTTGTCATGTTTCAAGCATACCAACTTTCCACGTGCACACACCCTCATTTATATGCCACCTAAAGCTTACATGCAAGAATCAATATTTTTAATATACGGGATATTTCATTGTGCTTATACGTATTCATTTTTTTTGTCATAGATATTTGAAACTAGAGCTGTCATGGTAGATTGGGTGCGGAGAGTTGGTAAGGAAAATGGTTTTGTGATTTCAACCTCTTTAGACAGTTTATATATTAAAAAATATGGTTAAAAAAATTAAGTATTTCAAATTTCAATCCGTTTGAACCAGTTGAAAGATTTTATTTTTCTGATCATTTTATCCTAAATGGTCATAATTAAATTTTGACTCTAGGGCTCTCGTTGATTAATCCTAAGAGATATTTGATTCTATGATTTTCTTAGGGTTAATCAACGAGAGCCCTATAGTCAAAATTTAATTATGATCATTTAGGATAAAATGATCAGAAAACTAAAATCTTTTAACCGGTTCAAACGGCTTGAAATTTGGAACACTTAATTTTTTAATCTCTTTAGACAGTTTAAACTACCACAAAAATATTAATATTTCCGTTTTACATTATTTTACCATCAATATTAGGCTTGTTTGATAGGTTTCGCTGAGTAGATTTCAAAAATATAAAATTTATTAAAAAAATACGTGAAAAAAAAGTTAGGGAAAATTTTACAAATGGTCCCTTTACTTTGCCTGAATTCTCATTTTCGTCCCTCTAGTACCAATTGCGTTAGTTTTAGCTCTATAGTTTATATTTTGCTTCAATTTCGTCCCTCTTGCTTACGGTGTCAATGAAGCAAACGGAATTGAAGGGCAAAATTGTCATTTCTCCTCACAGAGGGACTAAATTGAGACTTCATACAAACTAGAGGGACTATTTCTAAAAATGTTCTTTTTACTTTTGTTTTTGCAAATATAATTAAAAGACACCGTACATAATATATTTTTCATCTCAGTTTTTTTAATCAAAATATGTTGAAAATTTTAAAGCTTTTATTATAACCCTATCGGCAACTCTATATTAAAAAAAAAATTTACTTCGCACACAGATCCAAACATAGATGCATTTGGAGTTGTTCGAAGAGTCTGGATCCCATATGCATCGTGTGAGCCCATATGCATCAAGCAAACTTGTATCCAAAGCTGTGTCCCGATATACGTTTATGAGACACTACTCTAATTTAGACGAGAAGTTGTATTTTACATAGAAACAACCAAGGATGGAGACAGTGGGGGCTAGTAGGGGCAGTCACCCCCCCTACGATTCTAAAAAAAATACTACTATTACATTGAAAAAAAAACTTATTATCAAAATGTATAGTCTCGCACCTCTCTAGAAATATAGCTCGCTTCCCCTGCGCGTCATGTCAGTAGTAGTGAATAAATAGTCATTGCAAGATTTTTCAATGAGCCAAGTTCCACATTACAAACTAAAATCGATGGAGACGGATACGAAATCACCAATAAATATCCACTACAAAGAGACGTTACCAAGTCTGGGCTGCTTTATGCATGAAGTTTGATTGCAAGATTTTTCCAATGTGTTCTATTCTATGATAATGACATTGAATTGGCTTTGACAAGTCTTTGCATGCTAGCTGTTGTACAGAGTGGTAAGGACATGGCCATCAATCCCTACTGATAAAACATGAGGTTCTCAATCAATGGTTGCAAGATTTTTCTAAAACAAAACAAAGATGGAAAGATGAGGTACAGAGTGGTAAGGACATGGCCACCAATCCCTAATGATAAAACATGAAGTTCTCAATCAATGGTTGCAAGATTTTTCAAAGCATGAGGTTCTCAATCAATTGTTGCAAGATTTTTTTAAAACAAAACAGAGATGGAAAGATAAGGAGATGCTATTCTTGTCTATTCTTTGATAATTACATATGTATTTTCCAAGTCTTTACGGCTCTATGGAATCCAAAGAAATATGCCATGAGTGATCGTAAGATTTTTTGAACGAGTCAAGCTCACATTGTTATGCAAACGGAACCAACACGGAAAAATGAGGAAAGACTCTTCTCATCAATTCTATGATATAATGACATGCAACTTTGCCAAGTTTTTGTTGCTTATGGAGTTCTAGTAACATGGCCGTTAATGATTGAAAGATTTTTATAGCAAAGTCAAGACTCAAGACCCATCTAACAAACATGGACAGAGAAAGGAAGATTTCTACCAAAATTGATAACTCTGGTGTGCTATCTTTCTAAGTTATTGTCACATCGTATTTGGTCCCCCAAAGATATATTAGTCAAGGTGCATACACAAGGATGGGGCTAGAGGGGTTTAGTAGGGGCGGCCACTGCGACAAGAATTTTAGAAAATGCAATTATTATATGTAAAAAAAAGTTATCCCCAACTATATTAGTCTTTTTCGTACTCCATGTGCAAACGACAAACATCATTTATTATAGTTTTTATTATGTTATTTTAATTTTTCCTAGAGTCGATGACTATTCATATTGCAATGCATATTTTTTTTTAGTATACATTTAATTTGCGGACTCGGAGATACTACCAACCGGGGGTGCTTGGCAACGGTGTCGAGTGGTCAATCCGGCCTTTTATGTACTTGGATTAGATCCGAGCCGTCCGTGCCGAGATGAACGGCCAGATCGGCCACTCGACACCGCTGCCAAGCACCCTCGCTTGGCAACATCCCCCAATCCTTCGCATTTTGTCACTGCTAAGATAAAATCCTGGTTCCGTCTCTGGAAACAACTACTGGCTATTCTTGTTTAGGATGGGTTTCTCCTACTATTATCTAAATGGACCAAAGCCCATTAAAACACAAATTTCATTTAGCGGAAGCAACTTGTTTCAAGTTCTTAAGCTATAGACAAACTTTTTGTTGGCAATGGTGCTGCACGACCGTTCATCTCAGCCTCGGAATTGACAACTCGGATCTTAATCCGAACAATAAACGGTTCAGATTTTTATGTGCTCAGATTAGATCCGAGCCCTCCGTGCCGAGATGAAGCCGCTCGGCACTGCTGCCATCCTCCACCGCTTGGCAGCATCTCTCAATCTGATTTTTTAGGGAAAACCCACCCTTATTCACATAAATTAGTACCAGAAGACCCAGAATGATGATTGTGATACTTCTGAAATTTTATCACAACACGCGAGCTGCATCTTCAAATTTCTCCTCTCTTTTTTGAGTTGTTGTCCAATACGCAACACTCCCCTTAACCTTTGAAGCATAAAAAAGGTGGAATTCCACCTTGTAATTTCCAATAGGCGAGCTGCATCTTCAAATTTCTCCTATCTCTTTTGAGTTGTTGTCCAATACGCAACACTCTCCTTAACCTTTTCAATGGAAGACTTAATGACATCCAAACCATCCCTCACAATCAAGTTAAGAATGTGGGCAGCACATCACGCATAAAAGAAACTCTTACACCTTATATGATTACCTCCAAATTTTTCTAACAAAAGATGAATCATTGCATCATTGGTAGTACAATTATCAACTGTCAAAGTAGACAATTTCCTATCAATATTCCACTAAAAAAAAAACTCTTCTCGAAGCCACAACTCATAGCAAAATAAGTGGGATAATAATATAATATTATACAAAGGTAATAATAACTTTTATATCTAGTTTTCAAGCTTAATGTCATGAAATAGTTTTTTGGAATATTTAAATATCCATCTTCTTTATTCATGCCATGTAAGAATTCATCCCTCCCTTTTTTCATGCTTATGTTTTCATCCTTCTAACATGTGAATTACCATTATTATCCTTAATATTATATATATATATATATATCTATAATACAAATCGCGACGGTGTGGTGGCCCACATATTTTCTCTGCATAAATCTTCACCGTTTGATTTAGTACACATTTTTCTGCATAAACCCTAGCCCTTGATTCAACCTTGGCATTTTTGTAAATACTTTGCATTTTCTGGAATAAATGGTTGAGTAATAAATTTTTCAGTTTTGGTAATTATTTTTTCGGTTTTGGTAAGTCTTGGCTGCTAAAGGCTAGTAATGAAAATCTATTACTATCAAATTATCAATGTTGGTAATGAAGGCACGTGCTACTAAATGCATAAATGCTGGTAAATCGCGTAAATGTTGGTAATGCATTTTTGGTAATGAACCGTGTAACCATGTAAATGTTGCTAATTACATTTTTGGTAAGTTTGAACAAGTAAATGTGGGAGACTAATTTTCTCGCTTTTCTTCAGTTCTGCACGTTTGTTTTGTCCAGATCTCTTTGTTCGGTCCAATTCCAAAAAAATTCGAAAAAAAAGAGAACAAAAGAATTATACCTGTGGAGAGAGAACTGGTGAGAGGGTGAGAGTTAGGGAGACGGGAAAGATAAGTGGAAAGATAACGTTTATGGAGAGAGAGACATAGAAAATAGGAAACAAATAGTGAGAATTAATCCTTTTTTTTTTTTTTTTCAGTTCTGCACTTTTTTTTTTTTTTTGTCCAGATCTCTTTGTTCGGTCCAACTCTAAATTTTTTTTACTACACTCGGTTCAAATTGGAGTGCGTTCATTAATTTTTTGGTCACTAATCTTTGCGCTCCATTGTACAAGGAGTTGCTGGTTTATTGAAGAGAACGAATTTGTCGGTGGATCGAAGGAGGAGAAGGTTAGACGGTTCATTAGTTATTGCAGTTTTCTTCTTCATTTGATCATGGTTCTGTAACATTGAACTTTTATGTTTCCTATGGGAAAGTAGGGGACGAAGTGAAAGAGAATTTGTTTTTGTTCATTTTGATGCACCATTACTAAGATCAATTTGTAAACTTCTTATGTTTCAGAGTAGTACCAAGTTGAATGTATTGATATCTCTTTTCCTTTTTCAAAGTACGCATTGGTATCTCTTTGATGCATTTAGGTTTATGGAGATCTATGCATTTGAAGAGACTATATTTTCTTGAATATTGAATGTATGCTATTTTGTACATCTTACAAGTGCATATGGTAAGAAACAAAAATTGCATTGTTTTCCTCTCAGAAGTTAACTTCTATCCAATTTTTCATACACCTTCCTTTCTCTATCTTCTTTGACATGGATTACTAGAATTTGATGTTGACATAAATTATGATTTGATTTTTTGGTTTCATTTTTGTGACATTAGTTTGTAGCTCACCCTGTTTGCCGTAGTTGAATGAGATGTGATTGACTTGGGATGTGCTTTATTTCTACTAACAAACTTGCATTGGTTAACTTCAGGTGATATGTAGGACTTATGTTGAGGTCATATCGTGCTCACTAGAGCATTGCCTGTTCCAACATTGGATCGTTGTTGTAGTGCCATAGACACGGGAAATATTGACTTGGACTGTTGATTTGACTTGAAGATCGAGTATGTTATTCCGGCTTTTGGAGAGTTACATTATTAATCGATGTAGTCAATAATATGAGTAAATGATTTTTTGTGGTGATAAAATTATGTTGGTATGTGCCTTTAGGCACGATCAGTTTGCTCACACCTAGCTAGCTAAAGCCACTAGAAATCATGTTAAATAACGAATTCTTCGATCCGTGCTTGAAGGCACGGGCAAGCGCTATAAGAAGTAGTTACCTTAATTTCTATTTGTTCTCCATTTCAGGTTTCCCATATCTCTCGCAACCTCCCGCAACCTCGCTACATTGATGTCTCCATGCTGTTAAGGTTCAACCCATAACTCCAATTGGTGGTGATTTTTATTTCGTCTTTGAATGATTTCGGTGTCCATAGTAGAAGCCTTAAAATTTTGGCTTCTTCGATCTTTGTTGTTTTTACATTTAGTTTAACTTAAAAAAAATATTGTATTCAGGTTAGGCTTTTGATTGGAAAGCTAGATTTTGGGTATTTATATGGTGTTGACAAATTAGTTGCAAATGTAGGCTATAAAATCCCTTTCGGCTTAGGGGACTTTAAGTTCGAGTTGCTTGAGCAATGCTATAGTTTTTGCAGTTTTTTACCATCTACATTATCGTGACAGCCAACTATAGATTGGGAAAATGAGTGGACAATGAAGACATAACTCCACCTACGGTAGATTGGCTTATATTTGTTTTATTTTCTTTATAGCGCGTAAGAGAATCTAAGTAGCTCAGTCCTTTTTAGTAAGAGCTGACCAGGTACGCCAAGAGATTTAGCACCACCGTTTTGAACATAGTCACCCTCCATCACTCATGTTTGTACCACCACTCACCATCCATATTTTTTGTTCAAGGAAAGGGTGGGTTTGAATCTGTTTTTTATGGGGCGGGTTTTTTCAGGCTTAATTTTAAAATAAACAATTTTTTTGTTTTCCCTACCATCCATTTTTTTTTTTTTAACAAAATGTAATACCCCGACGTGCGGGTAAGTATGTGGTGGTCCTTTCTAACAGAATTATATATTCTGTTCTCTATCAATTTTTTTTTGGTTGCCCCTACTGTATGTTTTTCCTTAAAACTTTAAGGGATATTTAGATCTCAATTTTTTAAAACCCCGTTGGTTTAATCTGCAAAAGAATGTTAATGTTTGCGAAATCTAACATCAAAAATTTTAAAAAGGACAAAAGTTGATATGGTTTTTGTCTGTTTACCATAATGGTATATATATATTTTTTTGAACTCATCATAATGGTATTTGAAGCGTATGAAAAAGGCTGGTAGGAATAAGGTATGGGTCAGGACTTCCTTTTTTGTTTTGGGAAGTACACGACTGTTTTTTTTGTTTGTTTTTTTTCCTGTTATTTGTAAATGACTAAGTTGATACTTATATTATAATATTCAGATAAAGTCTAGAACGTATAAACCAGACCGTGTTAATTTGTATGCTCCTAGACATATATTGGGTATAGTGTATGTCATTAAGGTCCAATTACTACAATTGATCGGTGATTTCAGTGGTCCTATATCCCTTTACTAAATCTTTAAAAAGTAAGAGACGATGGGCATTGTGAGACGACAGGGAACTATGTCTACCCACCCACTACATCTGGTTTTGCTCTTTTCTATTAGCGAATTACCCGTGCATGTCTACGGCACAAATTACGTCAAATAATTCAAATCCAATGAGTACATGAGAAGTGTAATTGAAGATTTGTATTATAGATATGTTTCATACTTCATTCATCTAATTTGTCATTTTTTTATTCAGCTCAACGGAGAATTGGAGAAAATTGTAAGATTACCTCCAACTTATTCGATTTTTATGCTTAATCGGTTTTTGATTATGTATTGATCTTTATTTGTATTTTTTGGATGGCTCAGATTTAAAGAGGATGTTTTTATTTTTATTTTTATTTTTTTTAAAACCTTCCTTTAAAAATCTGGGGCCATCCAAAACACTTTTGGATGGCTCGAATACACTAAATGGACTGAACTGGTCCGAAGCCAAATTGACCGGATCCAACCCCGTCCCTAATGGTGTTTTGTGGACGAAGTACGTATATGTTGATACAAAGACTTTTGGGAGGGTGATGAAGAGAAAATTTCAAGATAGTTGAAGATTGATGAAGACAATTGAAGAGAGATGAGGACAAACTTTTGGGATAATGATCTTTTTGCATAATATGGCTTATGAAGAGATGATCTTTTTGTGTTACATTTGACTCTTACTTAATAGTATTTTCATGTCATGTTTGGACTTGGTATTGGTTTGACTTTTATTTAGTAGGAGTAGTATTTCATGTCATGTTTGCACTTGGTAGTAGAGTGAATTTTATGAATAAGAATCATGCTAATGCAACTTAGTGTTTAAGCGAATTGGATCATTTTGGTGCCATTGGTACGGGTCATTTGCTAGCTTAAATCAAGAAAGTTGATTTATGTACGTATGTGCCTTTAGAGACGATTAATTTGCTCACACTTAACTAAGGGCACTCAAAATCATATTGAGTAACGAAAATTTTGATCTGTGCCTTCAGGCATGGGCAAATCCTAGTATATATTATAAAACAGAACGGTTTTCTTTAAAAATGTCTAGGCATACAAACATATATGCATCTACAGCCGTTCGATCGTACTTAGTGATAAGGTTATAGCTGTTGGATCAAAGGAATGAAGCGCTCTCTCTCTCTCTCTCCATAAATTACTCTCATTAAGGAATTGTATTCAAAACCACTCATTAAGACATTATTCAAATGAAAACCAAAATCATATATAACCTTTGTACAAAACCGAAATCAAAGCCGCTGAGATCACCAAAATCAAAGCCAACATTCCTTTTCCTATTCGAAAACTCTATGGATACCGACCCGAGCACACCGACCATGGCCACCGATGGTACACGGGGTCCACTCCAGGCCCCACACAGATGATCCGACCCGTTCAATATTTTTTAAAAAAAAAACGAGTGGGCCCGTGAAAAATCAGCTCCATCTGATATATGTAAGTGCTTGGTCAAATCTTCCCATTTTTGAAAATTCGAAAAAAAAAATGGAAAGATTGGATGAAAAATGAGAAGATTGAATTGATCACTTATACATATCGGATTGAGCTGATTTTTCACAAACCCACCCACTCAGTTTTTATTTTAAAATTATTGAACGGCTCGGATCATCCATGCGGATCTGGAGTGGGCCCCGCGAATGGTTGGTACGTACGATTTGTGTGCTTGGGTCGGTATCCGTAGCATCCTCCTTTCCTATTTCTAGGCTATCAAATGTACATCATGGAAATCACTGAAAATAGAATTTCTATACATCGTTCATATGATTTTCACATTCTTCTTCTTTACTTTCTCTACCTCTCCCCTCCTCTCTCTCTCTCTCTTGGGAAGTTCAATACCACCAAAATCTACTTCACCGAAACCACGGGTTGGTATATTGCACACAAGTTCATATTAATATGAGTGTTGTGATTGTGTGAGCCGTATATTGCACGCGAGTTCAGTATTTATTTCCGTGTGCTGATTGTTCGAGCCGTGCCTTCAGGCACGGGCATACCCAAGTGGTTGAGAATAATTTTGTCACAAATTGAAAAAGACCACAAACAGTCGCATTGCACATTGTTTAGAGTAACTTTTCCCCACCAATCCCTAATGATAAAACATGAAGTTCTCAATCAATGGTTGCAAGATTTTTCGAAGCATGAGGTTCTTAATCAATTGTTGCAAGATTTTTTTAAAACAAAACAGAGATGGAAAGATAAGGAGATGCTATTCTTGTCTATTCTCTAATAATTACATATGTATTTTCCAAGTCTTTACGGCTCTATGAAATCCAAAGAAATATGCCATGAGTGATTGTAAGATTTTTTGAACGAGTCAAGCTCACATTGTTATGCAAACGGAACCAACACGGAAATATGAGGAAAGACTCTTCTCATCAATTCTATGATATAATGACATGCGACTTTGCCAAGTTTTTGTTGCTTTATGGAGTTCTAGTAACATGGCCGTTAATGATTGAAAGATTTTTATAGCAGAGTCAAGACTCAAGGCCCATCTAACAAACATGGACAGAGAAAGGAAGATTTCTACCAAAATTGATAACTTTGGCGTGCTATCTTGCTAAGTTATTGTCACATCGTATTTGGTCCCCCAAAGATATATTATACTTTTTTCGGTTAGTGTAGCAGTACTTCTCCACAAGAAATAAACAGTCAATGGTTGGAACCTGACAAATGAATGAATTATAGAGAATTGACATTTAACAAAGCGGGAAGAAAACGGCTATAAATATGCTTAAGCTAACAGCTACCTCTTCACCAAATTAGCTCCTTCATTCCAATGGCAATCCCAGTTATCGATTTTTCGAAGCTCAGTGGAGCTGAGAGGGCCAAGACGATGGCCCAGATCGCTAACGGGTGTGAAGAATGGGGATTTTTTCAGGTACCTTTTAACTTCTCTATATGCGATTTCCATGGCTGATTACAACATGATTAATGCATTGAAGATGCTAAGCTATTTGCGGGGTGTAGTATTTTCATTACTCGATACACATGTGATTGCGTAGCATCTTTAATGTAACTCGGCCTTATTTACACATCGCTAGAGATCCCACTAAGATGCATCGCACTAAAACCGATCTACACCATACGGTTAATTTATGGGTAAACAGCGTTATGATTTGGATTTTTAACGACGAATATGGGGTGATCAATTTTCTGGTTCTAACTGCTTGATTTGGATGGCCTGTTAGTATGATTCTGAATTTGGTAAATAGGAATATAAATGCTTAAGGCCCTTATTATGGCGCGTGCAGTTGGTGAACCATGGGATCTCAGAGGAGCTCCTGGAGAGGGTGAAGAAGGTGAGCATGGAATGCTATAAGATGGAAAGAGAAGAAGGTTTCCGCAACTCAAACAAAGCAGTCAAGATGATGAATGAGTTGGTGGCGAAGAAGAGCGATGAAAAGATGGAGAATATTGACTGGGAAGATATTTTCTTTCTCACAGAAGAAAACCAGAGCAAGTGGCCATCAAAGACTCCAGGATTCAAGTAAGCTTCCAACTTTTGAGTAGAATTAATGCATCATTACTTCCTTCAAAACAAGAAGTGAGGGGGGGGGGGGACTGCCTAGAGCAACCGCCCCTAAGCTCCTACGGCGATCTAGGTTGGCAGCCAAAGAAAATAGAGTTGTTCAAAAAGTCTTATAGTGTATCTTAAGAATAATAGATCACTCTCCTATATGGACTTCTTAAACTTCTTCCCAAGGATTTTGAATATCGGCCAATATGTAAGCCGATATTTATGGGTTTTGGGTCGATCTCTTGATATGCTGGGAAGAAAAATAAGTAGTGTATCGGCTGATTTGCGATAGGTATCAGTTTATAGCCAATCCATTACCTCTCCGCCTCCCCCCACAAGGGGAACAGATCATACGGCTGATTCAGCGGCTTTGAAGAATTTTTTTTGTCGGCCTGATAATAAGAAATTCACGACTGGAGACCCTCTAATCCCGATACACATCACTTTATAGTTCATCTTCCCGAAACTGTTCTATGCTGACCTCTACCGTTGCCTATTCGAATACCAAGATCAAAAACTAACATAAGTTTTGAACTTGATGACAGAGAAACAATGGCAGAATACCGATCCGAATTGAAGAAACTGGCCGAGAAGGTCATGGAAGTGATGGATGAGAACTTGGGCTTGCCAAAGGGATTCATCAAGAATGCATTCAATGGCGAAGATGGAGGGGACAATGCCTTCTTTTGCACCAAGGTGGCCCACTACCCTCCTTGTCCTCACCCGGAAATGATCACTGGTCTCCGGGCCCACACCGATGCCGGTGGGGTCATCTTATTCTTCCAGGATGATGAGGTGGGAGGGCTTCAGATCCTCAAAGATGGGGAATGGATTGATGTCCAACCCATTCCCAATGCTATTGTCATCAATATTGGTGATCAGATTGAGGTCTTAAGCAATGGGAGGTACAAGAGCGTTTGGCACCGGGTTCTGACTATGACCGAGGGGAATAGGAGATCCATTGCTTCTTTCTATAACCCATGGTTAAAGGCTACCATAGCTCCTGCACCACAACTTGTGGAAAAGGTAAACCAGGAGGAGGATCAAGGTTATCCCAAGTTTGTGTTTGGCGACTACATGTCGGTTTATGCGGAGCAGAAGTTCCTTCCAAAGGAACCAAGGTTCCATTCGGTAAAGGCCATGTGATCAACAAGATGGATATCGTTGGATTCAGAAGATGACAATCTAAAAGATACTAGAAAGCCCGAGTTATCGTGTCATGTTGTGTTATATTTGTGTGCTTTCTTTTTGGTGGGCATCGTGTCTAGTTGTATCGCATATGGTTTTAGTGTCCGTGTCTTGGTGTGTAATATTTTGGGTGCTTGTTAAGGTTTGGTTTGTATGTTACCACCCTTTCTACTGTACTTGTATGACTTGAATAAAACTGGGAAGAGGTGTAACTCCTGTTTGATCTGGAAAGTTATGTTAACTAAAAACTTATTCAAACTTCAAGTACATCTCTTGGAAATCATTTTCTATACATCGTTCATATGATTTTCACATTTTTCTTCTTTACTTTCTCTACCTCTCCCTTCCTCTCTCTCTCTCTCTTGGGAAGTTCAATACCACCAAAATCTACTTCACCAAAACCATGGGTTGGTATATTGCACGCATGTTCGTATTAATTTGCGTGTTGTGATTGTGTGAGCCATATATTGCACGCGAGTTTAGTATTTGTTTCCGTGTGCTGACTGTTCGAATCGTGCCTTCAGGCACGGGCATACGTTAGTAATCTTATATTTATACACACAGAGAGAGAGAACAATACGGGAAGCAAACTACTAATCCCCCCGCCCCGTGCGTTCTCTCTCTCCCCCCAGCAGTCTCTCTCTCTCTTATTTGATTTTTTTTATAAAATTTTAAATGTTAATAACTTTTTTTTCACGCATTTTTTTAATAAATTTTATATTTTTGAAATCTACTCAACGAAACCTATCAAACGAGTCTAATATTGATGGTGAAATAATGTAAAACGGGAAAATTATATTTTTCCCGTAGTTTAAACTGTCTAACGAGGTTGAAAAATGTGTTCCAAATTTAAATCCGTTTGAACCGGTGGAAAGAGAAAAAGTTTCCTGATCATTTTAGTTATGACCATTTATGATAAAATGATCAAAAAACTAAAATCTTTCCACCGGTTGAAACGAAAAAAAGAAAAGAAAAAAGAGAGGCAATCGGTGCCTTATAGTGCACGTGGTGCTTTTTTGTACATGTGAGCCTTGAAGAGTTTTGAACGTGGAGCACATACGTGAATTGCGGCTTGATGACTAAACATTACAGTGGGGTAGAAAGTAGTAGTAATCAGTTATCCTGCAGAGAATTTTTTTTTAGAGATGAGCACCTTATCAACTTGCCTATGGTTGAGCACCTTATCAACTTGCAGAGCAGCTGCAGATCAGAGCAGAGCAACTTGCCTATGGTTGAACATTTCCCTTGGCTATATAATCTGACGATGGTGTACTCTTGCATACATTGAGATTGAGAGCAATTTTGAGTAATCACATCCTCACAATTTTCCTCAACTTTCATTTCATTTTCGTAATTCATAAACGAACATTATGGATCAGTACAATTTTTTATTTTCGGATAGTTGGTCAGTTGGGAACGATGTTGCGAATGATGTTCCTTGTGGGGAAAGCAACTCCTACGTTGGGCGTGATTACACAGCTGAATTTACGACTGACCAGGTTAGTTATTACTGTTGTTATTATACATATTTGTTACTTATTTTTGTTAATATTGTACTCTTTTTGTAGCACAACAAAAACGTAGAAAATTTAATTCTTTCACTTCATTCTATCTTCCCTACGTACCATGTGAAGTTCACAAAAATGGAAAAAGAAAAGAAAAAATCCAAGGAATTTTTTTTAACTGTTATTAAAAACATGCAATTTTTCCGTTAAAAGAGCAGGCAAAGACAAAAGCAAATATATGCAATTACTTCATATCTCCTTTTTTTCGGATTTGAGAACCAAGAATGAAAAAGTTGTCTTGACTTTTTATCAAATTGGAAACGGCAGAATATGGATACAAGATAGAAAATATATTTTGCATAAAAAGTTTGAAGAAAATCCAAAGGATATGGTGTGGACCCAAGATATAATCTAGAGAGAAGGAAACGAAACAGAGTAATGAAACAGAGAATACTCTGTTTTTGGAAAGCTCACGCCAGGCTTCCTTTGGCATTACCTAGAGGCCTTCCTACAGGCCTTCCGCCCAAACTTCCGCCAAGGCTACCGAGTCCTTTTTGGACTAGTTTGCTCCGGATAAAACCTGTTCAAATAATTAGGCCTTAGGCCCAATGCCCTTACAACCTTTCCAATAGAATATATTTTATGGGTGTTATATTTGTTACTTATTTTGTCATGTTTCAAGCATACCAGCTTCCCACGTGCACACACCCTCATTTATATGCCACCTAAAGCTTACATGCAAGAATCAATATTTTTAATATACGGGATATTTCATTGTGCTTATACGTATTCATTTTTTTTGTCATAGATATTTGAAACTAGAGCTGTTATGGTAGATTGGGTGCGGAGAGTTGGTAAGGAAAATGGTTTTGTGATTTCAATCTCTTTAGACAATTTATATATTAAAAAATATGGTTAAAAAATTAAGTATTTCAAATTTCAATCCGTTTGAACCAGTTGAAAGATTTTATTTTTATGATCATTTTATCCTAAATGGTCATAATTAAATTTTGACTCTAGGGCTCTTGTTGATTAACTCTAAGAGATATTTGATTCTATGATTTTCTTAGGGTTAATCAACGAGAGCCCTATAGTCAAAATTTAATTATGACCATTTAGAATAAAATGATCAGAAAACTAAAATCTTTTAACCGGTTCAAACGGCTTGAAATTTGGAACACTTAATTTTTCAATCTCTTTAGACAGTTTAAACTACCACAAAAATATAATATTTCCGTTTTACATTATTTTACCATCAATATTAGGCTCGTTTGATAGGTTTCGTTGAGTAGATTTCAAAAATATAAAATTTATTAAAAAAAATACGTGAAAAAAAAGTTATTAGCATTTAAAATTTTATAACAAAAATAAAATAAGAGAAAGAGAGAAAGCGGTGAGAGAGAAAGAGAGAGAGAGAGAGCACATATGGATGGGTAAAATCGAAAATGGCTGGGCCCGGTGTCAGACCCCTTGACCGGGGGGGGGGGGGGGGGGGGGGGGGGGGGTGGAAAGCAAGACTCTATCTCAAACAAATCAAGGCTTGGCAAAATTTCTTTCATCTCTCTCCTAGAATTGCTCCTGTTTCCAAGGTTTTAAACTAAAATAGGCCAAGTAATTCCAATGAGTTAAAGATTTGGAAACACTAAAATTGGACTTCAACCAAACACAGAAAAATAATTTTGAAAAAAACATTTTCATGTAAAACTTTTTACATGAAATATATTTTCTATTGTAAAATATTTTATGTTCAACCAAACGAAGCCTAAATGAAATTTGTCTTACAGCTTATTACCCAACAGAAATTACAGTTCAAAGCGTGAACAATCGATTGAGTGAAACAATATGAACAGTTCGAAGGGGCGAAGTTAAGCCCTAGAAATGGGCAGGGCTGCTGTACCTCCCTCCCTCCTCCTCCTCCCCCCCCCCCCCCCCCCCCCCCTCTCAAAGTATAAGATCAAGATATTTACAAAAAAAAACAAGCAAATATGCAATTACACAATCGACACACAAATTAAACCCCAAGGGGTTAGTTTGGTGGATTGGCGTGGACTTAAGAATTTGCTCTCTCATAAGATTTCAGATTCGATTATCCTTGTCAACAGTTCTTGGATCCACCTCATCTCCACATGTAGGCTTGTAGAGATTAGTTCCGAATTGCATGCAAGCTTACCCACGACACTCTGCGTTATGGGAAAAAAATTTCATGGGTGTGGTTTGGTACTGTTCATGGACCAAACGTTCCCTCCAACTCCAGGCAATGCAATCTCAAGGCCAAAAGTGAATCCCCAATTTTGTAGCCATTCCCTAGAAATCCCAAGAGGAAGGTGATCGAGGAAGAGTCCAAATAAGTAATTAATAACACATGTTGCCACCAATCACATGAAGTGATCAGTCGGATCGAATATATATGTATGTATGTATGTATGTCCAGCTGCATGCATATTTAATCAAGTGGGAAACTCCATTTTGTGACATTTTACTTAGGGTCCACACCCCATGTGTGCCTTATCCACACAAACACAATTGACAATACTGTTAAAGAGCTTCCACACCCTGATCAAGATTTGGTTATGTCCTTTTCCAAAGATCAAATAGGGAATGGCGCCCGGCCTCCTTTCTCACCTTTTTTTAGTTGCGATTGAGATAGGGAACTGAGCTTTCCGGGGGCGTGCTATGCACTATCCAACCCATCCGGTTAGAGGCCTTAGAGCAACTCCAACTCATCTCTCATGACCACCATTGCCATAGCATACCACACCAGTCTTCTTGAGGTTTTTTTTTCCCCTAATCGTATATATTCTTTAGGTTTTCTCAATCACTTCCGTTCTAATGAAGGACATAGAGCCAAATTACGTACCCAGTTGTAATTTTTCCGTAAATGGACTAACATACATAGATGTAGGAGTTTGTCAAAGTACTCATCGAATTGAAATAGGCCTCGTGATTCGTAAAGAAGACAAAAAAAAAAAAAATTATCATCAAAGCAAATTAATAACTTCCAATAAAGTCTTCCGGCATCTACAAGATTTCCATCCAAAATAAAGAGATAAGGAAAACGAGTCAATCCGGAAAAAAAACTAATTATATACAATAAGCACAAAGAAGCAAAAACAAGTGTCTAAGTCCCAAAACGAGCATAAAGCTCTCTTCATGTTACTGCTGAGACAGATCGATCCAAGGCTTGTGTAGAGAAGATAGGTTACTAGTGTAAGAACCCACATCCCACATCGGAAATAATTGAAACATGAAGTGGTTTATAAGTTAAGGCCCACTAGCGGCTATTATATTAATTCGAGATTAACCTTTGGAGCCACGTGTTTAAGCTAAGAATTAAGCAGGTCAGTTGGCGCAAGTCATTACAACTATAACACTGAGATGCCTCGAGATGGCAAAAGTCCATATCAGACGCGCCAACAAGCGCCGATGGTCTGGTCGTTACAACTAGACATTGAGATGCCTCGGGATGGAAGAAGTCCATATTAGACGCAGCAAACAAGTGCCGATGGAAACAAGTCAAGCAAA
This sequence comes from Rhododendron henanense subsp. lingbaoense, assembly GCA_020567845.1. Classification (NCBI taxonomy): domain Eukaryota; kingdom Viridiplantae; phylum Streptophyta; class Magnoliopsida; order Ericales; family Ericaceae; genus Rhododendron; species Rhododendron henanense. The sequence continues at coordinate 33,411,165 of CM036315.1, read as the reverse complement.
AAAGGGGAAGAAATCAATCCCTTGGACTACTGTCCAATAAGCCCGCCAGCCAGCTCCAGACAGTACGTATTGTCCATTTATACTCGGTTAATTTTGTAAGAAATTAGGTTGTTCTCCACGCAAAGCAAAATACAGTATTAATGTGGGTGGGGACCCACGAAAAGATTGTCTCCCCAAAATGCACGCATGCATGTGCATATATGTCTGCATCCGACAGGAGTAACATATATATTTTGTGTTCAATAGTTTTCTTTCTGGAAATTCATCACTAGCTAGCTAGCTAGCTGGTCAAAAAAGCTACTTGGAAATGACCGGCCCAAGTCCTAATCCTGGAAAGTTCTAGAGAGTACATATATGGTGGGGACTCATCATGTGTGATGACTGATATATATGATCTTGACCATTTATATATATTTGTATGGTCAAATTAAGTAGACAAGAAATTAACGAAATTTTGTTCTCAAAGTTAATATTTCATATGCTATTATTGGTTTCTTATTTACTAGTAGGGCTGTAAATGAACTGAGTAGCTCGCGATCTCGAGCTCGACTATTCAGCTCGGCTTTTTAAGGGAGACTCGACTCGATTAAAGAGGCTCGTTTAGTAAATGACTAAGCTCGGCTCGTTAAGGGCTCGGCTCGTTTACACCCCTATTTACTAGTACAATTTAGCAATTAGATCAAGTTCAGCTCTACATACGGCTTCTGTTTCGATAAAATAGGGAGTTTCCTTTTTTATAATTAACGGCGATAAAATGCGGAGTTGAACTCAAAAACACAACTCCAATAAAATAGCAATACTCCTCGATCGCCAACCTAATTTAGCTATGGTAACTCGCATTATGGATAAGGCTTTTTACTTTGTGCTCTGATTTTAAGGAATTAAGCTAATGTGTCCACATCGATCCCCTCCCCCAATTCCTCCTTGTCCCAGATGGTGCTTACCCCCTGTTGGTGTGAGTGTGACTAAAATCAATGTGGATGGTACCGTTTGCAAGAAGAATGGCATTGTGGGAGTTGGTTAATTTGGTGGCCCGTGATCGCAATGGTCTGATTTTGGGGATGACATCCATCCCTTTCACAGGATTTCTTTCTCCCCGTTCGGTAGAAGCTTTGGACTTCCAGGAAGCTTTTGTGTTTGCTGCTAACAAAGGTCTCTCTTGCATTATTGTTGAAGGCGATTCCGCCCAAATCGTTCAAGCTCGAGCTCTTACACAAGATGACATCACTTTTTCTGATTGTAGTTCTGTTCTCTCAGATTGTGTTGATCTTTTACCTCTCTTTTCCTCTTGTCGCTTTATGCATGTTAAACGGTCTCGCAATAGAGTAGTCCACTCATTGGCTAAACAATTCCTATTAGACGCTAAATTGGTTAACTAGCCTTATTGCAAGCTAGCCTTATTAATTTCTTCTTGTGGCGTTAGGGGGCAAGCTAGCCTTATTGCTAGGAGGCCCAACTTTTAGGCCAGCTAGAGAGCATAATTTTTTTATTTTTTCAAGAGTAAAAAACAATTTAGATAAGCCGATAAAAAAAAAAAAAAACAATTACATTTGCGGGGACAAAAGCAATGATGACCCGGAAGCTTTAGGCCATGTTCTGATAAGGTTCTTATTTTGTAAGTACTTATTTTTTCGTTTTACGAGATAGGTCATTCTTTCACAATACATCACCTTAATTTGAAGCTTTTGAATTCCGCACCTAATAGAATCAATTTTAGCATAATACTAGGGGAAAATTTCAAAATGGCACCCGTTGTACCAAATGTCACAGAGACACCTAAACTTAAGTTTATTTCAATTAAACACCTCTATTAACAAAATCCCCAAATTTAGACCCCTGCCATTATACCCTGTCCAAAAAATTACTAACGCAGCATCTCTTACCCGTTTAAGTGGCCCCATTGCACATGTTTCCAAAAGGGAACGATGCACCCAAGCCAAACCCCTCACTTTACCTCACGTACGTTTTGGAGGGAAAATGACCTTAACCTAATTGATTTCCCTCCATTTCTCACTCTAGAAGTCTAGCTGTTGTTCCACCATCTCCCTCACTTCAACCCTAGACCTGAAGCCCTTCCTCCTTCCTTGTTCAATAGATGATGAAGAGAACTGAGGGCCAATTTGGCTTTAAAAGCCAAATAGTGACTTATTTTTTGTCTATTCAAAAAAATTCGCATTTGTTAGTTTTGCGTCAAATTTTTGTGACTTATTGATTCTTCTCAACGAAAGGAATCGGAGAAGTAAAATTTTTGATCGAAACTCATAATTTTTGTTAAAAAGACAAAAATAAGTAAAATAAGTTGAGTTTCGATCAAAAATTTTTATTTTTCCGATTCATCTCGTCAAGACGAATCAATAAGTCATAAAAAAAAATTAAACAAACAAATGCCAAAAAAAAAAATTGAATAAAGACGAAAAAATAAGTTACTTAACTTTTCAATTCAAACCTATCTTGATAGTTCTATCATGAAGACCCAGAGGAAACCCTAACTTTTTCTTCTTTCTGCTCGGGACCGCAAGGAAAAGATGAAGTAATGGGTAAAGTGATGGGTTTCTCTTGGGTGCATCGTCCCCTATTGGAAACATGTGCAATGAGGCAACTTAAACGGGTTGGAGGAGATGCCATGTCAACAATTTTTGGGATGGAGTATAACGGCGGGGGTCTAAATTTGGGAATTTTGTTAGTACTGGTGTTTAATTGAAATAAACTTAAGTTCACGTGTCTCTGTGACATTTGGTGCAAAGTTCAGGTGCGATTTTGAAATTTAGGAACAACAACTTAGCATAAGTATAACAAAAATCTATTGAAAATTTGAGATATGCTTGTTAAAATTGATTTGTCGAAACCAGGACTGCCAAGTTGCTTAGCTTTTGATGAAGACGTATGTATAGAGAGTCAGAGACCACAACAGCAGGCAAGGTAGGAAGGCATTATATGAAGCCAATGGATGATGGACCCCAAAAGCTCTTCTTAATGCAAAACCCATAATTAAATAGGGTCCACCAAGTAATACCCGATCCATCACTTTATTGCCCACTTCACGAGTTGGCCGGAGCCCTATGGCTCATTTTATATGCTCATAAAATCATCGGGACTCAACATTTTTTCGGATCATTCGATGCACATGGATTTACATACATCGAACAAATTTGTGAAATTTGTCTTTATTATAATGGCTCTTGATCGTGCACACAATCTTCTATCTTTTATTTGTTTTCCTTTGGCAAACATCCTGACCAAATCACCTATAGACTACTGCTTTAAGAGTCCAAAGGGTGAATATTATCCTCCTTTCTATTGGTTGAAATGGTGTGGATCCCACCATAAAGTGATATCATCCTTACCAAAAAGTGTATTGCAAGTGTGAGGCCTTCACCGTTTCAACTAATAGGAAATAGGGTAATGTTCACCAAAATTGCACTCCCAAATTAGGCACCCAAAATCATTTGCTTCTTTCAATACATTCACGTACGTACTTCCAAAAAGAAAAAGAACAGAGAAATAGAGACATTGCCATACTTCCAAAAAGAAAAAGAACAGAGAAATAGAGACATTGCCTTCTCCGGTTTTATTTGTATAGAACTACCCTCTTCTTCTTTTTTGATAATTCAGATGTCCGGACTAACTTACTCGTACCTAGGCTAATTCTGAGAATCAATTAATCGATCACACCGTCCACTTGCAGGAGTCCAATTACCTCGATCGTTTCGTACTTCATTGATGATAATCCTTCTTTTAACTTCTTTGCTCATATATATATATATATACACATCCCTCTCTTTTGGTACTCAAAACATGGGATCGATGGGGGGATATGCTTTTGGTGCTTTGGGTGATAAGGACTTCACCACTGTTACTAAAGCCGGTTCTTAAAAAACATATCCAAATTAGGTCGACTTGGGTCATGTTACTTTTGGCTCTGCCCTTTTGGACCACTCCATGATTAAACACCTTTTCAAAACATTAGCTTGTTTGGTTTTGGATTTTGGATTCTCTTTCTATGCAAGGTTCCCAATTAATTTTCTCTCAATCGTTACTCTCATTTCTCTCTATATCTCTCTCCACTCAAAATCCAAAATCCAAAACGAACAAGGTCCAAGTTCGATGCCAATCTACGTACGTATCTAGCAAGGTTGACAAACTTAAATTTTACAATTCTTCTGAAATCTCGTAATGTTTCTTCAAAAAAGTTTTCAGAATTCAAGATGAGTAGTTGACATTCGCTCGACTGTGTTGAATCTATTTACACATTCGAGTGAGTCTCAACGTAATTCCGAATAGTTTCCTGTGCGAACTAGCATGCATGACGAACCGTAAAATTTCCCAAATTTTGTATATATAATGAATTTCAAGTTTTCAACAATCATAAAGGATGTGACAATGCTACTTTCAAGGTTGCGGGCCACGCCAATGGTTGTGTTCGTTTGAAATCAAAAAATTTATCGAAAGCTACATCATTCTGCAAAAAAAAAAGAGAGTCAAGTTTGTGTAGCAATCTCTTCTGTAAATTACAACCGAAGATTTTTGGATAGGACGACGTACATACACGAGAAGGGAGACACAACGATTGAAAATCTAAACTGAATTTGCATCACATACTCTCTAATTTGCTCCTGATTGAAAGTTAGATATATTAGCTACAAACAACATACAAAATCATAAAATAAAATAAATAAACAAGAAAACCAATTTAAGGGTGTTCCACTTCTTAGAAGAAAAAGAAAAAAAGAAAAAGAAAAGAACACACGACTAAAAATGGGGAAATGAAAGAAAATAAAAGCCAATCTCTTAATTAATTTACACACTGATTCGATATGTATGAAATAATAATAATAGTAATATTAGAACTTGACTAGTCAAGGCTTGTGGGGGCATTGATAGCATTTGGTGAAGAGGCCAAAAGTGTCAATTTGACGTACGAAGTTGAGCATGCTGGCCCACCCTCCAAACCCAAACCCCACAATCAAGACCCAGCCCACCACAAATATGTTCACACAGTACATTCCTGACCAACCTCCCAAGAATGATGGTGGTCTCTCCACTGCATTCTGTATCAACATTTCATTAAAAAAAAATACATTAAATGAAATTTGAATGAAATTTGAATAGATATATGATATTAAATGGAGTTCTTCATGAGAGACACATTAATTCATAAAATAAAACTAATGTCAGGAATTGCTAATAACCAAAGAGTTCTGAAGCAGATGTTGAAAAGAGTAAACTATAAAATAAATAAAGAAAAACTATATGATTTTCACACTTAAAGCATTGTGCAATTTTAGGTGGTCCCTCTTGAAAAAAAAAGTACTCTTTGCAAGTGATATAAGATTCTTTCGCTATTGCAAGTTGAAAGGTAGTCCAGTGATAGACATCATGTACTCCCATGCATTTAGGTATGGTTTAATTCTCACTAACTACAACTAACAATACTGACTTTTGCCTGAAAACAGAGAGGTTATTTTGCTATTAATTTGTTAAGATTACTCGGCCTATGAATAATATCCCTTGTTACTAATTCATCAAATCTTAAAACACCGTAAAAGATTAATTAAGATCATCATTACTCATGTGGTCCGTCGTGTGACGCAAAATTTAAAAATCGAGCATGAATTCATTTGGTTATCCGAACAGTTCATTTTGGTTCATTTTTGCAACGGTTTAGATCGTGATAAAAGACCGTGATGAGTCCTATTTTGCGTCACAGGAGGAATCATATGAGAGGATCTCAACTCATAAAAGATGGAGATTAATTGAGTTTCACACTCCCTTTATGGTGTTTTTCGTAATGTGAATTTATAAGGTTGTCCTTTTAAGTGTGGAAGAGGGTAAAAATGAAATGTCAATCTTGTAAATTAATAAATAATCACACCAAAAAAATGGTTATATAAAAAAAAGAGAGCGAAAATCACAACCATAAAAGATACTCAAATGTGAAAGTGAAGGACACAAACCTCTCTGGCTGAAGCGGGAGAAAATGTTATCATGTGTGCGAGCGCAGGGATTATGTAAACGGTGAAGCTGACGAGAAGTGATCCAACGGCGGAGTTGATCGGACCGAAGAAAGGGAATATGATCGCGAGGAACCAAATGGGGACCACCACCGGAAGCCTAGCCAGGGCCCGCTTGCACAGGCTCTTGGTCTCATGAATTCCAATGAACTTCTCCCACACGAAGTACAGAGGAGTGCATGCAAATCCAAATGTTATGAACTGCAGCAAATCAACCAATCCACAAAACTATAAGTTCCAAAATTTACTTTAAATCAATGTTTTTTGCCCAAATTTATGGTCACTCATTATCGCGGGTGTAACGTGAAAGTTCGCTAACCACTTACAGTCGCAGCAGCGTTGATTCACTCCTATTGTGAGGTCATATCACTACGATTGTGAGTGGTTGCGTTTATATAAGTATATTAAGTCCCATATGGTGGGGTACATAATGTGAGTGGTTGCGTAGAAGTATATATGCAGGTAGTGGTTGCCTTTTGCGGTTTTTAACGTTTCAAAACAGACGACTGTCACTACGCTCACTACGGGAATGCCGATTGACGCATCATTGTGACAGAGATTTACGTAAGAACCGTTGTGGTTAATCGATGTCGAATAGATGAAAGATTGTGATCGATGAGGAGATGACCTGGTGCATGAGCATTAGGACGACAGCAGTGTCTCGGAATCCGGTCCTCGGGAGCAAAGACAAGGCGTTGGAATGGTTTAGAAGCAGGTCCCCAAAAGCCCAGTAAACAGCACTGGCTGATGGCAGGGTTAGTGTGAGCACATAGAGTGTTGCAATCAAGTATATCAGCTTGAACTTCTGCGGCTTCCACATTGCATGCATTATCTCCCTGTATCCAAAAATCCCAATCACGAACAAAGTTATTTCTCCATGTAAAAGTCATAAACATATATATGTATATAGGCGTGAAAGTATTGATTTTGTTTTTCGCTACGTACGTTCATCGTGGTGGAGTGTGGCCCACCCTTTTACGTACCTTGAATGCAGTGTTGTCATCGTAACATTTGAAGGGCACATTTGATAACCGTTATAGTTTTGAGGGAGTTGATAATGAGAAGGTATTAAGATTGAAATTGGCGCCGAGCAAAAAAAAAAGATTGAAATTGGCAATGAAGTGGGATTATTAATGAGTTTTGCGCCCTATCTAGTTGAGCATTGGATTAAGACTAATTATTCTCACTTTTACCCTTGCCATGAAACACTATTTTCATTGTTTTCGATTGTAAGCAGAACCCAATTTTACCAAACGAAGGATGACATTCCAAGATTCTAAGGATTCCTATGTCTATCTACAATGTGATTTCCCCTTAGACGTCACATAATCCTTTGCTTTCAATTCTCGTACTCACGAATTTTAGTTGCTCGGAAGATTTTTGAAAAGGGCTTTGACGCTCGCGCTCCCACATCCGCTCACACATTATGTGACTTAAGAAATTCCCTGTAATATTGGATACTGTTCGCAACTTACATGCAATTGTACTTTTCAATATTCCCAACCAGAAAAAGCAAAAAAAAACTGCAGCATGGCAGGAAGATGGATCCCTTGAAACTTACACATTATAAATGCAAAGTTGGGGGGGTCCCCAGTTTTGCAGGAAACATGTTCCCATCTCTGAGAAAGGAGTATTTCATAAATTCATGTACTGTCTCTGTTCAGACATGCAATACAGCATCTATGTTCTATAGTGCATCCACACCAAATGAATTAATGCACAGAAAAAAAGATATTATAAACTACAGATTGTGTACTTCCATATATTAATTATTGAGGATGTAGGAGGCATTATTTACTCATTTAACATCGTGGGTGAGCATTACACAACACTCTAATATGCGTGATTTGATACGAGAACGACTAAATCGTGGGTGAACGTTACACGATACTCTAATGCGTGATTTGATATGAGAATCAAGAATTAATGACTTAGAGTCGTAGGCTCACTTATTTCTTAAAGTGGAGCAAACAAAACTACATTTAGATTCACATCTACGCCCTCATGGTTACTGTATATAAGTTCTAGTGCAGCTCATTGTCGTCTCGGAGCGGCTACTGATGATTACCTTCGTAAGTTATTGTTTCACAAACTAGCTAATCAATACGAGCCCCAATATACTTTTTTTTTTTTTTTGTACTTCGGAATATTTCCAATATGCATATGTGTGTGTACGCGTGTAAAAAAAAAAAAAATTATTTGGGTACAATGTATGTATGCATGTATGTATAGGTCAACTTGAGTAATAATTAAATTCTCACACTGTCACGGCATGCCCACCAAAGGTGTAAAGAATGTTTGTAGCCCCAGTGAAGTACAGAACCATTGTAGTTGGGCCAGAGTGCTTCACTCCCTCAACCTAATTAACATCCCAAAATGGACAACTAATTAATTAATTAATCACACTGCATAGAAAGACAAATTAATCAAAGCCAAAATTAGTGAACAAGTTGATATATTGTCCAATATTAATACACGATTCCCAAGCGAAAATTAAACTTGTGTTGTACTGTATTAGCGGTTCTACAAACACAACTCCGACCGACACAACTGCGTCCGGAACCGTTAGATGCACATGAGTTCACATACATCTAACGGTTCCGGACACCATTGTGTCTGGAGTTGTGTTTTATAGGTGTGTTCCTATACTTTTTGTTATTGTAGTATCAAAAAGTCTACAAACACAACTCCGGACACAACTGTATCCAGAGCCATTCGACGCATGTGAAGCCATTTGCATCAAACAGCTCCGGGCGCAGTTGTGTCCGGAGTCGTGTTTTAAAGTTATGTAGGTAGCACTGCTCATATCCTATAAATAAGATTAATCAATCGACATTCAGAAATTTAAAAAAAAATACATAAATACCTGTCCATGAATAAGGGAAGCAATGGTTAGATACCATGCAGTGTAAGTGGTCATTATAAGGCCAAGAAATGCCCAGATTCTGTAGTTATGGAAAGAAGGAATGAACACAGTGGTAGCACAGCAGGCACCAAATATGTAAGTCCAAGTTCTCTTGTCAAGATTGTCATTGATGTAGTAGATATTACTGCAAAAACAACAAGAGAAATTAATTCTAGTTAATTTTGTACCCCAAAAAAAAAATGAAAAAGAAACTGATCAATAGCTAGGAAAGCGATTTCACACTCTATTTTTCTTGAAATATATTTGGCGAAGTTACAAAAGTACGTACCCATCTATATGCATTTAGTTAAGACATTCGATTAATTTAAGTCTGAGGTTCGAACCTATAGTCCGATTCAAAGTTTGTGGAGATGAGTTTTAACTACTGAACCAATGACCTCCTTTTTTGGACAAATAGAAGGGATTTATTGTAAGACTTCACCAAATAAAGGCAAGAAATCGCCGATAAAAAAGAAGAGGCAAGAAATAAGCGTGTTTGGAGAAAAGTAGAGCGTGAAAATGAGACCTCCTTTTTGGACAAACAGAAGGGATTTATCGTAAGACTTCACCAAATAAAGGCAAGAAATCGCCGATAAAAAAAAAGGAGAGAAATAAGCTGTGTTTGGAGAAAAATAGAGCGCGAAAATGAAAGTACCGTTTTCACAAATTGACTTACCTCGCACAAGCAATTAGCTGAATTACAGATCCAAATAGAAGAAAAGTGCAATTGAAAAACAGCCCAATGTTCCTCCAGTGCTTCCCCAAGAGCCCATCTAGGACTTCAAACCACTGTACACAGACTAGTGTTAATTTTCTTGAGTCTGAATTTGGGCGATATATATATATATATTATTGTGGAAATTTAAAAGTAAAAAAAGAAGAGTGAGAAAAGAAAAAAGTACCTGAATTACATGGTTCCTGAAATCAACCTTTTCTCTCTCCTTTCTGGTTCTGTACTCAACATAGAGTACACTAATGAGGTAAGCAGTCCAGCTTCCCATCAACCCATAAAATAGTTGGAAAGCAATCCCAGATGCCATCCCCAGTTGTGAGAATGAGTAAGGCAGTGTGAGAAGAACTTGTGCAACCTGCATGTGTGTGAGAGAGAGAGTATGAAGAGAAAATCCATTGTTTTCCATGAAAATTTTATAATGGCTGTAGACTCAAATGAATGGTGAAATTGGATCATGAACAAGTAGTGTTTGTTCAAGATTTTAAATACTTGTCGATGTATGTCGAAAATTTGGACCTCCGATATTTGCCCAAAAAAAATTTGGACCTCCGATGCTGATATATATATATGTCGAGACATCAATGGATATTATCCGGCGGTATCAGTGATATCAACGTTTATCATGAACTGATATACGGCCGTATCACTGATACCCTTTGGCCGGTGCTCGAATTAATGCTAGCTTCTATTTAAGTTACTGACCTGGTTAGAAGCACAACTAAACCAAGCATCATAGACCGAGCCACCATGCCAAAACAGCTTCGAAAACTTGGTTTTCGCACAGTTTGGTTCCCCTTCTTCTTCCCTCTCCATCTCGACGTAGTTTCCGGCCACGACAGTCTCGACCTTCTCTGAAGCCATTGTTGCTATAAGAGCTTTTTGTGAGTTGTGACAATGAGCAGAGGCAGTGGAGGTGATGAGAGCTAGAGTTTATAAATAGAAACAGCAAGTGTTGCTTTTCTTTTTGCTAGCTTTTGATGCTTCCTTCTTTCCAACTTTCTCATTATTATTATAACTTTTTTTCTTTTCTTTTTTTGCATTCTCGTTAATATATACTATTTTATTTAGAAATGGAGGGCTATGATAGAATAACCCCCGGGGATCTAGGCTCTATCTAGGTCATAAGCACCTTTTAATATCATATTAGGTCACCCCCATGCATTGAATGTGAATATATAGTGGGATTTCCAAGAACATAGACATTTAGAGAAAGATGCTAACATGTGAACATGGATTAACTAATTAACGAGTCCCATAAATTAATACATGTTTTTTTTTCATGTTTAATAATTAATTGAGTTATTTTTTCGCATGATAAAATGGTTTTGTAGTTTTCCCTTTTCGTAGAAACTATACGAAAGAATTACTGAATTTTTCCCTTTTATTTCTTCGTGGTTTGAATAAAAATCGGGCGTTCCAAATTAGGGACATTCTGCTGAGAATCAAACTCAAAAACACCGAAATTGTCAGTACAGACCATCCTGAAACCTGTGCAACTTGAGGCTCAAGAACTAACTATGAAGGTTAACGACAGTGCTGATTAACCTTCAATCTCTAACTAGACTTTCTATATTGGTTCTGCAAGACAGGTTCTGGAATGTATAATTTGTGCGTAAAACAATACATATAGTACACATCTAATGTGTTGCATGATTTTATTTGAGTCTAAAGCAAACTTTGGAATATGATTTGTATGCATATACCCCGGCCCCAATAATTCTAACATGGATTCATTTATTAGATAATTTTTTTCCGGGAATTGATTTTGCCACTTTTTTTTTTTTTTTGTTAATGCTACTCCCCTGTGCCTCACATAACAAGTCATCTAATAAAGACACAGAAAAGTGACATTAACAAAAAGGAGAGTGGCAAAATCACTCCCCTTTTTTCTCTAGGAATTGAATATACTTTTGGTTGGAAAAATGAGAGTGTTAGCGAAAGTACCCTCCCCCAAAAAACGACAAGTCATATTCGAATTCTTCCCATTGTTTATAGTCTTTTTTTAATGGGCCAGTCAGTGGAGAAATTTTTCAGTGCCGAGTGGGTAGGGCCACGTGGTGCCTTGCACGATCTCGGCCGTCCAACGAAGCTTTGGACGGTCCAGATCTGTTCGGCTGCCGAAGGGTATTTTAGTCATTTCACACTTTAAAATTGGCCGAACAGATCTGGACCGTCCAAAACTTCGTTGGACAGCCGAGATCAGTGCAAAGCACCACGTGGCCTCCTACCCACCCGGCACTGAAAAATTTCTCCAGTCAGTGGGTTGATGGGCCTCAGCTCTCATGACCGCACGAGCGGGGTGGCCCACCAGTAGCCCAACTATACTGATTGATCTTTTAAATATGTGATTAATGCTTTGTTTGATTATTTTTCATTTTTTAATTTTTTTTTTGAGAGAGGCTTTGTATGATTAATTATTCAGCTATCGATAAAGTGGAAAAGAGAAGGAAAAAAGATAGCTTTTTTATTAGTTAATAATTAGATAGTTAAGATTGGATTAGGAAAAAAAGAAGAAGTTAAGGGGTTATTTGGGAAGCAGAGATGGAGTGAATGATTGCATAAAGGTTGGGGTGGTGGTGGGGGGGCTTGGTGGTTAACATGATTAGTACCACACGTGTGACAACTAGATTTAATTTGCAAAAGTAGATCTAAACTCCTTTTGCCTCTTGTTTTAGGCCTCTCTTTATGAAAGAAAATGGAAAAAAGCAAAAAAAAAAAGAAAGTTGATTAATTAATTGGGAGTGAAGAGGTCCCATTCGAAAACTGAAGGTACTTAGGGCCCCAATTCTCATTACATGAAAGATCTTTGCATTTCTTGAAAGTTGAAAACTTGAGATCCCTATGTCACAGGCCGTCGTAAAAAATTTCAGGGTCTGAAAGGGAGTTCGTAAAATGATCAGGTTCTATGTCTATTATAACAATGATTTATATTGATAAAATTAAACGAAACATGGTATTATGTTACTAGTGAGAATTTATGTACTATATTTCTCTTGATTCATGGGTTGCAAGGTTCGCGTGTCTCCGCCGGTGTTTCTCCTGAGATCACTCGATTTCTTGACCTAACGGTCTGTGGGGCGGCGGCAGCTTGGGGAGTCTCTCCGGGTGGCTGTCCGGCAGCTTGGGGTGTCTCTCCGGCGGCTTAGGCTGTCTCTGTGGTGGCTAGAGGTGGTGTTGTGCTCTGCCATGGTGGAAGGCGGTGGTGTGGGCGGCTGATCTGTTTTGCAGTAGCTAGGGTTTGTTTGAGCTATAATGGTTGGGCTTGTCTCATTATTTGGGCTTTGGGCCTCTTAGGTGTCTGGTCTTTTATTTTTGTATCTGGGTTTTTAGGTCAACGGGTGTAGGCTTCGTCCCAATGGGTTTTCCGTGTTTGGTTTCTTGCCAAACTTGAGAATTGGGTCTCGGATAGGCATAGGATTACTTGTAGCATTAATTGTAGATCATTTGGGTCTCGGGTTAGTGGTTTGATGTTATCATTCCTTGTTCCTATTAATCTTTGTAATAAATCCAGAGATTAATGAAATTTTTTTGCCTTTAAAAAAAAAAAGTTTATGCTCCGGTACCAAAGATTCATTCTAAATAATTTTGGTATTTTGTTAAAATCCGTCAAGGTTCAAACCGTGCTCTTGCTGCTTCTTCAAATTCTTCCATAGGTCCGTTTTTACCGGTAAACCAACAGTTGATTTCATACTACAAAGATCAAACTTTAATACTCCATCATATATGTTTAGCTTTGCAAATTGGGAACCCTAGTTCTGGCAAAATTGTGGGGGCCCAAAGCTACCGCCTTGTTAGCCTTGCCTTAGGGATGGCCCTGCCCTTTGATAACGTCAAGAGTCTTGTTGTCTAACTAAATCCCGAGAGTTCGATAACTTAAGGTAACAAATTTTGACACTCCCCTTTTTATGTAAATATACTCTATTTTCTGCCCTTTTATTGATGTGAAATTATAAGATTATCCTTTAATGTGTGAAAAGAGAACATAAAACTTGAAGGATAATTTTACAATTTTACACGAAGAAAAGAAAGAAATGCATTTAGAAAAATGGAAAATGCTAAAGTCATATTCCATAACCTAATTGATACATGTAAGAAAAGTGGACTACATGTCCCACCTTGCATGTGCAAAGTTATAGTATGATTTAATGTGACCAATCTTGTATCTAAACTCAATCAATTGGTGACCCATCACCATCCAAAAGTATCAAAAATGGGCATTGAAACATCCCCCACTTTGACTTGGGGCTTCTAAAGAGCAATAATCATTCTCACCATAGGATCACTTTTGGTTGTTTGGATGCATAGAAAAAGATAGTTTGGTAAGGGTAGGACTATATACATGCAAAAGGCTGGAGAGAGGAGGGGCCAGATGAGTCATTGGGCCTATCTCTATGTGGTAAGATGGGTGGAAAACACACAGGGTAGTTTTTTTTTTCTTGGGAAAATGATGGCTAAGGACGTGTTTTGATAATTAATACCCGCCAAGAACATTTTCAGCATTAACAAATGTTCTTAGCTTGTCCTTTGCGGGTATTAATTATCAAAACACGTCATGGGCCGTCATTTTCCCTTTTTTTCTTTTTCGACGGTCAGGGGTGTTTGTATAGCTTATAGCCTTACACTCACTTCATCTATTATCCTCCTCGGTCTTGTCAAAGACAAGCCATCCACGCTGGAACTAAGGTATTCGTAAGAGATTTTTCTCTTGCGATCTGGCCCCAAAGATATTGTCAAGTTTCGAACTCGGGATGCTCGGGTTTATATATACCTCACTCATGTTGCCTTGTTTGCGTACCACTTGAGCTACCCCTTGGATTCGGGCAAGTTCCATAATTGAGTTATTTGGAGCTACCCCTTGGATTCGGACAAGTTCCATAATTGAGTTATTTGGATTTCAATGAAATATGATATCATGCCTAGCCATTAATTGCATCATAAAATGTAAATATATATACTAGAAAATGAGTGAACGAATTTAGACAACATTTATTCAAAAAGGTTATACTATTAAAACACCATAAGTGGTGTGATTCTTTTGGGCTAATGTCAGCCCACACTAGTTTCAGGCCTGGCCAGCCCAAATGAAGATATGGCTCGACTCTAAATAATTGGAAAGAAACGAAATTGGAACTCTAACTACTTGGGTCCTGAAGAATACAGCCCATGATAATTTGCAATGCCATCAATTTTATTTTTTTTGAAAAAGTAAACAGACAATTTCATTGCTCAAAAAGAACAAAAAAACTGCCCGGAGGTTACAAACTCCCAACATCCAGAGCCCGTCGTTGGGTACACAGACCTCAATGACCAGGTTATTCGAGAACGAATCTACAAGGCGTTGTTGGGTAAACACTCACCTATGCACATGAAAAAGAGCTCCACACAGGGATAATACGCGAACGATAATGAAGACAACAACGATAATTTGATCAGCCTCACTGTCCTCCCGTTCGCGCAACTCAATGAGGGAACAGAGACACCCACAGAGGGTGGAGAAGGTTCCGCGCAGGGAACGAGCCACTCCAAAATCGGAGGGAAACCAACAACAACAACAACAACAGAAAATAAAGACAGAAAATGAAAGCTCCGGTCACCGTTAGTGTCGCCAGAATTGCTGCCAGAGGAGAAGCTGAGCCACCCTAGCTCCACCAAGACGCCAGATCTGGCCTGAGCCATGGAGGAGGAGGTGGAAGAGGGGAGGAGGGTTACGAGAGGGGAAGGAGGAGGGCGGAGCGTCAGGACTTGGAATGGCTATGGAGGAGGTGGGGGAGGGGAAGGTGGGTTGCGAGTGATGAAGGTTGTGGATGAAGGATCTGGACCGGTGAGAGGAAAGAGGCTGAGGAGAGGGTTTAGAGGAGGCGGCGTGCTGGAGAAGGGAGGCCGGCTAGAGGAGGGAGGGGCAGCTAGAGGAGAGAGGCGGCGGCCTCTATCCCCCAGAAAACCCTAAGTTTGGAAAGGTTGAGAGAAGACAGAGAGAAAATTTTTAGAGAGAGAGAGAGCCAGACGCTATACTTTGCAATGCCATCAAATTGAAAAGCTTTTTTTTTGTTCCCATGCATCTCTGAGTTGGTGTTCATTGTTGTAAGGCTGGTAAACGAAACAAACAAGCCGAACATTTAAAACTTAGATTCATTGACTAACGAGATTCAAAATAGTGTTTAAGCTTGATTTGGTCATATTAAAAAAACGATCCAAAACGAGATTTTAGCGAATGGATGCGAGCTAGAACTGTTAGAACTATGACTCATATGTTAAGTATGAAGAGATACTAAGAAATTCTAGAAAGAAGGCGTACGGTTCGTACAAGGGTATTTTTGGGATACAGACCAGATACCAGGTTAGGGGTAGAATAGAGTTGGTATAAATACTCTATGTTGTAAACCCTATTTTGTACTGTGATAATAAAAGAACAGCAGCCCTTTTCAACAAAAAAAAAGAACAACAGCCACTCTCGCTTCCGTGGATGTACCCGATTTTGGGGAACCATGTATATTGATGTGTCGATTTCTTTACTGTTTTATACTCGTAAATTATGTGCGTATGTGTGACGATCCTAACAAGAACTAGAAGAGATACTTTGTCTACTCTGAAGAGATACTTCCATTGGTGTAAGTGATTAAACAACAAACTTACTCCTGGATACGGAAGTACAGATTAGCTATTGCATGCTTTCTTTCTTTCTTTTTTGGTTTTACGGCCAGGGGTGACAAAGGCAGGCCGCCGGGACTAAGGAATTCACACAAAAATTACTTTCTTACGACCTGACCAAATAATCGAACCTGATCAATTGTGTGAGGAGCAAACCCACCAACCAACCGGACTAACCTTGGAGCTATTGCATGCTTTCTTGCTCGATCCTTACAATTATCAATTGAGCACAGAAGTTCCACTTAATTAATTTGTAGCAAGGGAAGAAAGGAAAAAGAATCTTCTTGTCTTGCAATAGCGGATTAGGAAAGGAATCTACTACTACGTGGTTCCTAGTTTTGCAAAGAAAACTTTCTAACAACAGTGGTGGTGAAGTAGTACTGCTTCAATAGAGACTTCCCCCCCTTCACAAGTTATTCTCTTTTCATCTACATTCTCTCTGTTTACATTCCCTCTCCTCTGCCTCCACACCCAAATTGAGAGAGAGAGAGAGATGGCATCAGAAGAGGGGATAATTGGTTCACTTCTGTTGATTTTAATTCTGGTTTCATCAGGTATGTGACATAATATTCAGTAATGTGTCACAGTAGTACTATTTACATTCTCGTTATGCCACAGTACTAGTTTTCTTTACCGAGGAAACGTTATCGGCTTACAAAACGACGATCGATCTAGCTAGAATGATATGATAGCGAAACGAAAGGATCACAAAATATATATCACAACTTTCCGTGAAGTTCATTTAGGAGTTTTTTTTTTTTTCTTCCGTATAATTTTCCTTTGGTATATACCTTTCTTAATTGAAAATCTTTCATGTCATCATCAATGATTATAAACTATTGTAACCTGGTCTGCACTGGATTGATTGTTTGCCTCAGCCTAAAATGAACTAGATACTATAAGAAATTTTGATGGATCAATACTGTATAGTAGTATTACATTGCCTAATTATGATTCAGCAGTGCTTGGTATCTCGAAAAAATACCCTGAACAGGTATTTCTTACCGCTAATAAAAGTCTATTAACGGTCATAAATACCTCTAAAAGTCTATTTGGATTAATTTCGGGGTATATTTTTTTTGGGTACCTAGCACTTTGACGATTCTAAAATCTCTATATTTACAAATATGTTTTGGGGATTATTAGGGCCAAAACTGTCCGAATCGGCGAGAATTTTCACTCTCATAAACGACTGCAAGGAGACAATATGGCCCGGAATCACGCCGGGAGAGAACTTCAATGGTGGCGGCATTGAACTAAAACCAGCCCAATCCATCGTCTTCACGGCTCCGGTGGGCTGGGTGGGCCGGATATGGGCCCGAACGGGCTGCAACTTCGACAAGAACGGCAACGGCACGTGCCAGACGGCCAGCTGCGGTTCCTCCCTCAAGTGCACGGCCTCCGGCAAGCCTCCGGCAAGC
The DNA here is from genome assembly GCA_020567845.1 of Rhododendron henanense subsp. lingbaoense. Lineage (NCBI taxonomy): Eukaryota > Viridiplantae > Streptophyta > Magnoliopsida > Ericales > Ericaceae > Rhododendron > Rhododendron henanense. The sequence goes on along the minus strand of CM036315.1, from coordinate 33,393,447 downwards.
CCCCGGCCTCGCTCGCCGAGTTCACCCTCGCCGCCGTCGACTACTACGACGTCAGCCTCGTCGACGGTTTCAACATTCCCTTGGTCGTCACGCCGCTCAACGGCAGGGGGAACTGCAGCATCGCCGGTTGCGACCGGGACCTGAGGACGAGTTGCCCTTCTGAGCTCGCGGTTAAGTCCGGCGGGAAGACGGTGGCGTGCCGGAGCGCGTGCGACGTGTTCGACACCGACGAGTACTGCTGCAGGGGCGTTTTTGGCAATTCGATCACTTGCCATGATACCTATTACTCGAGAATATTCAAGGCAGCCTGCCCTACGGCGTATAGTTATGCGTACGATGATCCTACTAGCATTTTCACATGCTCCGGGACGGATTACGTTGTCACATTTTGCTCGGCAAGGTACGTACCCACCTCGTATTCTCTCGATAGTAGTCACGATACGTTTCAAAGGTTTATCTTTTGTGACCTTCTGTGTGCTTTTTTCTTCCTCGTCGTAATAACTTTTAGGATATCGATTTTGGCGCTCCAAAATCAGAATTCGAATCCTAACTTTTAGTATTACCGTAATAACTTTGAGGTAAAATGGAGGACATCGCTTGTCCTGCCATTTGGGGTGAGTTTTGCAAGGATGCAGTTCACCCATTTGTGTCCTGATACCAATCTGCATTGGATCTCGTCGAGATACTCATCGTCGCCAAAAATTATTTTAATCGGACATCTGTAAGTATGTGATTCGAAAAACTTTTGATTGGTAAATTGTGTTCCGCGCACATTGAACTTGAACCCTCCCCTTCTAAATGTGCTCGGATCTTGTACTTACAGATGTCTAAAACTTGACGAGATCTAAAATATGAACGATTGTGATTATGGAAATTAATAAATTAAAGTTGATCGCTATTGGGACGCAAAGGGGTGAATTGCACCCCACCAGTTTCACCCCATAAGACAGAGAAATCATATTATGTGCCAAAGATCATCTATGTAGATTTCCGATGTGGAACGGGGTGTTACAATAACTCTTCGATTTAATTTTTTTCCTTTTAAGATTATAAAATCTTCTTCTGCTAAACCAAATATTAATTACTGATGGTGAAATATTTATTTTTCAGGAACCAAACTGTGTGCACATATCACAACAACAAGCTCTATTGCAATGAATCCAACAACTCAGAAATGTTGGTCGGGTTATGGTGGCCGTTGATGCTTGCATTGCCTGTCATGATTAACTTGTGGAGATGATCTCTTAGATAAATTCATGAATTCATTTTTTTTTTTATAAATAAAAAGTTCGATTTTTTAGTTTTTTATTTTTGGTTGGTTTGGGAGGAGGAGCCCCAACTACTGAAACAACATTTCCTTCTCAAAACATTGGTTCTTAAATTGAATGTACTCCCACTATTTCTTTTTGGCTTCATTATGGCAAAATTGAGCCATATATATTGGTGATAATCAAGTCGAATGAGCGGAGCATGTGATTGATCAAGCTTGGTTTTAACCCCTTACGAGCTTCAAAATGAGTTCAAGTTTAACTTGTTTATGAGGCGAGTTTATCTTAAACGAGCTTTAATCGAGTCCAACGAATAGCTTTAATTTTTATGCATCATTAGCCAAATGAGCTGAATCGTAGCTTGTTCGAACTTTATTTGAAACTTTAATTTAACGGGCTTCAAGTAAATGTTCAAGTTTAACTTGTTTATGTAACCAACCAATCTAATTGATCGAGCTTTAACGAGCAAAAATTTGCTCAAACTAAAATAACTTGGTTCATTTAACAGCACCTGGCCATATATAGTAGTGTGTTTGGTTTATTTTAGTGGCTACATAGTATTGCGATTAACCCAAGTAATGTATCCAAATAAAAGCCATCCTAACCTTTACTTTTTCTCTGGAATGTTTTCCAAAACTTCTCGATAAAAAAAAAAAAATATATATATATATATATGTTTTTCTAACTCGAGGAAAAATAACAATTTAACATCCATATTCGTTGGAAAAAAAAAAGGTTAGGCCAACTTTGAATCATAAGTGGAACCAAAATAGTACCGGTCTTGAGCAGAGGCGAACAAGACTTTTGCTTTGGACCCCTAAATATTTTTAAAAATAGAAATCCTAAATCTAGTGTAATATCCTTGAAATAGGCCTACAAAAGTATACTTAAACATAAAAAATATGAACGTAAACATTAATTTCAAATTCTTGTATTTATGTGTTCAATGCACAAAATGTCTCATCTTTAAAGTTCGCTTTGAGCCTGAAAAAAGGGGTCGAACCCAAAAATCTTTACCAATAATGGGTCCTATTCCACCATTTACATACGATATATATATGATCGTTAACTAGTCAAGAAATTTATACAATATGGAGTAACGGTTTTTGATATTTTTCATATTTTGGACCCTCAAATTTGTACATATTTTTTCTATGGCTAAGATTTACGGGTAGTAAGACTATAAATATATTTGGAAATAATGAATATTTGGAAGAAAGATGAAAGAAAAACTAAAATTGATATTTCCTAATCTTATTTTGATTCCTTATTTTCGAATTTTCCTTACTTTCCTAACAGTTAGCAGTCAAAAATGATTACTGTGATCTAGGACTGTCTCTCTCTCCCTCACACGTTAATTCTAACATGGATTTCAATTTTGAATCCAAAACTATTTTCTCTCTCTCACTCACACACACACACACACGTTTAGCGCGCTCTCTCTCTCTCTCTCTCTCTCTCTAAGTGGGCCCTGTCATTTTTTGAAATGTGTTCAGATTGCTAATTGTTTGGTTGGTTAAGTGATTGAGGGGAAAAAACCGATTAATTATATATTTGGTTATTTGATTCATTGCAATATGATGGTGGCAGCAAGTGTATTGATTTTTTTGCATCTTGTGTAGAGATCCGTATTTTCGAAAATTTATTTAGAGGTTTTATTAATGTTGGAATTTTGAATAAATGAGGAATTTATTAGATTTAGTTGATTTGTGGTCAATATGGTAGAATTGAAAGTGGAAGGAGTGTAAGTGTAATTTATGTTTGTGCTAGTATATATGGGTGTGTGAGTGTAGGGGATTAAAATCCCAAATCCCCTCTCTCTCTCTCTCTCTCTCTCTCTCTCTCTACTCTCCCGGTCTCTCCTTTTCTCTTTCGGCTCATCTCCCTCTCTCTTGTTCCTCCACCAAAACTCAACCTCCAACCTCAAAATCCATACACATCAACCTCCAATCCATCATCTAAGCGTATTTTGGGGCTCGTGTTTCGTTGGCTAGGGCTCAGTGGAGGTGTATTGATCTTGGTGCCGATTTTGGAAGATAGGACTCAATCTCTATTTGGGTTTCGTTCTTCGACTCCGAGGTAGGGATTTATTGCACTTATTATATGTTTATGTGTTGATTTTGCACCTTGATCGTGCTTTAAATTGTTGGTTGTTAGGGTTTCATTCTTGAAAATTTGCAAAAATCGCTGCTCGAAACGTCGCTATATCGATACGGGCTTTTTGCCGTATCGATACCATAACAATACTGTGACTTCAGAATTCCTGATTTGATTGTTGTATCGATACCAGGAGCTTATGGACAGTTTTGCTGCATTTGTTCCAAACTTCGATTGTTTTGACCCCCGATCATTTCTAGCACCTCTTAAATGTTTTTAGACCATTTCTAAACTTGATTGTTCGATCTCTATTGACTCATTGATGTTCCCGATCCCGAGACGCTCTTAAAACGTAACTTTAGTATCGTTGTAAACGGATGATGTATCGTAAGGTGGTTTAAGGGTGTCATAGGTTATGCGAGGCATTGTGGTGAGTGTGAGTGGGTAGATGGGTGTCCGTCTAGTGATCCTAAAGGTAAGACCGAAATCTGTGTCCTCATGATCCGTCTTATTATTTTCTTTTAATTCCTTTGGTGCTTACTCCATGAGGTCTAGGTGCCGATATTAGCAAGAGGTATGCCGTAAGGTGGTGATGGGTTGGTATTTTACGTGTGGTATTGTGGTATACTTAAAAGGGAAGGGCGTGTGTTAATTTATTAGTCGGAGTCATGATATGGTTGACAGTTTGGAATGTTTTGAAATGTAATCAATGTGGTGGATTAGTAGATCGTTTAGAATGCTTGAAGTGTAATCGGTGTTGTGATAGAACTGTTTGGGATGATTAAATTGTGACTGATTGATCAACACGTACGGATATAATGAGATGTGACACAATGGATATCACTTATATGTGATATGTCCCGGAGTATATAAATGGGTATCACTATCACTTATATATGATATGTCCCGGAGCTTATAAATGAGTATCACTTATATGTGATATGTCTCGGGGTATATAAATGAGTATCACTAATATGTGCTATGTCCCGGGGTACGTGCGATATATGCGAAAACCTTGATTGATGAGATATGAGATCTTGAGAAAAAGAAAGAAAGATTGATTTTTACTAAATCGGGTTGTTTAAAAGGTAAAAGGATTTTTGATATAAAAATTGTTTACTCCGCAACCTAACCTCTTAGAAAGGCTTGCACCCAAGCATAGGGCTAGGTCGTTGAAAGCATATAAACCGGAAGACCGGATCGTTCCTACAGAGAAATCTTCTTTAGCGAACTTGGAATAGAAGTAACGTAAAGATTGCGGCGTTCAAGCGGCCAACTTTGGAGTTTTGATTGCAACAAAGAGTAATAGACTTGGAAATGAACTAGATTAAAATGGTCGAGTCAAAGGGATTGATTTACCCACGACTTAGCCATCAAACGGTTTCTTCATCTAACTCAAGAGTGAACTGAAACCGTCCGGATTTCACTAGACGAATTAAAAGCTGAAGACTACTTGTAACTTAATTCAAAGCTCTAATTCAAATTGAACTCATTTAACGCAAGTGAGAGACGAAAAAAGATCGTTCGCACGCGTAAGATTTTCTAGCACGTAGCATAAGTCAATAGACTACATTGATCAAAGAAGCCATCGAACCTATGATCAATGCTAGAAATCATGGGTTTAATTCATTCAAAACCTTGAAATTAAGCTAAAGATAAGGAGAAACCATTTGAATGACTAATCCATAGGGTGCACCTCACCCCATGACCAAACCTATAAACTACTCACACATAGCAAAAAGACTAGAAAAAGAGTTAAGCATAGAAAACATGATTCACCAATAAAAACAGAAATAAACTTGATTTATAAGAAGATCCAACTTGTAGCTACAACTTTAACACTTGAGAATACATCAAAACACTTAAACTTACTTGAGTTCTTGAAGAAACTAACTTGAAAAGCTTAAGAACAACAATGGAGCTCCTAGGAAAGCAAAAAGAAAGCTAGGCCTAAAAAAGACTAGAAATGGCCATCCATTCCATAAATGGCATACAAGCCTATTTATAGGCCTTACAAAATCAGCCAAACAATGGACAAAAAGGTCCCCAAAATATCCCAAAAACATACTAGAAGTAGAAACTTTCCATATATGGAAAGTTGAAAAAGTTGACAAAAAACTGCACTAAGGGCTTTGGTACCAATACCTCAAAAATGAGGTACTTTTTGAGGTATTGGTACCAACTGAACTGTCTTCCAATTCGGCATGATGGTACCAATACCTCTGTGCAAAAACTGCAGAACTGGACAGCTTGGTTCACCAAGCCTTGTGGTAGTCCGACGGCCTTCCGATGCTTCATTACATGATCAACGAGACTTGGTGGAGGTATGCCATGTGGCCTTGGTCTCTCGGATGCCCTTGAGGGCTACTCCTAATGCATTTGCCTTCTTTCCGAAATCTTGGCACGCTTCGTGACATTCTTGACCACCGGGCGTCCATCGAGACTTCTTGGCGTGCCTTTAAGTCTTGGTGACGATGAGGCACATGCCATCGAGCACTTGGACACGAGATTACACCCGGTGTATTCCTTGGCACTCAAACACGCCTTATTAGCACGTTTTACCTGAAACATCCTTAAACAAACCTTACGTGCAATATCGCATAAAAACGACAACATATATATACAAACACAACATACTAGAGGACTTAAGCACCAAGAATATGCATTATTGGGTGCTTATAAAAAATCCTCCGGCATTCTTGAGCGAATCAACGGACTCCGGCTATTCAAGCTCGAATCAACGAAGTTTGACCATTATAGGTCACGTATTTCTCCACATTACACCTATTTGAAAACAAAAGAGATTGATTCATGGGAAAGAAGATGTTGATGACTAACGACGATAAAAGGAGAGTGATTATGAGAATGGGAATGATTGTGAAATCATATGTGATGTGATGAACCGATTGGGAAACCAAATATTAGTAAATTGAGATTGATGTGGGAATGTTAGTGGTACTGGTATGGCGTGTGAGATGATAGGTATTGCATATAGGATTGTCTAGAATCCTTTGGCCATAGTGAGTTGCTTGTTGATAACTATATAAACCTTGGGCATATTTGTCTATACTCATTCACTCTAAATGCATAACTCGACATATTTTCCTATAACTTGTGTATAGATTTCTCTATTGGGCTAGTGTAGCTCAACCTATTATTTTTAAGTACATTGCAGGTCACTGTCATAGAGTGTTTGGAGTGCATGCTGATGTCGTTATTTAAAACTATTTTCAGAAGCACTTGTCTATCTTTGTAAACTAAAATGCATTGTATTGTATTTCTATTGTCGAACTCTGTAAGTATTGGGCAGGTTTGTGGATTTGGGGACTGAACTATCTTTTGGGTTATTAATTGTAGCTCCAGTAAGGACTTTAATTATCAATTATTATTATTATTTATGCTGAAAATCAAGGGCGTGACATCTTGATTCTAAGTCATAGTTTCATCTTCGCCTTCATCGGGTTGAAAGTTAAAAGCCAACGAAAATATACATGTGTATGTGTTTTCGCGTTGGAGTTAATTTTCTCATTTAACTTAATTTTCTATAGTACATAACACAAGGGTGTAGGGTCCATCCATAGTTAACAAAAGACAAGTTATTGCAATGGATGATTACTTTGATCCAATAGTTTAAACTCATTCTCCTCTTTTCAATAAAGTACTCACATTTTTTTGCACATATTACATAATTACTGTGTGAGTTTATTTACTCCTAACAGTTGTACATTAATGTCTATTTGATTTTTCAAAAGAGAGAGAGAGAGAAGAATACCAAAGCTTTCTAGATTATGTGCTAATTTGAAGAATATATATATACAGGGGAGCGTTTCGGAAACCAAAAAAAAAGACACTTCATCTCAACCATTGAAGCCAATGGCTGAGATTAAAAGTTCATAAAGAATTATTCCTGCCCGCAAAGAATTAGTCTTGGCAACAAAGAATTACTCCAAGCCGCAAAAAATTACTCTTGGCCGCACAGAATTGCGAGACCATAAGTAATTCTTGGCGGCCAAGAGTATTTTTTAGCGGCCAAAAGTAACTTTTTGGGGCCAAGAGTAATTTTGTGAGGCCAAGAGTAATTCTTTACGGCCAAGAGTAATTTTTCGCAGCCAGGAATAATTTTTTGCGGTCATGAGTAATTCTTTGCAACCAAGAGTAATTCTTCGCGGTTAGGAATAATTCTCTGTGACCAATAGTAATTCTTTGCTGCAGATTCTTTTTCTTTTAACTACTAGATAAGAGAACCAAATTGTTGTTCAATACAACTTGAGCTGTTGGTTTAGATAATTCGAAGTTTCATATTGAAGATTGTAGGTTTTTTGTTGGAGTCTTTTGGGTAGACAAAATTTCAAACTCTACTCCTTACTTGGTTATATATAATCTTGGAACTATTTTGTTTTTCTATTTTTCTAGGTCAGTTAATGAAACAAGTGTGATAAGGGTGTTATTTTTGAGTGAGTGGACGTTCAGAAAATTGAATTCAAGTTGGAATCCCGTATGATTATACATTCTTAATATCTCTGATGCTATCCCTGAATGGAACTAATTTAAATTACACAGATTTGGTAACATTTGTTGTGTTAGACTATTTTATGAACTTGATTAGATGGATCATGTTTGAAGCTTATTCTTAAAATGAAATTTTTTTGAGAAGTAGATTTTGTTAGGAGAAGGAAAAATTTTCTGATTCACGGTTATTTGTAATACTCTTCTCGCATGAGGTTGGACCATACGCATATCCAGGACTCACCTCATGTGAGATGGCGTTAAAAACAACCGTTGTATCCAAAAAAAAAAATCAGAAAAGTTGGATTTGATACTTTATTTAGACTATATTTAGAAAGTATTACGCCGTGCCTAAACAGGCAATTACTAGTGCAAAAATAGTATTGAAAAGCCTTATTTTTTAAAAAAATAAAAAGATAAATTAACTGTAAAGACCAACATTAAAAAATAGCATTTTCCCGTTAGTTATTTTTGGAGCGGAGGACAGTGAATCCAAATTTTGTTAGGCATAACATAATCTCTATGGCAAATCTTTAAATTTATATATTGATGCAATTCGATTTTAACTTATAAACTTTTTCTAAAGGTCAAGCGATAGGAGAATTATGTTGAAAGAGAAAGAAATTGATACTACTATAGTAGTAGTATTAAAGTTCCGTTAAAGATAATAGGTATTATTTACATTTTTTTAATTTTTTGTCATAATTTTTACATCAGATCAATTCCTCTCGACGTAGGGATAAAAAATTCAAAAAATACTGTAAGAGAACATTAAAAATACTAAAGACTATCTTTTTCGATCTTTTCTTATCTTTAATGAACTTTTTTCAACTTCGTTTCATGTTTTTTTTACTTTTCCGACTCCACCCATTAAAACAAACAATGAATTCAGAAAATTTAACCCCAGTCTAAAAAAATTTAAAATAAAATAAGGTTTCGTTTTGCTAACCTTCTTAAAAAATAAATATTTGTTTATAATTTTAAAAATTAAAAATAATATATTTACAAAAATAATTTTTTTATAATATAAACGTTGTCTAATAGAGCTCATCCCTGAGAATCTCGTTTCTCCTCCTCCTCCTCCTCCTCCTCCAACACAAAAAACCTCTCTCTCTCTCTCTCGATTTGGAAGAAAGATGGCGAGCAGCGGCGGCGGGAAGGTGTCGTTCAAGGTCACCCTGACCTCCGATCCCAAGCTTCCCTTCAAAGTGTCCGTACAAACCCCCTGCAAAATTCCCATCCTTAGGTTTCCATTTGCTTAACAAGCATCTTCGATTATTAATTCTGTTCTTTTATTTTATTTTTTTTCCTTTCCAGGTTTAGCGTCCCCGAAGCAGCCCCGTTCACAGCAGTTCTCAAATTCGCAGCCGAAGAGTTCAAAGTCCCTCCTCAGACCAGCGCTATCATCACCAACGGTACTCACCATCCCACCATATATCTATACAACAGTTGTATCTACACACCAATGCGTATTTGTAGCATTATCTGCAATGTGTTGTTTTTTGTTTCCTCATGTAAAAGGGTTTGCGAAACTTCTCTGTGTATTGATGCTTTTATAATGTTTTGATTTTGACTTGTATACTCCATTCTTGGCAAAATCCTCAAACTCCCAACGCGTAAAGGCCTGTTAAAGTTCAAAATTGAACAACCTATCTTGCTAAACAAACAAATTAACAATTGGGCTCGTGGCCAGGCCAACTCTCTCGGTTGTGTTACCCGACTCGGGCCATGCTCCCGCGGCTGGGTCCCGAAGTTAAGTCCCGCGGTTGGGCTCGTCAATGCGTCGTCTTTTCGTTCCACACGTCATCCCGGGCATCGTGCCATGTGTCATTTCGGGCAACGTGACTTAGGCTAGGTTAAGAGAAATGTGTTTTTATTTTGCGCGTGCGCGTGTGGTGTGGGGGGGGGGGGGAATGGTTTATGATCTTAAACGAGATGCAGTCCTTACGAAGGAGCTGCCCTTGGAATACAAGAAAACCATCAAAGAGTAAACTAAGCGAGACTATCCAGTGATTCTAGTGCTTATTAGGATCTTAAGGGAGATATTCCAAGCATCACACTAAGTTTACTGGATTATTCACCGCAGCGCCTGAAGAGCAAACTTTTTCCCTTGCAGCCATTACAATAGTTTGTGAAACATCATTTGTTTCCATAGAGTTGCTGTTGTAAATTCTGGCATTTCCCTGTCTCCAAATTTGATATACGACACCCACCATAGCTAGCTTGTTTAGAGTAAATTCAAAACGATCCTTCTTCATACTCTGAGTAGCATGCTGCAGTTCCTTTGACCATGTAGAAGGGGCTTTATTCGCATACAATCTTTCCCTTCTTCAGAGTAGCACTGCGGTTCCTTTGACCATGTAGAAGGGGCTTTATCGCACACAATCTTTCCCTTCTTCAGAGTAGCACTGCGGTTCCTTTGACCATGTAGAAGGGGCTTTATTCGCATACAATCTTTCTAGAATTTATTCTATATCTGACTTGCATAGGGACAAGCAAAAAACAACTGAACATGGGACTCCATAGCTTGACAACATACGGTGCATTGGGGATCCACCTGCATCACCCATGCATAAATTTTAGCCTTTGTAGACAATCTAGGGATATTCTTCTTGCACCAAACCACCAAGTGCCAAGAAACCTTTTCCTTTAAAAGACGAATAGACTGCCAGGCTATTTTGGCTTAGAAACATTCATTATTGGGTTTCAAAGACTGGGGAGTGGGATCCGTGTTTTGCATAATGGAACTGTTTCTTTGCCTTGGCCAATCCACTCAACATTGCAAATGATAGTAGAAGATACTTTGACAAGTAGAGAGTTACCTAGAGTTCTAACAGCATTTTCACCAAAGATTTTGTAGAGAGGACCAATTGGATGTCAATTGTCCAACCATTAGGTTTTGGAACCATCACCAGGCCTAAGCTTGAGAAGCTTCCTCATCCTCATAGAGAACATAGCGGCTTTAATTTCCTCACCAGTCACAGGTTTATTGGGAGTCCTGTTGATTAGTGGGAACTCTAGCTTTGATCAAGTTCCTCATGATGCCCCCAGCCTCTTTTTTCACGGCAAACTTGGTTCCCAAACATCTTTTCATGGAATTTAATTACGCATTCCTTTACTCTCTTAGGATCTTCAACCCTATTACCTAGGTCATTATTGATAGAGAGGATTTTATTCCTCATTCTATGAGCAACCATCTTCCTGTGAAAGAAACCAGTATTTTGGTCCCCAAGTTTGAGCCAATTAATTCTAGATTTTTGCTTGTTGAAGGATTCCTGAGCTTTATTTAAACTCGTTTATTCATACAGGGCTTCCTTTTAGACAGATTTCGGTTCCAAACGAAACGAATGGTTTTTTCGTTATTACTCAAATGAGAAGAAGCTTAAATTTAGGTTTGATGGTGTTGGTATGGATTTGAACATTGAGTTTGGGAACTTCAATCGGATGGATTTAAAATGATTATTAGGAGTTATTTGGAATATTCTTGTTAATAATTGTAGTTACTTGAACCTCTAATCTTCACAGAATCACAGAGTACCTATAGCTAAGCTGTTACAGACTACCTATAGCTAAACTTTGACAAACTACCTATGGCTAAACTTTGATGGTAAGTTTCTTTCCTTTTTTCACTGAGCCATTGGGTTCAAAACTCCCAAGTGCCTAATTTGGTTTGACGAGACCAAGCACACTTGAGAGTTTTAGTAGAGATTTTGCAAGAATTACATTGCGGCAAGTTCAAAATTAGTATAACTAGACTATAAATCAAATCTCTAGAATTTGGCTGCATCACAATTCCTCAAATTTTCCTTTGCGGCACAGATGGATTGACAGTTTCTCAAATTTTCTTCTTCCATTTGGAGAGATGTAGGACCTTTTGGGTTTATCAGTTGCCAGTGTGATTTGGTTTTCTAATAAATGCTTGACTATGCTATTTACCATATCTGGCTATTGTGCCTTTCTTTTTGAACTCCGGAAATCCATTGAAATAACTAACATAAGAAGCCATGACAATCATAAGAAAAAATAGAAAAAAGACTCTCTGTAAAGTTAGAAACCCAATTTGGGGAAGGACACCAAAGCGGGTATTCAACATCCAGTGGGCTGCACGATTAGTTGTTCTTGGGATCCAACAGAAACTGAGCTCTGGGAACGCAACCACTGTCTTGATATCAGAAATTATAGTTGTGATTTCCAAGGTAGAACTAGTTCGGAAACACAGAGGGTGATCACATTGAGGTTATCACCCGCAGTTGTGCCAGCTTGCATCTGCATTTTCAGCTGTGTAGGTTATGAGCTATGCTGAAAATTTCTTATTTCAACTGAATAAACTATGAATAAAGGAAGATGAAAGGCAATTTTGGTCGACAACCCCCCAACTTTAAGCATACAGACTTCCGAAGAAATGTTTAAGTTTTGAAAGAGTAGTTGCTTTTCATTAAATGTCAATGTATGGCTTTTTGCTGTGTTGGCTGGTTCAAAGCTACACCACCTGTGTCGGTTTTGGGTCCAGGCAACTTTGAGTTTGTGATGTGATCTTGTGACCTCGGTTTTCAGCTAAGAGACGTTACGGTTTGATAGATTTGGTTGTGCTTATATTGTGATTCTAACTACTGCTACCCCCACTTTAGTTCAATGCCTTTTTAACTTGTTTATTTATTTTCTATGCAGATGGTGTAGGAATTAACCCTCAGCAAAGTGCCGGTATGCCATCTCTTCTCTTCGTATCTTGCTTTATTCGGTCCCATTTTGCCTTTTCTCAAATCCTGTTATTTTTTGCTAATGCCTGGAATTGAACTACATTTGAATGCGATGTGTCCCATTCTGATGGCGCATATTTGCTAATTTGCATTTCTTTTGACATTGATGACATATATCTAGTAATAAGAATTTGGAATACTGATTATATCAGCTTGATCCGTATTGTGGGGGTCTGAAGGGTCATTGTGGAATCTTTGTAGTTAGAAAATGTGGCTACATTTGAATCTCACTTAGTTACAGTGTAGCCTTTTTTTTGATGCCCCCTGCCTGACAAATTATTTGCTCCATTAGTTGTGATACGAACTGGCCTTTAGTTATGGATATAGAGTTGCATCTTTTTATTCATTTTAATGTTCCATATGAATCTCAGTATCCTTATCTGCAAAATGTTTCAACTTTATGGCAGTTGGAGTATTTTGTTTTCTTTGTAATTCTTAAAAAGTAGTTGTAATTAGTGCAAATGGGGTATTTTTAGCCTTTCAAAAAAAAATTGTAAAGGGAGTTGGGGGAGAGGGGAAAAGAAGGAGATGATGATGAAAGAAAGTGATTTAAGTACTTTGTCCAAAATCTCGGGGGTTGTCATTTGTTAGTTTTGCATTCTCTGGTGCAAAGCTGAGTTAAGGAACCTAAAGATTATCTTAGATGAAAATTAAGGACAACGTTGAGCCATTAGTTTTTTGGTTATTTTTCTATGAAAATGTTATTTAAGTTGAGAAAAACTTCTATGTGCTTTTGGATGAATTTAGTATCCCTTCTCTTCATTTGTCTATGACTAAAATCCAATTTTCTTTGAAACTAACGGAAATGACACTACAAAGCTTGAATCTAAATCTTTTGGACTTGCTTAAACATTGTAGCATCCGCAGCAAGTAGACTCAGATCTCTCATAGCAACTGAACAGCCTTGGTAGAATTACTCCAGTCCTGATATTGGATGTATCCATCTGAGTGTGCTTTCCATTTTTGGGTTTTCTTAAAGCTAGTTGTTATGCAGAATTATGTCTTAGGTTCACTGTAGCTTTTAGGCTCTGTTTGTTTGGCCGTAAAACATTTTCCTGTAAAACATTTTACTCATTTTCCGATGTTTGGTTGCACAAATTATGAGTAAAATGTTTTCATTTGTAAAATAATTTCCCTCAGTCAGGGTAAAACAACTTACCGTCATAACTTATGTAAGTCATTTTCCAGTGCCACCTCCCGTTGCTTCCAGCCTTCCACTACCCAACCACATTTGTCATCCATAATCCATCCAGTCTCCTACTCTCTCTCCTCCCCCCCTCCCTCCTCCTCCCCCATCTCTCTCTCTCTCTCTCTCCAATTTCTAATTTTCTGAGCCATCTCTATCTAGTATATATATAATCCAATTTCACTTGCGTGCATTACATTTTCTGAGCCATCCATCCATTCATTCATTATAGCTTTGAAAATTATTTTTCATGTACCAACCAAACACCAGAAAATAAAATTTTAAAAGTTGATTTTTTGAAAAAATATTTTACATGAAAAATATTGTACATTGAACCAAACGGAGCCTTAATCTGCTAACGCTTTCAGTTTCGTCTTGCGGCAGACTTCACTATTTGTGCTTATTCATGTTATTGACAAAATATGCTAAATTGCTAATGTTATAAAACTAAAACAACGTTCTTAAATGCCACTTGTTGCAAAGGAACTTATATCACCGTATTGCTCTGTTGAAAATGAGTGAATGCAATTGTACGTGAGCTGCTTCAAGATGTTGAGGAATAGTGTTGTTACGTAAATTGCTCTTGCAATGCTGAGCGCAGGAATTGTGTGTGTATTGTTATTTAAAATGTGACTCCTGAACTCTTGTAAATATAATTGGCTGTTTCAGGCAATGTCTTCCTTAAACATGGCTCAGAACTGCGGCTGATTCCCCGTGATAGGGTTGGTGCTTGGGCGGATATGTCTCTTGACGAAGAGACTTTGGTGTAATCACCCTCCACATTATGATGCTATAATATGTGTTCTCGAGGTACTTCAAACTGAAATCAGTAATGCTTATAAGTTTATAATCCGTTGTACTACTTAGTTTTGCCTACTCTTCCGCGGTTGACTGGATTATATACATGGTCAAATATGGTGCAATCGCTGTGAATGCTAAACTTACAAACATATAGTATTAGTGAGAAGTTTTCAGTCTGCCGTGCATTGAAGTTTCATCAGGTGTTGACCGGCTTTGCTTTTGTGCGTGTCTAAGATGTTAAAGAGTTAGCGCTTAATGGGGCATCCGGTGGGATTGGCCCCCTGAGAATTAGTCGTGCGCTTAAGTTGCACAAGTTGCACAGATAAAACGTTAGTAGTAATGGGTAGTACTAATACATTTTCTTGCCTATTAGACAGTGGAGTCAAAACTCATAATGCAAGAATAAAAAATAGGGGAAATTATACTTTGCCCCCTTAAACTATCACCCGGCCACACTATGCCCCCTCCAACTACTCAATCGAACACTTAACCCCCTTTAACTATTATTTCGCTGCCACCCTAACCCTTCCGTTTGTTAACTGTTAGGGTTTTGGATGGAAAAAATTTCCAGGCCATTATTTTTGAAACCCAAGGACAAAATTGTCCTCTACTTCCCTTTCTAGTGTACACAACCATTATTTTCGACTGTCAAAAAAAAAAAAACCATCTCAAAGTTGAAATTTCTAGACTCTACACAAACCCATCTTTCTTAGGGTTATTCAACGAGAACCCTAGAGTCAAAATTTAATTATGACCATTTAGGATAAAATGATCAGAAAACTAAAATATTTCCACTGGTTCAAACGGATTGAAATTTGGAACATTTAATTTTTTAACCATATTTTTTAAAATATAAACTGTTTAAAGAAGTTGAAAAATTAAGTGTTCCAAATTTCAATCCATTTAAATCGGTGGAAAGATTTTAATTTTCTTATCATTTTATCCTAAATGGTCATAATTAAATTTTGACTCTAGGGCTCTCGTTGATTAGCCTTAAGAAAGTCGTCGAATCAAATATCTTTTAGGGCTAATCAACGAGAGCCATAGAGTCAAAATTTAAATATGACCATTTAGGATAAAATGATCAGAAAATTAAAATCTTTCCACCGATTTAAATGGATTGAAATTTGGAATGCTTAATTTTTCAACTTCTTTAAACAGTTTATATTTTAAAAAATATGGTTAAAAAATTAAGTGTTCCAAATTTCAATCCATTTGAACCGGTGGAAAGATTTTAGTTTTCTGATCATTTTATCCTAAATGGTCATAATTAAATTTTGACTTTAGAACTCTCGTTGAATAACCCTAAGAAAGATGGGTTTGTGTAAAGTCTAGAAATTTCAACTTTGAGATGGTTTTTTTTTTTTGACAGTCGAAAATAATGGTTGTGTACACTAGAAAGGGAAGTAGAGGGTAATTTTGTCCTTGGGTTTCAAAAATAATGGCCTGGAAAATTTTTCCATCCAAAATCCTAACAGTTAACAAACGGAAGGGTTAGGGTGGCAGCGAAATAATAGTTAAAGGGGGTTAAGTGTTCGATTGAGTAGTTGGAGGGGGCATAGTGTGGCCGGGTGATAGTTTAAGGGGGCAAAGTATAATTTCCCCTAAAAAATAGAGTGATTTACCTACATATCCCTTCGACTTTACGCAAAAGTTCAGTTTGGTCCTTCAAGTTTCAATTTTAACAAATAAAACCTTTACTTTGCAAATTTGTTCCAATGTCATCCATCAGTTAGATGCTGTTACTAATTTGGACGGAAAATGGACATGTGCCCAGCACGTGTGCTCTCCCCAAGGGCATATTTGCCCATTCCCTTCTTCTTCTTCTTCTTCTCTCTCTCTCTCTCTCTCTCTCTCTCTCTCTCTCTCTCAACCCAGAAAAAAAATTAGCAAAATGAATAATTTAACTCTCTTTCACGAATTCTACACAAACCCATCCCCATCAAACCAATTGATTAAGCAATTCCAATAAACTCTCACAAAGAACAATTGAAATTTGGCCCGAGTATTTGAATTGGGTATTTTCTCGCCAAACAATTCCAGAAAACTCTCTAGTTTTGGTATAAAAAAAATTTACTAAAAGATAACTCAATTATTGTATGTTGGAGTATTATTAATATTTATTGTGTTTCCCTGTGTTTTACCTACATATTTCACACTCATAACATAGCAAACGGGCTGTGCCATAAATGTTGTTGAGTTCTACCGAAGCAGTGGGTGATGGTTTTGAAGCTGCAAAATTAGATTTCTAGATTGGTTCAATTAACATACAGCCACAGGGTTCAAGATGCCAAATAATACTCCAACATACAATAGAAAAAAGACTCCCTCACCCTTTTTCCTCTTTCTCTAGACGCAGACAAAGCCACCCCATCATTGCCACCGACCCCTTCACGATATCATCAAATCCACCGTCGACAGCCGTTCTCTTTACGGTTTTCTGTTTCACTGTTCTGGCTCGAAATCTGGTAAAGCCTAACTTCTATTATACTCTATTCCGGACCGCTGCACCGCCGCTGATCTGAGCAGCGTCGTTGATTTGTGCCTCGTTGTTGACCTATTCCCCTGTTTCGTCGCCATCGATTATGTTTGCCCATCATCGTTCGAAGCACCACAAAGTGCTGGAGAGAGAGAGAGAGAGAGAGAGAGAGAGAGAGAGAGAGAGAGAGAGAGAGAGAGAGAGAGAGAGAGAGAGAGAGAGAGAGAGAGAGAACAAGAACAAGAAGAACAAGAAAGAGGCGGTGAATGGTCTATTGTACCCCTAAAAAATTGTCAAATGTTGGGCACATGCCCATTTTCTGTCCAAATTAGTAACGGCACCCAACGGATGGATGACATTGGAACAAATTTGCAAGTTGAAGGTTTTTTTTTTTGTTGAAATTGAAACTTGAAGGACCAAACTGAACTTTCGCGTAAAGTCGAAGGGATATATAAGTAAATCACTTTTAAAAATATGTATTTATCGTGTTTAACAAGACTGGTAATAGGAAAGTGATATTAGCAATATAGTATGGGGGCAACTATTCGCAGCCCCGTATTTTCTTCCATAGCCCGTTAAAAATTTTCAAAAATTATATTTCGGTAACTACATGTCGAAAATATGTTCAACCTTCGGTAAACAACTGCCGAATATACATTTTGGTAAATAACTGTTGAAAACAAGATTATATTTTCGGTAATTACATGTCGGAAATGCACATGAAACATATATTTCGATAATTGGATGCTGAAAATGTATCTCAATTTTGGTAACTAACTGTCGAAAATGTATCTTAATTTCGGTAACTAACTGACGAAATATATTTCGATAGTTGAAAATTTTTAATGGACTAAATGAGAAAATACGGGGCTGCGAATAGTCGCACCCTAGAGTATTAAACAAAATGTGCCTTGAAAGAAGGCATATTTTGGACATTGTTACTTTAATTAACATTGTTTCGCATTTTGCGCTCTGATTAGCAGACATATTAATAAGATATTTCTATCTCAAATCTGAAGAGTTGATTTTCGGAGGAGTTTTTCAGTGCCGAGCGGGTATTGCCGACGTGATACCCGCTTGGCGCATTTAAGCCGTCCGATGTATTTTTAGACGGCTCGAATTGAAACCCCCTCTCTCCTCTCATCCCAACTCTTTCTCTCTTCAAATCTGAGTCGTTTAAACACGCAATAGATGACTCGGATACGCGAACGGGCACCACGTGGTACCCGCTCCGCATTTTTCCTGATCTTTGAATGATTCTGCGGTGGTAGTCTTTATCCGCATTATTGGAGTACTTTTTAAACTTCCAGCTTCTCTTTTTGTCAACTTGTGATTCCTAGGCAAACTACTAATCGCACCCCCTGTCAGGCACCCCTGACACTGTAATTCCTTCCCTCTTTTACCCCCCACCCCACGTGCTCTCTCTCTCTCTCTCTCTCTCTCTCTCTCTCTCTGCAGTCTCTCTTTTTTTTATTTGATTTTTCTGTTATAAAATTTTAAATGTTAATAACTTTTTTTTCATTATTTTTTTTAAATAAATTTTATATTTTTGAAATCTACTCAACAAAACCTATCAAACGAACCTAATATTGATGGTGAGATAATGTAAAACGGAAAAATTATATTTGTTCCGTAGTTTAAACTGTCTAACGAGGTTGAAAAATGTGTTCCAAATTTCAATCCGTTTGAACCGTTGGAAAGAAAAAAAGTTTCCTGATCATTTTAGTTAGGGAAATGATATTGGCACTCCAAAAATTGATGCATGCACTCCAAAAAATAAAGGAAAATGACTTTGGAATTACACTGATTTTGGAGTGTCTGCATCAATTTTTGGAGTGCCAATATCATTTCCCTTTAGTTATGACCATTTATGATAAAATGATCAAAAAACTAAAATCTTTCCACCGGTTGAAACGAAAAGAAAAAAGAGAGGCAATCGGTGCCTTGTAGTGCATGTGGTGCTTTTGTGTGCATGTGAGAGTTTTGAAATAAGCACCTTATCGACTTACCTATGGTTGAGCACCTCTTGCAGAACAGCTGCAAATGTAGAGCAGCTGCAGATCAGAGCTGGGCAACTTGTTGGCAGCCTATGGTTGAACATTTCAACTATATAATCTGATGATAGCGTACTCTTGCATACATTGAGACTGAGAGGAATTTTGAGTAATCACATCCTCACAATTTTTCTCAACTTTCATTTCATTTTCGTAATTCATAAAAGAATATTATGGATCAGTACAATTTTTTATTTTCGGATAGTTGGTCAGTTAGGAACGATATTACGAATAATGTTCCTTGTGGGGAGAGCAACTCCTACGTTGGGCGAGATTACACAGCCGAATTTACGACTGACCAGGTTAGTTATTACTGTTGTTATTATACATATTTGTTACTTATTTTTGTTAATATTGTTGTGACACCCCAAAACCGAATTCCATATAATCTCAAGGAAATTAAGGTGTTACCAAACTCTCATCAAACTATAATTAATAGCCCAATACTCGACCACTCCCACTCTTACCGAGCACATGTTCACCTCTCTTATATGCCAATGCATGTGTTCCGGTGGTGAGGACACCTAGTCCTTTTTATACACTTTGTCCCATTTGCATGTGTTTTTGTTTTGCTCTTTCTTTTCTTTTCTTTATGGTTTTTGTTTTACACTATTTGGCTTTTAGCCCACACACACTGATGCAAATCCATCCACGTATACCCAAAGTGAAAAATGAAC
This sequence comes from Rhododendron henanense subsp. lingbaoense, assembly GCA_020567845.1. Lineage (NCBI taxonomy): Eukaryota > Viridiplantae > Streptophyta > Magnoliopsida > Ericales > Ericaceae > Rhododendron > Rhododendron henanense. Next base: position 33,373,622 of record CM036315.1, on the reverse strand, counting down.
ATTTGTCCATTCCATGCAAATTTATAATTCCAACTATCCATTTTTCTTTCCTTTACAATCGGACTTAAAGTGACCAGCACAAGGAAAAAACTAAACTATTCCCCTTAAGTGGGGATATTACAGTTGTACTCTTTTTGACTGTTCAGAGAAATATAAAGTAAATTTAAGTGGATTCAACATACATAATTTACTTGAAAACTCAAATATAGAAGTTTAAAAAAAATGAAGGACAAAAAAATAAAAACAAACAGATAATATATTGGGCCCAAAAAAATAATTTAATTTGGACACATTATTTCATATTCAATATTAGACTTGTTTGATAGGTTTTGTTGAGTAGATTTCAAAAATATAAAATTTATTTAAAAAAATACGTGATATCAACCCCTTTAGACAATTTATATATTAAAAAATTAAGTGTTCCAAAATTCAATCCGTTTGAACCGGTGGAAAGATTTTATTTTTCTGATCATTTTATCCTAAATAGTCATAATTAAATTTTAACTCTAAAACTCTCGTTGATTACCCTAAGAGATATTTGATTATACAACTTTCTTAGGGTTAATCAACGAAAGCCCTAGAGTCAAAATTTAATTATGACCATTTAGGACAAAATGATCAGGAAATTAAAATCTTTCCACCGGTTCAAACAGATTAAAATTTAGAACACTTAATTTTTCAACCTCTTTAGACAGTTTAAACTACCACAAAAATATAGTTTTTCCGTTTTACATTATTTCACCATCAATATTAGGCTCGTTTGATAGGTTTCGTTGAGTAGATTTCAAATATATAAATTTTATTTTTAAAAAATAAGTGAAAAAAAAGTTATTAACATTTAAAATTTTATAACAAAAAATAAAATAAAAGAGTGAGACAGGGGGAAGAGAGAGAGAGAAAGCATGGGGAATGGGGGTAAAATGGGAATTTGAAGGGGGCCCGTGTCAGGAGGGGCCTGACATGGGGGGTGCAAGTAACAGCTCTCGATTCCTAGACCAGAAATGCTATTTGTAAAGAAACAAACCAAGAAGACAACAAATAATGACGTGTAAAGTTGAACAGGAAGGAAAAAAGGTCCCCACTACTTCTCTCCTGCCATGGAAAAAAAAGCGGGAAAGAGAAATCTAAAAATTGATTTTGGGTGTATTTTAAACCAAAAACTCCTCTCTCCTCCATCCTCCCATTCTTCCTCCTGTTAACCAGTGCAACCACCACCACCGAACCATTAGCATCAATTGATCACTACCGGACAGCGGCAACCACCACCAGAGCCCCCACAGACAGCGGCCCATCCACCACCAGTGTCTCTCTGTATGTTCTCTCTCTCTCTCCCCCCTTTTTTGCAGTGTCGGCATCACTATGGAAGTCTAGATTAAAACTAGGGATTAAAAAATTAGGACTAGGGATTAGAACTGGAGATTAAATATTAGAACTCTACGGTGGTTCAATTAGTTGAGTATGAGTTGCCCTGATTAGTTCACTAGTTTGCAGCATACTAAATGTTATGAACCCATTTAATATTACTAGGGATTAGAACAATTAGTTTAATAGTTGCCGTAATTAGTTTAGTACGGAGTATTACTATAAAAATTAGGACCAGGGATTAGAATTAGTTAAATTTCTCCATAGCATTGTACATTTGAACTCAAGTCTCAATTTTAGTTTGCTACTCTGGCTCCTTAATTCAGTTGGCTAAGAAAGCTTAATTGTATTCCTTATTGTAGAATCATGGAAATAGAAGATATGAATTTAGAGAAGAATCCGAATCTAGAGGAAAATCTGAATTTGGACACGGTATTGGAACCTAAGGTCGAAACAATATTCAATTCTGAAGATGAAGCGAAGGAATGTTACACTAGTTATGCGAAATCAAGAGGTTTTGGTGTGGTCACAAAAGTCTCTAAGAAGCGTGACAATGGGGTAAAGTCGAATATATCTTATGGTTGTCATCGAAGTGGAAAGCCCAGGACAACGGCTTTAAATCCCATTAAATCCCATCCAACAACAAAAATAGAGTGTAAAGCCGGTATGAATATCTCTTTGCAAGTTGATGGAAAGTGGATGTTGAATTCGATTCAACTGAATCATAACCATGAAATGGACCCGGAAAAAGTGAAATATCTTAAGTGCTATCGGAGTATCCCACCACATTCGATGAGGACAATTGAATTGAACACGGCAGCCAGAATCACATTAAACAAAATCATTGCCTCATGTGAGATCGAGGCAAGGGGGCCTGATAATTTGACGTGGATAAATAAAGATGCAAGGAATTACAAGGATAAAAAAAGGCGTTCAGAGCTCAAAGAAGGGGATGCTGAAGCAATGCATAAGTACTTTGTCAGAATGCAAAAAGACAACAGTGACTTCTTTTATGCCATCGATCATGATGAAGATTATCGATTACGGAATGTCTTTTGGGCCGATGCTAGGAGCGGGGAGTTATACAAAGAATTTGGCGAGGTGGTCACCTTTGACACCACTTATCTTGTTAACAAGCACAATATGCCTTTCGCACCATTTGTAGGGGTCAACCATCATGGACAATCGATTTTGTTTGGATGTGGTTTGATATTACGGGAGGACACGGCTTCATTTGTATGGTTGTTCGAGACTTTTCTTTCTTGCATGTTCGATTCCCACCCTAAAGCCATCATCACCGACCAATGTCGGGCCATGCAAAATGCGATAAGTCAAGTTTTTCCAAATGCACGTCATCGTTGGTGTTTATGGCATATCATGAATAAAGTTCCTGACAAGTTTAAGAATTACGACCAGTATAAGCCCATTAAAAAATCCCTCAAGAATGTTGTATATGATTCCTTGAATCCGAAGGAGTTTGAACAAAATTGGGCAAATCTCATCCAACAATTTGATCTACAGAGCAATGACTGGCTAGCTGGATTGTACGAGGGGAGGCACCGATGGGTACCAGGATTTCTTAAGGATATCTTTTGGGCGGGGATGTCAACAACCCAACGAAGTGAGAGCATGAATTCCTTCTTTGATGGCTACATCCATTCCAATACCACCTTGAAGGAATTTGTGGAGCAATATGACAATGCCTTACGTAAGAAGGTGCAAAAAGAAGACGAGGCAAACGCCCATTCCTTGAATGTTAGAATTCAGAAGGTGTCCCCTTATAAGTTTGAGGACCAATTTCAGCAAGTATACACAATTGCTAAATGTAAGGAATTCCGAGAACAAGTAGCCTTAAAGATTGGGTGCAATTTGACTATTGGACCGGTAGTAAATGGTATTTCAGAGTTTCACATTGAACAAGACATTCTAGTTGGAAAGAAAAAAGATAGATCTAAAACTTGTACTTTTCTTGTTCATTTTAATGAGGAGTCAAGAGAAACTAATTGCAATTGTCGGTTGTTCGAGAGTAGGGGGATGGTGTGCACGCATATGATCTCGGTTTGGTCAAAAAAGAAGCTTGAAGTAGTACCCGATAAATACATTCTACGACGATGGAGCAAAAACTTGGTAAGGAGTCACACAAAAATTAAGGTCAGTTATGTAAATTGGACATGCAAGCCCGAATTCGTTCGCTATGACAGTTTGTTCAAGCTATTCAATGAGGCCGCTGATAAGGCCATGTATTCAATTGCGAAGACAGATCGGATGGCAGCTAGGTTGCGAGATATTAAAGCTGAGAATGACTTAGATGATGAGGAATGTGTAAGCAATATGCCTACAGTTGAAGATGCAGAAATTAATATGGAAACTGTCCAAGATAAATCAATTACCCTTGGCGATCCAAGTAAAGGTCCTCGGAGAGGGCGACCGCCGACTAAGAGGAAGCAATCAGTGGCTGAACAAATTATTAGGAAGAATATGAAATCAAACAAAAGGGTCCAATGTAGTCGCGCCAATGTAAAGAGTATACCGGTATAAAAATCATTATGCATTCCTTTCAATGTTTGTTTATTGATTGGTTTGTATGATTTAGCATTTGACTTTATTCTGCTTTAGGATGTTGAAGACCATACTCATGCTACGGGATTTGACGAGATTGTCACGCAAGAGGGTGGAGTCGTTACTGTAAGTATGACTTCATTTGTACTACATCGAGTCCTTTTAAATTTTGCATTTTTTCCATGTTACTATAATTTCAATCCGTTACGATTTCAGTCATCTCAGGGAAGTGTAGGATATCTTGGTATGTGGAACTATGACCTTAATGAATCTCCATTTGATTTGGGACATGATTATAGTAAGTTAAACTCTAATAAGTTTGACAATGACTCTCTCTCTCTCTCTCTCTCTCTCTCTCTCTCTCTCTCTCTCCATGTTCTAATTTGACTTAATTTGTTCTTTTTTTTCTTTTTTTGTGCATGTTGACAACTTCAGGGCTGGAATGATACTCTCGATATACTAGTGATGCTGCTTTTTGATGGAATAATGCTGCTTTTTTGGTGTCTCATTCACTTGAGATACTACTGATGCTTTTTGATGGAATGATGTTTTTTGGTGCCTCATTCACTTGACTACTGATGCTGCATTTTGATGGAATGATGCTGTTTTTTGGTGCCTCATTCACTTGACTACTGATGCTGCATTTTGATGGAATGATACTGTTTTTTGGTGCCTCATTCCCATACTTTGCCTCCATTCCCATGTCCTTCTTGGGAGGCAAGGAGTTGGAGCTTTTTAGTTCACTTGTATATTATGTTAGTTGTGGAGGAAAACCTTGCTATGACTTTATGACTGCTTGTATATCAGAATTGCAATTTTTTGTACATGTAATTGCAGTTGTTTTTTTTGCTTGGAATGCAACATCCATTCCCATGTATTTGTCCCATACTTTGGTTCATTCCACAAGCTTAGTTCGTATCCGTGTCGTGTCGTGTCCTATGGAGTTTGTGGCACATAATGAAAGCTTGAACGTTTTCCTTTTCCTTCCCAGTTTTTTAATTTGGACCAGGCCAAATTTGTATGGCACATGAGGAAAGTCCTTACCCATGTGCCTCACATAGGGGATAGATTAGCTTCTCTTCATAAGAATGGATCAGTTCATTGTTCCAAGTTTCTGCATTGTACTTCGTTGGTCTGATAGATTTTGGAAGAGCAACTTGCTATTTCACTAGGTACTATAACATATTTATCATTAACAGGTATGTTTTGGAATGAAGTTTATTTCATATGGAATTGTACCGCATAACTTGATCATAACCTTTCACTTTTGAGCTTCTAATCTTTAGAAAGATAGACTGAATGAGGTTTGAACTTCTAAATCCATGTCTCAAATCAATTGAAAGATCCCAAATTGTGCAACAAACGGGGAAAAAATTTGATAGGGTTTCCTTGCTTTATGGCCTAGCCCGACGCCATGCGTCTCAAACTAACAACAAACATCGAAAATAACAACAGTGTATATGAGCCCACGCCGAGCATTTCTCATCCTAAATTACCATTCACCATCAAAATGCACACAAACCCACACCGGGCCTTTTATCGTCCTACTTATCAACAATCCAAATTTCACATATAAACCATAAGCCCACGCCAGGCGTTTCTCATCCTAAATTACCATTCACAATCGATATTCACAAATAAACCCATGCCGGGCCATTCTCATCCCAATTGTCATTTAAAAAGATGGTACAAAGTTGAACATCGTCATTAAGCCATACATTAATATTTCAAAACACAAAATATCGATTTCAAATACAAGACCAAGGAAAAGGACCACATGTCCCATGAATTACTGATTACATAATCATGTTACAAACATATGGGCATTTCCCACTACTAGAACAAGATTAGCAATGACATCCTCTCCCATGAATTCTATTTGTTAGCTGCTAAGACAGAATGGTTGGTAGGAGCTACAGATTGGGACTTCTTCACTTGTCAGTCACCCAGGGCACTTCTCGGGCAGGTAAAGCCCGAAGGCTGCTATCCCAATAGGCCAGCGGGCCTAGGAACCAAAAACCAAACGGAATATCTTTGGTAAAAAGTAAATTGCCCAATTCTTTTTGAAACTCTCACAAGAAGGGAAGGGTCGAAAGTCATGGAATTGATCGAAGTGCGAGAGAATAGAGCCGTCTAGCCCGTAAGAATGCTCCTGCAAATTAGGACCTTTGCTTGGGATGTAAGCAAATATATCATGTCGATTGCTAAACCGTCCTCTTCCATATGGCCTAATTTGCAAAGCAATTTTGCATTCGACCTGCACATTACAGTAATCAGGGTAAGAAAGCAGTAATTTCACAAAAAAGAAGCTTTGGAGGTGACTATAATCACCTGAATAAGTACTAACTCAACTACGGCCAAAAAGAGATTAAGCTAATGTTTACAAATTGCAGATTAGGAAATGTTTCCTGGTATAAATTTGGTTCTAATTTGAAACAAAAAGTCACTCTTTGAATTCTCTGTCTGTAATGTGCAAGTATAAAATAGCTTCATAGTGCTAAGATGAAACAATTCAACTGTTTGGAACAATCTGAGAAGAACAACAAATAACTCCAGTGAAAAGAACAACAAATAACTCCAGTGAAAAGAACAACAAATAACTCTAACTGGAACCACAGAACCAAAGCCCTCAATCAGTGGTTGGTATGGTCCAGTTTCATGAAATGGGTTACCTTCCTGAATTTTATGGGTCCCAACTACCTAGATCCTACCTGAGACCAGTACTTATTAATTACTTATAGAAGATTTGAGTGCAATTAAGCTAAGAGCAAAATTATGAAGAACATAAATTATCATTTCATTAAAATTGTTCAACGAAAATAACTCACACGATTTCCTCCACTTCGAATCCCTTTTATGTTATGTTAGTGTTTCACAGTAAATGGTGACCACACACCAGTTCAATTGCAGTAAAAAAATGTCATCATATCTACTATATTTTTTTTTATCTCTGTTCGCTTAGCTCTATCATCTGATACAAACACAGCACCAATGGGATGAGGATCAAAGCCCCTAACAATGTGAGCAAACAGAACCACTCCAACAGAAACATACCCTAAGAGGATTGCTTAGCCTAGTCCTTATAGAATCCACAAAAAACACTAGATTCACTTGATTTAATAACACATCGATCTCCTAAAAAGCCCTAATTTTATGAAATCTGAATTTTTTTTTGATCTTTTTGTGTTTTTTTTAAAATCAAATGTAAATTAGTGGAGATGGGAGAGAGAGATACCTGTGAGAGAGAAGAGATGGTGGTGGTGCGTCGGTGGTGGTGGGGGCGGGTTTGGGGTGGCCGTTGGTGGTGTTACGTAGAGAGGAGAGTGTGTGAGATGGAGGAGAGAGAAGAGATGAGATGGTGGTTGTGGTGGTGCGTCGGTGGTGGTGAGAGTGGGTTTAGGGTGGCCGTCGAGAGGAGAGTGTGTGAAGTGAGGAGATCTGGTTTGATTTTGGCTGAGGGAGATCTGGTTTTGAAATTTCCGAATTTTTTTGAATGTTGTCAAAACAGGTGTGGAGAAATGGGAGCAAATTTGAATTCCTGAAATTTCAAAAATAGGAGAGAGGGGGGGTGGGCCAAGGAGTGGAACCACTGTTCAACTTTACACGTCATTCTTTGTTGTCTTCTTGGTTTGTTTCTTTACAAATAGCATTTCTGTTCCTAGACGGATCAAGAAAAACAGAAATGCTATTAGCAAAGAACCGTGCAAAGAAGACAACAAAGACCTATGTGGAAAGTTGGTGGGTCCCACTTGTCCCTTCTCCCGGTTTCACAAACGCAGACACGCGGGATAAAGAGGAAAAACCCACTTCAAAATTCAAAAATTGGGAATTTTGAAATTTGAGGGCCAAAACTACCCAGAAGTTTCATCCTCTTCTCTCTCTCTCTCTCTCTCAAATATTTCTCTCTCCACCGAATCATCTGCTTCTCATCTCCATCACAACCACCACCACACACCCCCACATCACCGAAGCAATCATTGCCACCGTATACCGCCGGAGCCCTCACCGAGCCGCCCCACCACCACCATCGACAACCACTTCTGAGTTTCAGTGTTGGGTTCATCTCTGCTCTGTGCTCTCTCTCTCTCTCTCTCTCTCTCTCTCTCTCTCTCTCTCTCTCTCTGTTTTCTGAATTTCGAACTTACAAGTTTTCTATTTACCCAAAACCACTTCGATTTGATTTGTTCTTCGTGATTCGTTGATCTGATCTCGTCAATGGTTCTTGTGAATTTTCAGAGTTAATTTGTTGATCTGATCTCGTCAGTCCTATCTGGTGGGTCTGTTTGAGGACACTAAGTTGTGTGCCATTCATGCCAAGAGGGTTACTATCATGCCCAAAGACATCCAACTCGCTAAGCGAATTTGTGGCGAACGTGCTTAGAAGGATATGATGATTCCATTTTGTTGCTTCTAAAGTTCATTTATTAAGCAGACTAGATAGACGATGTCTTTATTTGGTGGAGGAGTTGCTGTCATGGAGCGGAACTCCATTCTTCTTCTTCTTCTTTTTTAATTTTTGTAACTTTAGCTATTCTATTTGTTCCATTGACAGAGTGAATGAAAGTTGGTTTTTGTGCATTTACGATATGAATTTTGCACCCGAGTCAATTGATGACTATGAACGTTAGGTTATGATGGAGTAATTGGTTATAATTGTGATGCAATCTCATATCTTGCATGTTAGTTTATCAGAACGCAACTGATAAACAATGTGCTCTATTCTCCGTGGGTTCTGATTATTGGTACGTTAGAAGCATTCAAATTGACAATTATTGGATGAAATTGATCAATGGTAGTAGTACAAAAAATTTGTGCCAAACGGATTAGAAACCTTGTACAAGAGCTTGAAAAGCATACAATTAGATTGCATATTTGTAGCAGTGTAAAGCTTGAAAAGCATACAATTAGATTGCATATTTGTAGCAGTGTAAAGCTTGAAAAGCATACAATTAGATTGCATATTTGTAGCAGTGTAAATGTTACTAATAAAATTCATTACAGGCCATCGAATGCAACTTTTGTTGCCTTAACTTCCACCAAGTCTAGGCACTTTCAACGGTGACTCAAGTTTTGGGATCAAGAACCTCTAGATCAGACAACCCATTTTAACATGGGAAGTTGGGAACCAAACAAAATCATACTATATACCAATTAAGAGGAAAACGAACAAATATCTCGTTAACTCCGTGGCTCCTGATCTTCCACTCCTACATATATCTAGAGATTTTGGATCTAATAAAAAAGAAAAGAAAAGAAACAAAGATCTTTACAATATGCTCTTTGATACAAGTAACACAATTAATTAGCACAAGTTCATCGTCATAACTACTCCACCGGCATCGTTTCGGGCCGCCACAAAGGCACTGCCGTATCATTTGACCGGAAACCCAGATCTAAGTAGCCACATACTCGCGTTGTTAAGCCCGCTGTTGAAGCTAACTTCGTCGCCACCAATTTCAAACTTGAACGAGTCGTAACTCAGGATCTATTCATCAACCCTCTACAACTCACTGAGTTCACCAGACCCGTCAGCCGAAACACGGATTAACTCCGTTACCTCGCTGGGAGACCGTCGTGGCGTCGTCGAAGGCTTCTAGAAAGTCGTGCACAGATTTGAATAGTCGAGGTTACCGATGAGGTTGTCCTTGAGTCTGTCCACATTGGGCGAGTCCAACTTGGACTCGTGGAATCATCTCGAATTCGAATCATCTCGAATTCGAATCATCTCGAATTCGTTTCTTGTTACTCGGCTAGTCCATGGATAGTTGCACAGAGAGAAGGAAACACATGACGGGCAATGAAGAGATCTGGGACTCTGGGGTCAAATGTTAGCGAGAGAGACAGAGAGATGTGGTTTAAAACTAATTTTTTTGAATCGTGCGCCCATTTTGCCAAAATTTTGAATTTGGTTTTTTATTAATTGACGAGATCAGATCAACAAATAATGAAGAACAAATCGAATCGAAGTGGTTTTGGGTAAATAGAAAACTTGTAAGTTTGAAATTCAAAAAACAGAGAGAGAGAGAGAGCACAGAGCAGAGATGAACCCAACACTGAAACTCAGAAGTGGTTGTCGATGGTGGTGGTGGGGCGGCTCAGTGAGGCTCCGGCGGTATACGGCGGCAATGATTGCTTCGGTGATGTGGGGGTGTGCGTTCGGTGGTGGTGGTGGTGATGGAGATGAGAAGCAGATGATTCGGTGGAGAGAGAGAAATATTTGAGAGAGAGAGAGAGAGAGAAATATTTGAGAGAGAGAGAAGAGGATGAAACTTCTGGGTAGTTTTGGCCCTCAAATTTCAAAATTCCCAATTTTTGAATTTTGAAGTGGGTTTTTCCTCTTTATCCCGCGTGCCTGCGTTTGTAAAACCGGGAGAAGGGACAAGTGGGACCCACCAACTTTCCACATAGGTCTTTGTTGTCTTCTTTGCACGGTTCTTTGCTAATAGCATTTCTGTTCTGCAAAACAGAAAAACTTGTGATTCCTAGAGAGAGAGAGAGAGAGAGAGATGGGTGGAGGAGATAGTACTGCAAGAGCAGCTAAGCCATCTATTCCATGGAAGACCAGACTCTTAATTGCCGGCCACACTTTCGCCGTCGACTTCTCTCGCCGCTCCAACGGCACCATCAATCGCGGCCTTATGAACTTTCTAGACGCCAAAGCCCCTGCCTCCGCCAGACCCATCAAAGGCGTCACTTCCTCTGATATCACCGTCGACCCCTCTCGCAACCTCTGGTTCCGCCTCTACAATATTAACCCCCTTGCCGCTGCCGCCGATGAGTCGAAACTCCCTATCATCGTTTACTTCCATGGCGGCGGATTCTCGTTCTTCAGCTCGGACACAAAACCCTTCGACGACTTCTGCCGTCGTCTCACCTCCGAACTCCCTGCTGTTGTTGTCTCCGTCAACTACCGCCTCGCCCCCGAAAACCGTTACCCTTCCCAGTTTGACGATGGTCTTGACGCCTTAAAATTCCTTGACGCCAATGAAGGCCTTCACTTGCCCCAGAACGTGGACCTCAGCCGCTGCTTCATAGCCGGAGATAGTGCCGGCGGAAACATAGCCCACCACGTAACGCTCAGAGCCGCCATGAACCACCGCGAATTCAAGAAATTGAGGCTCGCGGGATTGATTGCGATACAGCCGTTTTTCGGTGGGGAAGAGCGTACGGAATCGGAGCTCCGAGTGACCAATGTGCCATTTGTCAATATAGAGCGTTCTGACTGGTTGTGGAGGGCTTTTTTGCCCCCAGGATCGAACCGGGATCACGAGGCGGCAAACATTTTCTTGGGGGCAGATGTTTCAGGGGTGGAGAAATATCCCGCCACGATCGTGTTTGTTGGGGGTTTCGATCCGTTGCAGGACAGGCAAAAGAGGTTTCACGAGTGGCTAAATAAATCTGGGAAAGAGGCTTATTTGGTTGAATACCCGAATGCAATCCATTCTTTCTACGGATTTCCTCAGCTGCCGGAGTCTTCTCTGTTAGTCACAGAGGTGAGGAATTTCATTCAAAAGCAATCCTTGACATCCCCATGATACTACTTTGGATTTGACTGTTTCTAAGGCAAATGGGATCTGGTGTATTTCAAGATGTGTTTTGTGTTTGCTAAAATAAACTTTTTCATGTACTGCGAATGTTTGGGTTTCTGTTGCGTTGGTTATGTACCAAGTTTTTGTTTCTACTTTTCTGGCAAAAAAATGCTGGTGTGGTGGTAATTGGTAAAGCAAGCTTTTTCTGCTTGTAGATGCTGGAATGTTAGGTTTTGTGATGGTTAATTTTTCAAGGTTTTAAATAACATTAGCGATGGTTAGTTACAGTGTAACAGTATCAGCAGAATCGGTTGTGCATGGCAGTCGATACACCACAACCGACTAATAATGGTCCATATGCCTAAATTACCTATAACGGTCGTGAACTTGGAAACGACTAATACATAACGGAAATCAGTCGATATGTTTGCTATTTTGTCATCTCATCAGAATACTCGGGTGTAATGGTATCGGCAGACCCAAAATTTGTTATGTATCGGCTAATTAAGATATGTAAACAACTAATACATAACGGGTATCGGTCGATATGCCTGCTATTTTGTCATCTCATTGGAATACTCGGGTGTAATGGTATCGGCAGACTCAAAATCCGTTATGTATCGGCTAATTAAGATATGTAAACAACTAATTTTATCATTCTCACCCAAATCAGTGATAATCGAATGTCGGCAACCACATGATGGAAACACATTCAGTGCTTCCAGAGGCATTCAAGTCCTATAATGCACCACTCGAGGGCCACCTAAGCTATTTTTTTTTAAATCAGAACCGTCTATCTTTTACGTGAGATGAATTAGATCATTCTTGCCAAAAATAAAGTAAATCTCTTATCGTTACATACTTGATTGGACATAAATTATCATTTTTAAGCTATGAAGTTCACTTTCTTAAAGAAAAAAAATAAGTATATGGCTGTGTAGTGAACTTAGGCCCCGTTTGATAACCCTCCAAGGGGTTGGGATTGGATTGGTAGAGTGTTGGTATTATTAATACCTTGTTTGGTAACCAAAAATGGTTCGGACTAGTAGTCCGATGGGATTAAAAATCTGGGTAATAGGGGGTATTGCTAATACCCCGTGGGACTTGGTATTGAGGGGTATTAATAGTCCAATCCCAACTCCTTCACATTACCAATCCCTTTTCATTACCAATTTCTTCTATCAATTCAATCCCATCATCTAATCCCATCTCAAACAAACATGATATTAATAATCCCATCATTTAATCCCATCCCAAACAAACATACTCATTATCAATCCCTTCTCATTACCAATCCCATCTCCTTACGAATCCCAATCCTAATCCCATCTCCTTACGAATCCCATCCATCTATCACTGTTATCAAACGAGGCCTTAGAGAAATTTCAATTGTATTTTGATAGACAAACAGTAGTAATTAGCTAATGAAAAGCTGACAGATAAATTGACGGTATGCCATCCGTCGCAGTACCGGCCATCAAAAACAGTTGTCGCCCTAGGTATTCCATGACACAAGGGTGGCCCAATAATGGTATTTCTTGGCTTTTCTCTTTTCATGTACGGTTGTACCCAGTACCCTTTTTCACATGCCTCCTGACAGCTACGTCTCTCTCTCTCTCTCTCTCCCCACAGGTTCCCGTGACAAAGGTGTGCAGTTTTTTTTTTTGGGTAAAATAAGGTGTGCAGTTTTTGCTTGCTGTTCTTCATCACTACTGTTAAAATTTGGTACATTGACTTGTCACTTTTAAATCTACTTCCTTTATTTTTTCGGTCAAACAAATATGCTTTTTAATTTTTTTACTCCTTCCGCCCTAATTTATTTGTCCAATTATCGAAATTCGAATCTTTGAAAAACATACTTATATCTTATTTTTATAATTTTTTTTTATAATTTTGAAGATTTTGTATAGTAAAATTGGGGCACTTAATTTTTTAACCATATTTTATACTCCAATTTTTATTCCATTTGAATCGGTGCGAAGATCTTATTTTTTTAATCATATTATCCTAAAGGGTCGTAAATAATTTTTGTCTCTAGGACTATCATAATCAAGTATTTGGTCTACAGGATCCCAAATAAAGAACAAATACTTAATTATGAAAGCCCTACAGACTGAAATTAATTATGACCATTTAAGATAAAATGACAAAAAAAAAATTTCACACCTATTCAAATAATTTAAAATTGGAGCACTTAATACAGTCTAAGAAAAATTAAACTGACAAAAAATGTAAATTTTAATTGATGATAAATAGTGGTGGTGTAGTTATGAAAGAAGAAAAAGTTGATAGCTAAACCAAAAATATATACTGTTCATAAGGTAAGTTTATCTACAGTATTTATTAGTTTACATGCTCTTAAGCACGCAGCCTGAAATGGTAATGGTAAATGAATCTAGTCTCAAATGGAAAATAAACAGTAGTAGTAGTAGTAAAGTAAGCACGCAGCCTGAAATGGTAAATGAAACTAGTCTCAAATGGGGAAAAAATTTCAGTGCCAAGCGGGTATCACGTGGTGCCCGTTCGCACATCCGAGCCGTCTATTGCATGTTTGAACGGCTCAGATTTGGAGAGAAAAAGTGTTGGGGAGAGAGGAGAGAGAGGGTTCAATCCGAACTGTTCAAAAGTGTATCGAACGGCTCAAATGCGCCGAACGAGTACCATGTTGGCAATATCCATTCGGCACTGGAAAAACTCCTCTCAAATGGCAAAGAAACAGTAGTAGTAAAGTACTCATAAAACAAAAAATAGGGAATTACGTACTTTTGTGGGAAAGTGTCCGTGATTTTGTGAGAAAAATAACCACATACTCTTTTTGTTATTTACAGAGAATGGTGGGTTATTTCCGACATTTTGGAAATAGACCTTTTACCTGCACAAGCTCTCAGAAAACGTACAGGTTCCCTTGACAAAGGTGTGCAGTTTTTGCTTGCTTTCTCCAGCTGTTCTTCACTTAAATTTGGTACGTTGTAAAGTTACAAATTGCTGGACTCATTAAGCCGAACTCGGCATACTTATTTAATCTTTTCTGGAGGAGTAAAAAAAATTGGTACCAACTCCATGAGCAAATTGATAGTTCTTTATAACTAGTTTAAATGTATAGTTGGGATAGTACCGTAAACACGAATAATTCTTTTTCGCGCCACTAAGAAGAAGATCACATACTACACCTTAATGAATCGATTTAGTGTTTGAGCCACTAGCTAACAAGTGATGTAGGCAAGGACAATTTCAACCGGGGTACGTAGTGCCGTAGGCACGGACAAACACAAATTTACAAATACTTGCCCAGAGGGTCTTAGAGTATCCGCAACAGACTCTCTACATTTTGGACCAATTTACAACTCAAAAAATCACTTTATTACTTTAGCTATCCATTTTTATAATATCAACTGTATCAAGCTCTTTACTCTCATTATCTTCTCAATTACTAAAATATTTAAAATTACACCCAAAACCACCTCCCACAAATTCCACAGAAAAAAAATAAAGTTACCGATAAAAAAGAGAGAGAGAAGAGTCCTTCTCCTCTCACTCCTCCCCAAGCACTCTTCCCCCTTTCTCTCTCCATGTACCCACACCCACCCAAAACCACCGCCCCCAAATTCCACAAATCCACCACTGCCAGTCCGCTCCCTTTCTCTCTCGTCCATCTTCATCTTCTTCAATCACAGTAGACTAGATGCAGTCATTGCGGTATTGCCGTCACTTAATGGATCTGCACCCAAAGGTTTTAAATAACATTATCGATGGTTACAGTGTAATAGTATCAGCAGAATCGGTTGTGGCGGTCGATACGCCACAACCGACTAATAATGGTCCATATGCCTAAATTACCTATAACGGTCGTGAACTTGGAAACGACTAATACATAACGGGAATCGATCGATATGCTTGCTATTTTGTCATCTCATCGGAATACTCGGGAGTAATTAATGGCATCGGCAGACCCAAAATCCTTTATGTATCAGCTAAATATGATATGTAACGACTAGTGTTTGCTCGTGCCTACGGCACTATGCACCCAGATAGTGCCGTAGGCGTGGACATTTTTGTAATATATTTTAATTTTTTTATGCCAACGCTAGAAGTCGAGCAGTGGGTAAAAAGAACCGATGACATTTTTGTAATATATTTGTAAGAGTGTGAGTGTTTTCTTAAGAGAGTTGGAGAGCATACATCAGCCCTTGGATCAAATGAATCTCAGCATTCTTTCAACTTGTGTTTGTGTGGTCCCCACACCCTTGTGTTTTATTAGGTAGATACGCGACGTCAGATATTAATGCATTGGCTAAATTACTTATTGGTGGTTATGAGATGCTACCTCCACTACTATCCATCCACTACATTTTTTGTGGGGCTCATTCCGGGTCCCAAAAAAATACAGAAAAATGTCCATAAATTTTAGAATAATATTTTATGTGGCCCTGTAAAAAATCAGCTCCAACGGATATCGGTAAATATTATTTCTTGATGTCTAGGGGCGAAACTGCTCAACTGCACAGTTTCACCCCTACGAATCAATAAATAATACTTACTGATATTTGTTGGAGCTGATTTTTTACAAGGCCCCATAATATGTTATTTTAAAATTTAAGAACATTTTTCTGTATTTTTTTGGGATCCGGAATGGGCTCTACAAAATATGTAATGGATGATCTAGTGGTTTGATGTAGTATACCTAGACTTATTATTTTACGTATTTTCTGTCGCGGAATTCATGGGTTTATTTATTTATTTTTAAATAAAGACGAAAAATAAGCTAATAAATCGGTTTACTTTCGTCTTTCTTCAAAAAATTACTCCGTATGTGTTTCGATCATAATTTTTTCTTTTTCAATTTCTTTCGTCGAGACGAATCAATAATCTACAAAAATTTAACGAAAAATTAACAAAGGCAAAACAAGAAAAACAAAAAAAAAAAAAACAAGCCACTTGGCTTGGCCTAAATATACTCTTAGCACTATTCACACATGGTGTGATTTTAGCTTCCGTTCCGATACAGGTGCATTGGAGTCTCCAACAAAGAGTGGTGTGGCATGATTGGGCAATAATTCTTAGCAGAGGTGACGGGATATCATACGTGCACTCCCACTTAAATAACACCCCCAAAAAAAAAAAAAAATTGCTAGCATTTAACAAGGCTTGTAGTTGGAAGGTGCCATCAGGGATAACGTTGTTAAAAGATTTGCCTTGACAGAAGATATATTTCGTAATGTAAATTTAATAAAAGAGTGATACTTTAATAGAAATCAAAGTATTTTAAAGTAACATTGTTTCGCATATGACTAGGGCACTGTGGGGGGTTAATTCCACCTCAAGTCTTTTTCGTCTTTTTCCGAGGAATGAGAGGATGAACAAAGCGCTCCTGCGTACCTGCAAACCGAAGGGGGGTATTCCTCCGGGTAGAAGCTCCGACGACCTAGTCAGTAGGTGGAGGAGAAATAAAGGAGGAAGCTTTTTAGGAAAACGTGTCGAAAGAGGGTGCATATGAGAGATCAGAGAGATACCTGGTTGGGGGTAGCCCTCTATTTATAGGCAATCTTGAAGTGCAAAGCAAGTTAAACCGCCTCCACGTGTCGTGTCGTTTGATGTCGTGCTGTTCGGCTGACGTCACATGTCAGAGATATTTATGGTTTTCACCGTCCCACGTGGATGACGAAATCAATGTCAGAGCCGTCACATCGGATAGGGACGTCACTTTTATTCTGACACCGTTCGTCCGGAGGAAATCCGAAGATAGGTACTTTGACTGCCGAGCAGAGTCATTCGCCGAAGAAATACTAATACGAGGAACTAGTCTGTCAAACATAATGACGAAGCCGAAGAGTACACATCTCCCGAGCGCGGAAGTATCCGAACGTAAAGATGATTCTTCAACCTGAAGTAAACAGAACTACCTAACTCGGCGAACTGAGTACCCTCGGTAGCCGAACGTGATGTCAAAAGTGAAACAATTAGATTCGTAAATCTCTGGTTTTATATCGTTTTGACCCTTCTGCCCCTTCTGGTAATTTCGGCCCACTACAGGCACGTGTAAATAAGGAAGACCCCAGCTCTATCTCAAGAGTTGATTTTTGAACGAATGGTTTCATGGGCAGGAGTACGATTCTCATTTTGTCAACTTTCCCACGTTCTAATGTTTTGTTTTGTTTCGTTTTTGAAAAAAAAAAAATTGAAAATAGTAGAGATAAGTGAAGAGAAATAAAGTAAGAAATGATTAGAAGTAGGAGAAATCTTCTAAAAAATATTTTCCAAAAAATAAAACAAACATAAAATTAATAGAGATTAAATTCTTAATTTACATCACCGGTAGGGATGGCAATGGGGACGGGTCGGGGACGGGGGTACTACCTCCACCCCCTACCCCATCCCCATCCCCGATCCGATCCCCAACGGGGATTTATTTTTTCCCTCTATCCCCGACCCAAACGGGGATTCGGGGATTCAGGCATCTGTATTTCACAATTTCGATCAGCACCTAACAGCATATACTAGCATGTGAAAGCCGAAAGGACTTGGATTGTTTTGTATTTTTTTTCCAGGGAAAATGGCTAAGGAAACAGTACTAGTAACGGTTGGCCAGGAAGTTAGGAGCCATAGTTCCAGCACTAAGTTAATTCCAGCACTAATTTCATAGTTCCATAGTTCTAAACAGCTCATAACCGGAGCAAACATTAAGCAAATAAAGAAACAGTGCACAATTTCATAGTTCCAAACAAAAAACATTCATGGACCAAAGTAGTGCAACCAAAACATTCATGGGGAGTGGCATGCTTTTCCTAGTAATACTATTGAAGGGTATATATAATATAGTATTTATTTATTTATTTTTATATATAAATATATATATTTCGGGGACGGGGCGGGTAACGAACGGGGAACGGGGACGGGTAGGGTTCGGGGCGGGGACAGACCTATCCCCGCCTCCTACCCGATCCCCGAATTTTAAAAAAAAAAATCCCCATACCCTACCCAATCCCCAAACGAATCACCAAAGTTCGGGGATTTTCGGGGCGGGGAACGGAGAGGGTTCGAACGGGTCGGCCGAGATTGCCATCCCTAATCACCAGTGTAAACATTTGTTTCTTCCAAATTAATTATATTGCGCCACATCGTCATATTTTATTGATTGGGATCACTGTTTTGCAACGTGGTACAATGTAATTGATTTAGAGGAAACAAATCTTTACACCGGCGGTGTGTAAAGAATTTATTCTCAAATTAATATTACTAAACTTGAAAGCTAGAGAGAGAGATATGGCTGGAGGAGATAGTACTAGTAGAGCAGCAACTCCATCTCTTCCATGGAAAACCAGACTCTTACTCGCCGGCCACTCTTCGCTGTCGACTGCTCATGCCGCTCTAACGGCGCCGTCAATCGCGGCCTCATAAACTTCCTGGACCTCAAAGCCCCTCCCTCTGCCAAACCCATCAACGGCGTCACTTCCTCCGATATCACCGTCGACCCCTCTCGTAACCTCTGGTTCCGCCTCTACACTGTTACCCCCGCCGACAGTGACACCAAGCTCCCCGTCATCGTTTACTTCCACGGTGGCGGATTTGCTTTCTCCTCTGCCAACACAAAACCCTACGACGACTTCTGCCGCCACCTTGCCTCCGAACTCCAGGCCATCGTCATCTCCGTCAACTACCACCTCGCCCCTGAACACCGCTTCCCTTCCCAAAACGACAACGGCCTTGACACGTTGAAATTTCTCGACGCCGATGACGGCCTTCACTTGCCCCAGTACGCGGACCTCAGCCGCTGCTTCATAGCCGGAGACAGCGCCGGCGGAAACATCGCCCACCATGTAACGGTCACAGCCGCCACGAACCACCGCGAGTTCGAGAAATTGAAGATCGCCGGATTGATTGCGATGCAGCCGTTATTCGGTGGGGAAGAGCGCACGGAGTCGGAGCTCCGGCTGACCAACACCCCATCTGTGAAACTAGATCGTTCTGACTTGATGTGGAGAGCTTTTTGTGCCCCTGGATTCGGACCGAAACCACAAGGCTGCCCATTTTTTCTCAGGGGTAGATGTTTCCGGGGTGGAGAATTATCCGGCGACGATGGTGGTGGTTGGTGGTTTCGATCCGTTGCAGGACTGGCAGAAGAGGTTTTTTGAGTGGCTGAATAAAGCTGGGAAGGAGGCATATTTGGTTGAATACCCAAATGCAATCCATGTTTTCTACTCTCTCCATCCCTTATTTACAGTTCAGTATTTCATTTTGGATTGTCCCTTAATAAGTATCCATTTTGTAAAGTTAGTGGGTAAAAGTTGGTGCATTGTCAATTTTGTCCCTAAAAGTATATTCTATTTTGAAAAGTTAGTGAGTAAAAGTGTAATGATGATGGGTAAGTAGGAAAATTGGAGGGAAAAATTGATGTGAAAGATATAATGATGAAGTCTTTTTAATAAGTTGGAGTTACAAAGCAGGACACTTAAAAAAGGATGGAGGGAGTATTTGTTTCCTGAATTGCCAGAGTCTTCTCTGTTAATCGCAGAGGTGAGGGAATTCGTTCAAAAGCAATCGTTATCGTCCAAATAAGACTTTAGGCTCTGTTTGGAACTTAGGGAAAAGAAAGGAAAATTAAAATTTTTTCCCGCATATTGTTTGGTTGAAAGAGAAAGAAGGAAGAAAATAAAGATTTCAAATTCAGTAGATAGTAAATTTTCCCTCCTATTTCCCTCTCATTTTCCTTCTCTTTTATTTTATTTTATTTTATTTTCCTTTCTATAAGTTCCAAACAGAGCCTTAGACTTGATTGTTTGTTATTTTCACCCGGAGTTAGGGCTGCTGTTGTGCCTTGAGGGACAGCAGCCCGGGGCAAAACGATATTGTCCTGAGCCCAGAAACTTGATCTGAAACGTTCACTTGAAGATCTCTTCGCGTGCTATGGTCAAAATCAAGTCGATCAAACAACAATAACCTTGTGAACGAATCACTTGGATTGACTTGATTTATTGCAGGGTCATAGAACGCGATGAGATCTTCAAAGTGAACGTTTCAGATCAACTTTCCACGCTTGGAACGATATTGTTTTGCCCCAGAACAGTAGGCTGCTGTCCCTCAAGGGCCCCCCCCCCCCCCCCCCCATGTTCACCCGATGGAGATAACAAACAAACTTCCAAGCTGTGTTTTGTGTTGCTAAAACAAACTTTTCCTGCGCTCCATGGTTGGGTTTCTGTTTGTGTTAACATAATATTATTAAAAAATATTATGTTGTCATATTTTCTAAGATTTATTATTATATTTTCAATTTAGACAGATTATTATTTATGTTTCCTAATTAGTCTAGATTTTCTTATTATGCGTATTTTCTTGTTTTGCGTCTTGTAGCTATATAAAGGTTTGCTTGTATGGTTTGTACACAATCATAATACATCGTTCCGCATTTCTTCACATTTGCTTCTTTGGAAGATTAGTTCAGTTACTAATAGGTAATACCATGTATTTTGATTCCCCAAAAGTATATGAGCGGAGTGTTAGATTCGACATCGGAGCTGAGCGGCTTTTTCTTTTGTTTTTTGTGTTGTACTTGGTGTTCGCTGTACTTTGTTTTGTTTTGTTACACTTGTTCATGTCTTGATATATATGGAATGATCATGTTCGTTGAAAAAAAAAGTAGGTTTTTTCTGCTTTTAGATGCTTGAATGTATTATGTTGGGTTTGTACGAGTTAAAATTTTGAGATTTTTAAACAACGGAACCTGGGGACCCAACGGCAACGGTAGCAGTATAGTTGTTTATGGAGTATCACGAGGCGGCATATGTTTTCTCGGGGGTGGAGAAATATACAGCCACGATCGTGTTTGTTGGGGGTTTCGATCCGTTGCAGGACTGGCAGAAGAGATTTTATGAGTGGCTAAAATATGGGAAAGAGGCTTATTTGGTTGAATAGCCAAATGCCATCCATGCTTTCTATGGATTTTCTAAACTGTCAGAGTCTTCTCTGTTTTTATTTTATCGGTAAAAGATGAAATTTTATAAAAAAAAATAAGAAAAAGGGTCCACAAAAGATAAGACAATAAAACTCAACTCAACACTCAAATTAAAAAATAAAAGCCCTAACACCCAAATTCGGCCCAAACCAGGGCCAGCCCACCCAAGCCAAACCTCTAAACCCTAACCACAACGGCAAACACCGTCGTACAAACCACCAGAGCCCAGCCTCACCGTTAAGCCGAGCCGGCCTCTCTTAGATGTAGAGACCGGCGGCGGGAACCAGCCTATGAAAATGAAGGCCGAGACAAAAAGGGTAAGAGGGCAAACCACCACCTACATCAACATCTGGAATTTCATTCTAAAGCAAACCTTGACATCCATATGCAGGGATAGAAGTAGGATTTTACCTTAGTAGCGGCAAATGTATACTGAAAAAAATAAAAAATGCATTACAATATTTAACAGTCATCGACTCTACAAAAAAATTAAAATAACATAACAAAAACTATAGTAAATGATATTTGTCATTTGCACAAGGAGTACAAAAAAAGACTAACTTTAATTTTTTAGGTTAAGTTGTTTTAGGGTTAAAGTGTGGAGTTTTTTTTCCCCTTAATTATACCTCATCCTTGATATTATTTCACTTTGGCCCATTAAATTTAGTTTTAGAATACTTTTGTAGCTCTCCTTTCTTGAAAAAAAAGAAGAAGATTTAGGATTAGTATATAGCAAAAAATAAAGAAAGAAAATCTAGCGGTGGCGAGACTATATATGTTGGGGATAATTTTTTTTATACGTATAATAATTACAATTTCTAAAATTTTTGCCGTGGTGGCCGCCGCCACTAGACCTCCCCTGATTCCATCCTTGTCCACATGAGACTTTGGATTCGACTGTTTTGGTTTGTTTGTTTGATATTCTTAGCTGATGGAAATTAGTACTGCTTCTAAGAAAAAGGGATCTGGTGTATTTCAAGATGTGTTTTGTGTTGCTAAAATAAAACTTTTCATGCGCTGCATTTTTTTGTGTGTGTGGTAACTAGCGCATTTTATAACCAACCACCAAAAAAACAAGAGGAGTTAATCCCACATACAAAAACCTTTACAAAGGACTCTACTTGAAAAGCTACACATTTGACACCCCAAGAACTCTACTTGAAATGTTCCAGCTACAACAGAGATTTTGATTTTCAAGAGAATTAGGAAAATGCTCCCAAGTGCAGACTCTAAGTCTTACATTATCTTCAATGCAAGCCATCACAACATCAGCTCATCTAGCTTTCCCTCCAAAAATTCGAGCATTCCTTTCCAACCAGAGTTGGTAGATCCCAGTTGCCATAACTAATTTGTACAAGAAGGATCTAAAGCTCTTACCCCTATAATGATCAATGGCCCATATCAGTTCACTATCCCATTCCTTTGGAGTCCTCTGAATCTAGAATCTACGGAGAACTTCCTGCCAAATATGTTTAGAGAAACTACAAGCAAAAAACAGATGTTGCAGCGTTTCATCCCTCTGAGAACACAACACACAACCAGGATTAATGGTCATCCCCATTTACAAAGTCTCTCCTTTGTAGCTAATCTCTTTAAGCAAGCAAGCCACAAAATAAACGACCACTTGGACACACTTCCGGAGAACCACACAATAGAAGCCCATTGGACTTTCTCTCCTCTATTCCTGAGAGCCTCCCAGTTATGCTTAGTATTGTACTGGCCAGTAGGTGAAATAACCCGTATAACTTCATCTTCTTTATCAGTACAAGGTTGAATTGAACTAGGGATCAAGTCTTGAATTTGCTGAACCAAAGATGATCTTGGTCTTGGCCAATTCCATTCTCCATCCCGAATAACAGTACACACTTTTGCAAAAGCTGAAACTCCTAGATTAGCAAAGGCATGATCACTAAAAAGCTTGTATAATGGGCCACTTGGATGTCAATTATCAAACCATATAGGAATGTCCCCTGCCCATTGCCAATGAAGTACTTTACCCAGCTCTGACATTGCTGCATGTTTGGGTTTCTGTTTTTTGCTTCTTTGTTACGTTGGTTGTGTCCAAGTTTTTGTGTCTGGTGGTATTGCCAAAAGCAAGCTTTTTTCTGCTTGTGGATGCTGGAATGTTGGGTTTGTGATAGTTAATTTCAAAGTTTTAAATAACAGTATCGACGGTTACAGTGCAACGCTATCGGGAGAATCGGTCATGGCGGTCGTGATTTTTAGAAGTAATTTTTAAGCAAAAAGAATTTTTAAGGTGCCTAAATTATCTGCAACGGTCGTGAACGGGAAATGACTAATACATAACGGGAATCGGTCGATTCATACGGAGTGCAATTTTGTTCACCCTCCTTAAAAGAGGGTGAACATTACCATCCCTTTTATTCGTTGAAATGATGTAGGTCCCACCCGTGCAATACACTTTTTGGTAAGCATGATATCACTTTGTGGTAGAATCCACACCATTTCAACCAACATGAATGAGGGTAATGTTCACTTTCTTAAGTGGAGGGTGAACAAAACCCAACTCATATGCCAACTATTCTGTCATCTCATCGAAATACTCGGGTGTAACGGTATCGTTAGACTCAAAAGTCAAAATCCTTAAAGTATCGGCCAATAAGATACGTGACGGCAGATATTAACGCATGGGAAAATGACGGCCAAAGACGTGTTTTGATAATTAATACCCGCCAAGGACATGCTGAGAACATTTTTTAATGCTGAAAATATCCTTGGCGGATATTAATTATCAAAATATGTCCTAGGCCATCATTTTTCCTTAATGCATTGGTTAAAATTTCTTGTTGGTGGTTATTTTACGTGTTTTCTGTCGGGGAATTCATGGGGTTGATGATAGCCCATTTCACCATTGCAGGAGTATGGGCCTCCTTCAATATGACACTTGGAATGAGCCCATTAGAGTAGTCAGACAAGTAGGTATTGGTATGTATGATGCTTAGGGCCCCTTTGGATGGCTCCTTGTGAAGGGATAAGTTAACACCCCCTCTAAGGCTGTGAGGCCAGGGCTTAGGTCATCCACAGTGATATAATTAAAAAATGATAATCAAAAGTTAACACATCAGCTTTTGATTATTCACTTAAGAGGTTGCTAAGCTTAACAATGGTCACTTCTAGTTCATAACCAAAATAAGGGGTTCACTAAAATATATATATATATATATATATATATATATCTCTCTCTCTCTCTCCCCCTCTATTTCTCGCCATTCACTTCCCTCCATTTACGTTTTTTTTAGGCAAAAATATATCGATTCCCTCTTTTAATTTTGAAAAAAAATTAGTGACTTTCTTACCTCCTATTATGAATTTTTTTTTTGGGGGAAAAAATAAAAACGAAAAAGAATAGTGGAATACCTTAATCTGGCGACGATGGGTTGAATTGTAGATGATCGAGAGATATGAGTTTCACTTTTGGAGTGAAATAAAAAGAAATAGTTTTTGGGTGAAGTGAAGAAGATATAGAGTAGGCGAAAAATAGAAGAAAATATCAGTTGAAACACACGTGTATACAAATTTTGAAACTAGTTAACTTATGTGGTGCGGGGTTCACAAATTTTGATTATTGAAAAAGGTTGCTAATTTTGGTTATCCAAAACTCAAAATTTAACTATTTCTAAGGATGTTGCTAAGTTTGATTATACCATTGTGAGCCATTTTTTGCACCAATGTTGTTAACTTTAAAAACAATTGGCTTTTGATTATACCACTGTGGATGGCCTTATACTTGGTCTGAGACGCTAAAATGGGGAGGGTTTTCTTTTCACCCCCTCCTCCTCTATTTCAACTACAAAATAATTTTATCCTCCTATTTTATCTTTCATCCAAATTAAGTAGTACTATTTTATCCGCCCATTTTTAATACCTCATCCAAACCAATTACTATTTAATCCCCCCTCCATAAATATCACATCAATATGAGTCATCCCTTATTAATCAATATTATTTTATCACCCTTCATAAATAATACCCCAAATTCTTATCCCGCATCCAAACGAACCCTTATAATAGTGGGCTTAGATATGGGTCAAGTGGACCTAGATAAGACGTACCCAAGATGAGGTTTCTTGCTTTTGGATTTTGAGAGAAATGAGTAGAGGAGGATAGATAGAGAAAATTAATTAGAGACCGTGCCTAGAATTCTTGAGACCCCAAAACGAACAAGGCCAACAACCGAGGGGTTGGTTCGGTGGTAGAAATTAGGATGACAAGGCCCTAGCTTGAGTCCCTATAACCCCCTTATTGGGGCTAAACATATTCTTAGCACCATCCACACATGCAGTACGTGACTTTAGCTTCCGTTCCGATATAGGTGCAGTATAGTCCCCCACAAAGAGTGTTGTGGTGTTGCTGGCAATATTTTTTAGCGGGGGTTCATATTTTGATGATCCAAACCGTTCAATTTGTTTAAAACATGTTTTTAAGGATACTCACGGGAAATCGGCTCAAAATATAATCAGAAAGTGCTTGATCTAAACATTTTTTACATAGAATAGTTCTTGTCAAGCTTTATGAAAAATTTCATAGATCAAGCACTTTCTGGTGATATTTTGGACTGATTTCTCGCGAATACCCTTAAAAACATGTTCCAATCAAGTTAAACGGTATGAATCATCATAATATGATCCGGAAATGAAAAATCCTTATTTTAACAAAATAAAGGATCTCTTAGTAGAAGGGAACTGATAGTAGGAAGGTGACATCAGAGATAACGTGTTAAAAGATATGCCTTGACAGAAGATATATTTTGTAATGTGAAGCTACAGTCCGGTTCAAGTCCAAACCTCTTCCCGTCCGCACCTTCTCTTTTTAGATCGAATTTCGATAATCCGAGCCGCTCAATGTGATCAAAACATGATTTTAAGGATATCCGGAAAAAATAGGTAAAAAAAATGATCGGGAAGGGCTTCATCCGAACAGTTTTTTATTGAACGGTTCAATAAAAAACTGCTCAAATCAAGCCCTTCCCAGTGTTTTTTTTTTTTGCCGATTTCTCGCGGGTACTCTTAAAATCACATTCTGAACACATTGAACGGCTCGGATCATTGAAATTCGATCGGGAAAGGGGAGGTGCAGACGGAAAGAGTTGTGGATATGAACGTGACTGTGTGAAGATAATAACAGAGTGTTACTATTAAGGTAACATTGTTTCGCATCGGGCGGCTCTGACTAGGGCAGTAAATAAGACAATCTCTATCTCAAATCTCAAGAGTTGATTTTTGAATGGTTTCCTGGGCAGTACGCTTCTCATTTTGTCAACTTTCCCTCGTCCTTTTATATGTTAGTTATCGGTACCTGATTTCGTACGAGAGAGAGAGAGAGAGATCAATGGCTGGAGGAGATAGTACTACTAGGGCAGCAACACCACCTCTTCCATGGAAAACCAGACTCGTACTCGCCGGCCACACTTTCGCCGTCGACTGCTCATGCCGCTCTAACGGCACCGTCAATCGCGGCCTTATGAACTTCCTGGACCTCAAAGCCCCTCCCTCTGCCAAACCCATCAACGGCGTCACTTCATCTGATATCACCGTCGACCCCTCTCGTAATCTCTGGTTCCGCCTCTACTCTATTACCCCCGCCGACAGTCACACCAAGCTCCCCGTCATCGTTTACTTCCACGGCGGCGGATTTGCTTTCTTCTCTGCCGACACGAAACCCTACGACGACTTCTGCCGCCGCCTCGCCTCCGAACTCCAGGCCATCGTCATCTCCGTCCACTACCGCCTCGCCCCTGAGCACCGCTTCCCTTCCCAATACGACGACGGCCTTGACACGTTGAAGTTTCTCGACGACGACGACAGCCTTCACTTGCCCCAGTACGCGGACCTCAGCCGCTGCTTCTTAGCCGGAGACAGCGCCGGCGGAAACATCGCCCACCATGTAACGCTCAGAGTCGCCACGAACCACCGCGTGTTCGAGAAATTGAAGATCGCCGGATTGATTGCGATCCAGGCGTTCTTCGGTGGGGAAGAGCGCACGGAGTCGGAGCTCCGGCTGACCAACGTCCCATCAGTGAAGTTAGAGCGTTCTGACTGGATGTGGAGGGCTTTTTTGCCCCTGGGTTCAGACCGAAACCACGAGGCTGCCCATGTTTTCTCCGGGGTAGATGTTTCCGGGGTGGAGAAATATCCGGCGGCGATGGTGGTGGTTGGTGGTTTCGATCCGTTGCAGGACTGGCAGAAGAGGTTTTATGAGTGGCTGAATAAAGCTGGGAAAGAGGCGTATTTGGTTGAATACCCAAATGCAATCCATGCTTTCTATGTGTTTCCTGAATTGCCAGAGTCTTCTCTGTTAATCGCAGAGGTGAGGGAATTCGTTCAAAAGCAATCGTTATCGTCCAAATGAGACTTTGGATTTGATTGTTTTTGTTTGTTTGTTTGTTTGTTATTTTCACCCGATGGAAATAACAAACTTACTTTCAAGCTGTGGTTTGTGTTGCTAAAACACACTTTTCCTGCGCTCCATGGTTGGGTTTCTGTGTTTTGTGTTTTGTTTCCCCAAAAGTAAGCTTTTTCTGCCTTTAGATGCTTGAATGTTGGGTTTGTAAGAGTTAAAAATACAGCTTAAGGCTCAGTTTCTATGAATATTGAGAAAGAATGAGAATGTGATGTTGTTTTTTTCGTGATTTCTATGTTAGGAATGTAATGTCTGATGACATATTCAACTCGGAATCAGTTATTTAAACTTCGTTGAAATATGATCTCTCCGCTCTTCCAATAGTGTTATATTCATAGCTTCATCCATAAAAAAAGAAGAAGATATAATATTGACTTTAATAAACTTTCAAAGTAAATGTTTATTGGACAAAATTGTTGAATTAGTCCAAACATCAAAACGTAATTACTCATGTATTGAAATACTAGGATCGAATGAGAAACCAAGTATGTCAAGTTTGTTGGCTTATTTCTCTCCCTAGCGGTGACCTGAGTTCGAGTCCCCCAGGGACCAGGTCAAGTCTGTTGTCTCATTTCTTTAATTTCCTAGTGGTGACCTGAGTTTGAGTTCTACAGGGAGCAGGTTTAGGGTTCAGGACCTCCCTAGTGGTGACCTGAGTTCGAGTCCCACATGGAGCATGTTTGGGGTTCAGGGCTATGGATAGCCTCTAAACCCCCTCGTTGACTAATATTATATATAACACCCCGCTAACCCTGTATGTCGTATGACACAAAAAAAAAAAAAAAAAAGAAGAAGAAGAAGAAGAAATACTAGGATCGAACTTAAACTTTCGTAATCAAATTCTCATTCTTGCTCAAAATTACGGGCATCGAAACTGATAACCAAAAGAGAGTGACAACAATAGCATTGTGATCAAGGGATGGAGTCTCCCTTGGTGGGTATATGGAGCCAAACTGATAGGCGACGCCGGTAGGATGGTTGTGGGGTTGCCCGACCCCATGCCAAAGTTAGTACTTTTAATGGTAAATATCGTTTATGTTTTGGATTTATCTTTGTTTGCAACCATGGAAAACATCTTTGACCCCAAGCATGAGATAGGAGCACTACATATTTTCTGTATTCACATATTCAAACATCCAACTGTTTGAATCTCTCTCTCTCTCTCTCTCTCTCTCTCTCCGTGTGTGTGTGTATATATATATATTTGCAAAAAAGAGTATACATCTATTTCTCAATCTTCTCTCTCTCCCTTTGGCAAAAGCACTATTTTAAGTTTTCAACTTTTTTCCGTGAAGAAAAAAAGTTTTCAACTTCAAAATCTTGAAGTTTCGGCACGGATTAGGAGTCCATTAGACTAACAACTAGAGTTCTGGGTTGTCAATTTGGTAAACTACTTGGCAAGAAAGTTTAGAGTTGGGGAATTCTCAACCTCTTTATGCTAAGTTAGTCCAAATACTATTTATTGAAATATTGTCAGGATATTGGTTTAACATTTTTCTTTCTATTCGGAAAATGTGAAATTAATTTAGGTTTCTATTCAATAATAAGAAATTAAATTTATGGATGACCCCATCAACAAAGAATCATGGAGTCACCACTGAATACAATGTGTATGGCACCTTTTATCTGTCTAGATAGTGTGCAGGTATTGGCTTATTTGCCTTTTTGGTTTCCAAAGTATTAGCAAATTGCCAATTCAGCCTCCAATATAGACATTGCTCCAATACAATCCCTAATGTTTGAATTGTGAGTCTAAATGGTCACTGGCCCTAACGATGTTCCCTATTTCCATCAAAATGAGGGGCATTCTTGGTATTTCACATATCCTCATCTTCTTTAAACCCAAAACCCCCCTGTTTTGACAGAAAAAAGAAACAGTATTAGGGCAAGGGACTATTTAGACTTACATTTTAAACATTAGGGACTGTATTGGAGCAATGTCTATATTGGAAAGCAAATTGGCAGTTCGCTAATACTTTGGGACCAAAAAAAAAGCCTTGTAGCATTAGAGATTTCCTTCTCTCTTTCCATCTTAAAAAAAAGCCTTTGTCTCTTCCCCTCTTAAAATAAATTGCGACGTTTTCGTAAAATTTAATTTGTCTCAATTTTTTTTTCAAAAGGGGAGGATCAAGTGAGGTGATTTGGTGTGCCCAAGTCCCCATTGCTATGAATAAAACCCTTATACCAGCCGCACGATCAGGCCCTAAGAGCATCCACATCAACCTCTCTACATTTTGGACCAATTTACACCTTAAAAGGTCACTTTATTACTTTAGCTACCCACTTTTAAAATGTCTACTGCATCAGACTCTCTATTATAACTAGGTCTTATAAATATAATATTTTCTTTGCCTATTTGTACATTCTTTATATTGCAACCAAGAAGCCGTTTGTTTGGATCAACACTGTTACTCTTACCGCATGCGTGTAGAGCCCATTCCTTGTTTCACAAAAATACAAAAAAATACCCACAATTTTTAAAATAATTTTTTATGAGGCCCTGTAATAAATCAGCTTCAATGGATATCGGTAAGTATTTTTTCTGGATTCGTAGGGGCAAAACTAAGCAGTTGACCAATTTTCACCCAACGAATTTAGAAAAATACTAATCGATATCCGTTGGAGCTGATTTTTTATAGGGGTCCAATAAAAATTTATTTTAAGATTTATGAACATTTTTATATATTTTTGTGAGACCCGGAGTTGGCCCAACACGCGTGCTGCAAAAATCAACGATTAGTCTAGACTTTCTCTTGTTTGGATTGGGACGTGGAACAAGATATGGGATGAAGACAAAATTCAATCTGAGCCGAAAACATTAAAATACTGCTAATGGAGTGAATAGTGTCTCGCTTGAAGAAGCAAGCAACTGTAGCAAATGTTAATTTGTTGGATTCCCAAACGAGGCTGATGCAGTCCTCTTTTCACATCTTTCCTCGCTAGTTTAGTTTTCAAAGGGGAGTAGAGAGTGAAATGTGGATGCTCTGATGGACTGGCTAGCTCTTGATGGACTTGAAGCACATATCACATGCATGACGTCAAAACTTTTTTTTTTTTTTGTACTTCGGAATAACACGTCGAAACAACTCCTTCAAAACTCTTTCTTTGAACAAGTCTTTCGAAAAAATCAGTTTTTGCTTAGGCATCCTTGTCGAGGTATCCACCACGTATTGGTGCGAGTTGAAAAATCCTACTACCTCCGTCTCAATCTATTTGTTAAATTTCGTGATTTTGGTCTCTCTCAAAAAATTATTTATTAGTACCTATCTTTTAACCTCGATACTTTTTATGATTTTGAAAACTTTGTCTAATAAAATGAACTGAGTTCTGTCAAACAAATTGTATGGGGTATTTAACATAGAACGCATTGTGAATCGAAAGATATAAGCAAATTTTTTGAAAGGTCCAAAATAATTAAATAAAAAGTAGACAAATAAATTGAGACGGATGTAATATGATTTCTAGTGTTTATGATTCAAGTAGCATTAACTAGAAGAAAGGGATATATAATTAGCATATATTTTGCCTTCGAAATATATCTAATTTAACTCGGTACCCTTCATATTCAACCAATTTTTACTTTCTCCATTGAACTTTATTCCTAGTTTGACATTTCAATGTTGTATAAATTGCTCTTTCATAGCTAGCTATACAACACAAACTTTGCTTAAGATTATTTATTTACATGAGTATCAGTAGTCGTTAAATGACACTATATATGCAAAAATTCTTGTTCATATTAATTTGTTCCTAAGAAATAAGAGCAATTTATGAAATGTTGGAAATGATTAATTTACAAGTATTTGGAGAAGTATGTGTATGTTAACGAACCCGGCCCGGCCCGACCGGTGGATGTTAACGAACGAGACAGCAACACTGATTTGACTAGTAGTTTTATCTAGTGGATCAAAATTATGAATTGGTCGCTATCGTTTTATGCTATATAAGGGGCTGTTTGATAAAACTGAAAATTGAAACTGAAAGCTGAAAAATTAAGTACTGAAAGCTGAATGCTGAATTTTTTAAGCTGAAAAGCTGTTTGATAAATATATTAAGCACTGATAAAAAAATTATGAATTAATTTTGTTCCAATTCTCTCTTAATTTACTAATAGTCACAATATATTTATGGTAATGGTGGAGTGGTGGTAGTGGTGGTGATGTAGTGATGGTGGGTGGAGTGGTGGTGGTGGTGTAGTGATGGTACTGGTGGTGGGTAGAGTGGTGGTGGTGGTGGTGGAGTAGTGGTGATGGTGGAGTGGTGGAGGTGGTGGTGATGGAGTGGTGGAGTAGTGGTGGTGGTGAAGTAATGGTGGTGGAGTGGTAGTAGTGGAGTGGTGGTGGTGGAGTAGTGGTGGTGGTGGAGGTGGTAGTGGTGGTGGAGCTGGTGGTGGTGATGTGGTGGTGGTGGAGTGGTGGTGATGGTGGAAGTGGTGGTGGTGGTGTTGTAGTGGTGATGGTGGAGTGGTGGAGCTGGTGGTGGTGATGTGGTGGTGGTGGTGGAGTGATGGAAGTGTTGGTGGGAGTGGTTGTGGTGGTGGTGGTGTGGTGGAGGTGTTGGTAGAAGTGGTTGTGGTGGTGGTATAATAGTTGAATGCAAGTACACAAAATTCAGCCAGAATTAAGTAGCTCAAAGCTATTTAATTTTTTTCAACTTTTTAACTTACATTTTAAGTGATACTTTATTTGTTAAGCAATGTCAAATTTGGTTATCAAACCTACTGAATCACTTATTACTTAATTGATTCAGTTTTAAGTGCTGAATTTAGGTTATCAAACAACCCCGATGACTAACACTTGGCCGAATTCAGTTTTAAGTGCTGAATTTAGCTAGCTAGCCCATTAATTCGACCATGTTGGGTAGGTGTTTGATTGAAAATTGAAGCAACCATGCCTTTTTTATTTTATTTTTCTATAGATGGATTTGTGCGCGTTGGTGGTTACTATATATGTTAGATGACTAACACTTGGCCGAATGTAGCTCCACCATCTCAAACCTAGATCTAGATCTCCCATAGCGGATTCAAAGGAGGACTTGGCCACCCGACGCCAGTACTGTCGGCTCATATATTTTGGAGGTTCGAAACGAATTCTCTATAATATTGAGCTCCTTAACTATTCATGAATTTTCATAATATTACAAAAATAACAAAAAGTATCGCAATAAATGAAAGAGGAAGGGCCTGAGAATTTTGAAAAAATAAACATGGAGGTGCATAAGAGTCGAACCACACACACTTCCATTAGAATGATAGCATTATGTGACCACTAAATCAAGTATCTAGTTTGTGTTTTTAATTGAAAACATTCTACTATTAATATGCAAGTTACATTGCAATGAAGCCTCAATTTTAATTTGGACTAAAATTCGGGGGCCGGAAGCAGTCGCTTCTCTCGCCTACCCTATAAGCCAGCCCTAGCTAGCCGACACGGCCGAATACTCTCTTTTTTTTCCCCACAGTTTCTGCAGTACTATAAGATTGTGAATCATTCAACTCTAGATTGTGACCATTGCCCAATTTCATGTACTACTAGTATTTACAAACTTCTCTTTCTTTCTCTTTCTACTTGTTTGTCTTTTGTAATTTGTTCTTTATCGGCAACTTGTTTAAGCTTTGTTAAGAGCATGCACCTAGATATATACTGCATGTGTTTACTGACTAAATATTGTTAGGTGTTACTTAATTCAACATTAAACTTTTGAATATTTCTTAACCTCGAAATTTCAAAATTTTATCAGGGTAGTTATGGCCCCCCGAGTATATTAAACCCCGGTTCAAAGCTATTCCTGACCTCTCCTATGAGCGCGTAGGCCCTTTCGATGCCATTTTGACAGGTACAAACTATGACTAGTAAAATTAACCTTGCTCAATAGCCAAATTGAAGTTAGTCAAGATATACGCGTTGTTCTGAATGATGTGAGGGCATTAGGGAGGAATTTTCATAGTTGCATTTTTTCTTTCTCTAGGCGCTCTACTAACAATGTAGCGCATGTTTTGGCTTGTAAGGGTTTAGTGGGTGAGGGGTGTAGTTTTTGGACTGAATCCCCTCCTATGTGGATTCTTGATCTCTTATTAAGGGATCGGAGCTACGCTTGATGTTTTGATGCGTAATAATATTCTCTGTTATCGGTTTTGGGAAAAAAAATATGATTGGATGGTCTGAATCGCCGACGGGATACCACGCGTGTGGTACCCTACCAGCACCCCAAAATTTCTATCAATAATTTGTTTACATATTTTTTTTTATTTTTCATCAATAATTTCTGTACTGAATCATTCATTTATAGTCAAAGTAAATAAAAGTTCACTTGAGTTTGTGAGTAAGCAAAAAAGTTTCTTTACGTTTTGTAAGCACCTTTTCAGTTTTCAATTTTTTGTTTTTAAGAAACTAGAAGTAGAAACAGATTTATGTTTTCATAAAAACAAAAATAAGAAATATATTTGGTAATATTTGTGTTTCTAAAAAAAAAAAACCGGGGAAAACACATTTTTGTAGTTTCCATAATTTACACAAACTCTAAAAAAGTTTATAAAAAATAAAAAAGTATAAACTTGTTACCAAACAAGTTTTCTTCGTTAGTTTTCAAAAAAGTAAAATCAAAAATTGAAAACAGAAAGGTTACCAATTAAACGCCCCCTTTCACTTTAAATTATTTTTGTTGTTTGTGTACTTGGGAATAACACGTCGAAACAACTCTTCCCAAAGTCTTTCTTTGAACAAGTCTTTCGAAATAAACTCTTTTTATTAGTCTTCGATCGGTCTTTCTTTTCGTGTTTTTTCTCACCTTATAAATTGCATTATGACCATCTCGATCGTAGTGAACTCTACAACAAATACTAATTTACATAGGAGCAGAAAGAAACAACATGCAGTGCAGGACGTTGGAAATAAACCTTCTTTCAGCATACGATCTTCAAGACGTCCGCAACTTTTTCTCCATGAAAGTTTACGCAACGGTATCGATCGCCGGAATCCCAAGGACAGAGAAGAGAACTCCGGTGGACTACCACGGCGGGGTGAACCCGGCGTGGAATTTTACGGCCAAGTTCACTCTCGCTGAGCTGGCCGTAGAACAACCCGGAGTGAAGATTGCAATAAAGCTATTTTGCAAGCGGACCTTAGGGGACCGACCCGTCGGAGAGGTGCAGGTATATATATAAGCGGAGCAACCCAGAAAGAAAGAAAAAAAAGTGTAACTTTTTGATACTCCATTCGTCCCACAAAGTTAGTCCGGTGATAGTAATTCTTAGTTTCGTATTCACTGTGAATAATTTTATCTTGCCAATTAATATTCTGGCTCTATCTATGCAGGTTGAAGTCACTGATCTTAACGAGGCAGTGTCAAAGCACGGAGGCAGCGCGATCCTCAGCTATCCGGTGGTCACGAAAAGCGTCTCCGAAAAGGAGGAGGAGAAGGAGCCGCAGCTGCCTCATCAGGGAGAGCTGAACATTTGGTGCAAATTCGGGCAAACCGAAATGGTCCAACCGCCGTCCCTCATGAACAAAGTACTGGTGACCGGAGTCATGTCCTCCTTGCGCATGTTCTTTAGGTCGAAAATGCAGGTGGATTTACCACTTGGTACTCCTAATTTTACTGGGAAAACTATCGACTGGGCTCCTTCAGAAGGTTGAGCTACATATACATATATAGGTAATAGGTTAAATGGTTAATAACTAGTATATGAGAATTTTGAGTGGCTGATCAAAATTCATTCGAGTAGTATGATCAGTTCGAATCATAGTTATGCATTCAAGTTGTTTCGATTGAGTGAGGATCGATCAGTTTGAATCAGTTTTTAGTGTACTGTACTACTTGCCCATTGTTTCCAAGTAGCAATATATTGTTCTACCCTTGTCTCTATAGTAGGCTCTGTT
Source organism: Rhododendron henanense subsp. lingbaoense (assembly GCA_020567845.1). Taxonomy (NCBI): domain Eukaryota; kingdom Viridiplantae; phylum Streptophyta; class Magnoliopsida; order Ericales; family Ericaceae; genus Rhododendron; species Rhododendron henanense. The sequence goes on along the minus strand of CM036315.1, from coordinate 33,337,929 downwards.
TGATAAAACTAAAAAATAAGTACCGAAAACTGAATACTGAATTTTTTAAGTTAAGAAGCTGTTCAATATGTACTGAATTTTAAAACTGAATTAAATAAGCTGTTTGATCTGTCCAATGAGCTGAAATCTGAAAGTCAATTATTTTTCAACTTTACCCTTCATATATTCAGGACTAGTAAATCACAATCAATTATACATACAGACAAAGCACGCCGCTATCAAAATTATAACATTATACACAAAATATTAGAAAGACACTCAACAATTATACTAAATATTGTTGATCACTGAAACTTCATCAAATATTAAAGTAGCAAAATCAAATTTAACACTCAAGAGTAGTTTATAGCGTTCAATTGCAATTTGCTCTCGTAAGTTGAACATAAAAATTTGGTCGGCTTGGGTCAATCCTCCACCTGCTTCGAAATTATCCACATGTTGTTGAGCATTGCCGTAAAAAGCATTTGGGTCGTTGAATTCATCAAGAAATTGATCTGAAATACAAGTCCTCTGATAAGCATCCGAGAATGCAATGTAGGGTGCGCTAGTAGCTAGTTGTAGTTTATTTTATCGCTTAATTAGTTGCTTTTAATCTTTTGTGCTCGTAAGGTATTTTGGTTGCGTTTTGTAGAAAAACCATTTAATTCAGGAGTTTTAAAGACCAAAGCGGGCCAAAGATATTCAAAGTGCAAAAGAATGATTAAGATGGAATAATCAAGTCCCAAGAGCAAAGAGTTAAAAGCCGAAGAGTGTGCAACGCCAAGGCGTCCCAAGCAAGGCATGGCTGCCCGGGCCAAAGCAATGATCAAGGCAGGCGTGACCCGATGCCAAGGCAGGCCAAAGCAGCAAGGTGATGGCCCAGGCAGGCGCGACCCGATGGCTTGAGCAGCCAAGGCAAAGCAAGGCGTGGCCTATTGCAAGGCAGCTCGAGCAAGCAAGGCTGCCTCCGCTAAGCAGCTCGGTACCGATGGGTAAAACCATTGCCATCGGTACCGAGCCTTTTTCCATGTCAGCAGCTAACCATCTCGGCATCGATGGGAGAAACCATTGCCATCGGTACCGAACCTCTTAACAGCAATTTAAGGCCATTGCCATCGGTACCGAGGCCTTAGCAGCGAATCTCTGGAGCATCTTGGGGGATATTCCATCCGCATACTAAGGGCCTATAAATAAGAGTGATGTCATTTTGTACAAACAAGTAGAATAATTTTTAGATTGCGTTTTTTAGATCTAGATCTAGGATTTCAAATTGTTCTTATTGTTTTTGAGTGTTCTTCATTTCCAGCACTTACTTTTTTTATTTTCTACTCTTATTAGTTAGCTTTTGATATTCTAGCCTTTATTAAAGTTGTTTATTTTCTCCCGATCTATCTTTCTAGCTAATTTTCTCTTAGTGTCGTGTTCACAAATATGCTCCCTAGATTTTTGCTTGCTCTTATCTCCATAGATATGTGTGAGTAGTTTCCAAAGGTTGGGTCATGGGGTGATTAGCACCCCATGGCTTGAGTAAAAATTGTATTTTCACCAAAAAGTTTACAACTTTGGTTCGAAAATTGATGTGGGGCTTGGATATATTTGTTTGTCAAATTACCGAGGTGTTAACCTCCTTGATCATGTGTAGGTAAGAGCTTCGCCTACTTACCACACATGATGCTTGGAGCTCTGTCGCTCGAGGTGTTTGCTAAATAAATTCTATAGCTAGCTTGATTTTCGAACCATCTTATCTTCCGGGTTAAACCGTGTATTATGGTGAAAAATGTGGTTTTACTTGAGTCGTGGGTGTTAGTGATTCCTTGACCTAACCTGCTTTTTATCTAGTTTATTCTCGTTTAATTTAGCCTTTTTACTTTCCACCGCATACGAAAAACCAAGTTGGCTGACTAAAAGCCGAAAGCCCGTACTTGCATCTACAATCCATCAAGCCGTATTAATTATCCCCGTGGTACGATCCCGGACTTCCGGATTTATTATGCTTCAATTGGACACTTATACCCTACGCTTGGGGTGATCTTTATTGGATATATCGAGCAAACGAAGCATCCTCCAAATAAAATTGTTCAAGGTTATGCAAGCAATTACCATATTTCTTTGTACCGCGAAAGGATATGATGGCATCCTTTTTAGTATTGGAAAACGAACCTTCAGAACTCCAAAAGCACGTTCAATCACGTTATGTAACCTCGCATGTGCAAGGTTGAATCGCTCTTCTTTATTCCTATGACACCGACCATTTTTGTTCATAAGAAGCACTTTGTTATAATGGTTCAAAGAACAGGGTAGTTCTTCAATTAGCGGTTGACGAGAATTATTTGGGTATGATGATCAATTTCTCAAAAACATCAATCTAATATGAAATTCTAGTTGCCTAAACCAATAGTAACTCTCTCTCTCTCTCTCTTGTGCAATTCAAAGAATATAGTCTGAAAACCCACTTCTCAAACAGTATAAATTGGAAACCCTATGTAAAAAATAGAAAATACAGAGACCGGCCATGGCAGAGAGAGAGAGAGAAAAATCCTGGAGATGGGACTTAGTTCACAAAATTTGTTCGTGAGAGGCGAGGGCAAAAAAGATGGGAGGGAGCGGGAGGGCAAAGAGGAGAAGAAGAGGCGAGAGAAAGGGAAGAGAGGGAGGGGAGAAGTTTTTTAGTGCCGAGCGGGTATTGCCGACGTGGCACCCGCTCAGCGCATCTCAGCCATCCGATTCACTTTTGGACGGCTCGGATTGAAACCCTCTCTCTCCTCTCACCCCAACACTTTCTCTCTCCTTTTTCTCTCTCAAAATCTGAGCCGTCCAAACACGAAATGGACGGCTCGGATGCACGAGCGGGCACCACGTGGTACCCGCTCGGCACTGAAAAATTTTCCGAGGGGGGAGAGAGAGGAGCGTGTTCAGCGATAAGTGAAAAGTAGGGAGGACGTACTTATTATTTTACTCTTTACTTCCGTTAAACTCTGAAAATATTCAGTACACTCTATTTTGGTTATCAAACCAACTTATTTCATTTTTATTTAACCTATTCAGTTTTAAGTATTGAATTAGGCTATCAAACAAGACCACTCTAGACTATATTTCTTTTGTGAATTACTAAAAGAAAATAAATACATTTACCTTGTGTGTAAAAAAGAGACCACGTACACCTTTTTATTAGGAGCAACTTGACGGTGATCACATTTGACGACCATTTTTGAATTGTATGGTGTGAATTGATCTTCATATAATAGCGGGCTCAATCCTAGGGCGAGGCCCAAGAAGTCTCTGCTTTAAAATAGGGGCCACAGGTCGAGGAGGCAAGTATTATGTATAAAATGGCCCAAATATAATACGATCCACATCTTGTGCCAGCGAGAACTTCGGCCCATAAGTGAGAGGTCGTGGGTTCAATACTTGTGTCTGCCACTTCGTCTTTAGTTCTTATATTATTTGATGCTTAAATGGTTGGAAGAAAAATTCCTTTGCAAGCTTTAGAGCATCCCCAATGGAGATGTATTTTAGAAGGGGTTGGGTAGTTATTTTAGATGTAAAAAGTGGTTAAAAGTTAGTTGGATGTAAAATAGAACTCACCTCTTTCCAATGGTGAGATGTAAAAAAGGGATGGATAATTAACTAATTTTCCCTCCTCAATTTTTCCCAACTTTCTTAACCCTAATTCAAGTACTACTTCCGTTGAAAAATAATTTTGGTATCCGGTAATTGAGGACTTACAAAAAAAATTATTCCGAAAAAAAAAAATACTTCCGTCCCTTTTTTTTTTTACTTCTCATCCACTTTAATTAAACCATTTACTTCATCCATTTACTCTCATCAACTCTCAACCACATCATTGCACTACGACTTCCTTCTGCCATAATTGATACACTATTTTTTTTGGAGGGTGTTTGTGGAGAATGAAGAAAGTTTTTGTTGTGTAAAATGGTATTCAAAACACACATTTATAGGCAGGGAAAAAAAAATGACTGTTGCAAATTTTTTTCATCAGCAAAACATCCGTTGGGTTAGCCAACGGTCGGATCCTAATCACAAAAAAAAAAGAAGCCAACGGTCAGATGAAAGACCCGTTGGCTGAGATCAACCCAACTTTCGACGAGGGTTTCGGAAGGAGCACAGCCGGCGGAGATGGTGATCTCCGAACCTACGCCGTCCATGGATCGTGAAGAATCGGGGTTGGAGACGGTGATCACCGGACCTGGAATCATTTTTCGAGCTTCCGGCATGTTCTTGCAAATTCCGACTGACTTTCCGACGAGATTAGGTAACTCCGGCTCTCTAAAAATTTGGTAAAATCAGTTGGTGATGACCTGTCCATTTATAGCTGCAGCCAAAAGGGGATGCAAATATACATCTCCCTTTCCATTTGTGCTATTTTACATCTCCGAAATTGCTATTTTACATCCCCATTGGAGCAATTTTTTTTACATCTGAATGTATTATAACTATAGCACCTGGTTTTACATCCCCATTGGGGATGCTCTTAGCTGTTGGGAATCGAACTTAGCACAAAAGCATGCTTACGGTACCGCTAAACCAATCTATGTCATTTTGTATCCACAAACACATGTTATCACTTTTCCATGTATAAAATGAGTATTCGATTCTTCTTCTTTTTTTAAATGTTTTTCGCTATGCTTTGTTCAATTATTTTTACAAGCTACAAGAAAAATACATGTTGTATATATGTATATTTTCATTCTTAATTGCTATTTTTAATTAGATATAAAGAGGGCCCCTTTTGCAAGTTCGCCAAGGACCCCAAATGAATAGGGCCGGCCCCAATAAATAGTGAAATAGACCCCACTTGTCATGCTCTCCTACGTACCTCCCTTCGCCAGCCCCTCCGCTCGTACTTATAGGTTCGAGATTGCATGAAGTACTGTCATGACTTTATTGATAGTAATACTAGTGTGTAGATATAACTCATCTTTACCTACGGTCCGTTTGTCGGACGGATAATATTTTTGGTGAATAAGGAAGAGAGGTGGATATAATATAAGGGGTAATTAGTTAAAAAGGGGATTAGCTTATACTTGATTTGAGTAGTAGTTGATATGGACGGATAAAAGTAACCAGATAAGAGTGAATAATGTAAAATTTGCTTTATTACCCGCATTAAATCATTGGATTGAGAATATAAAAAAAAACGGAAAAGACACCAAATATGGCTTTGATGAAGAAAGTTTTTGGAAACATTTTCAGAAGGAAAAGACATTTTTAACCCGATTTGAGGGGATAGTCTCATATTGGAGCCATAGTCTCAGAAGGAAAAGATACATTAATTTTTAACCCGAAAAAGTTTACATGGAGCCATAGTCTCATATTGGTTGTCAAGATTCTCTTTATATCTCTTGTGAATGTTGTTTGCATTCCCAACTCCCAAGTACATAGTCTCATATTGGTTGTTAAGATTCTTTTTATATAACTGGTGAAGGTTGTTTGCATCCCAAATACGTAGTCTCATACTGGTTTTCAAGATTCTCTTTATATAATTGGTGAATGTTATTTGCATTCCCAAATACATAGTCTCATACTGGTTATCAAGATTCTCTTTATATAACTGGTGAAGGTTGTTTGCATTTCCAAATACGTAGTCTCGTGGCTCCGGATCCCCTGTCCAAATTTCTCTGTCCCACGTGCCACGTATCCACTCCTTCCTCCCCTCTAACTCCCCTCTAACAGCGTTAGTTTCCCTTTCCCAGTCAACTCCAACTACCCCTTTCCCATTCCCTTTTACACTTCTGTCCCACTCCTCTAAACATCCTGTCCCACTCCTCTGTTTTGTTTTGCACGATGTTTTTCTCGTGTGCACTGCTCATACTATAAACATAGTATAAACACATTATGACCAAAAAAACATAGAATTTGAAAAATCAACGTGATAAGTTATATATATTTTTTAATCGAAGTATATTCTATTAAAATGCGGAGCGACACTTGCAGCGATTTCATCCAAAAATAGTAACAAAAAAAAACAACACCAACCCATCACAGAGAAATAACACATGAAAAGCAACAATCTGTCCATTTTTTTTAATCGAAGTATATTCCGTTAATATGCCAAACGGCACTTACAGCGATTCCATCCAAAAATAGTGGCAAGGAAAAACAACACCAACCCATCACAGAGAAATTACACATGAAAAGCCAACAATTTGTCCATCTAGCCGCCTCGGGATGGCGCGAAATCTAAATTAGAGACTGGAAAAACAAAACTGATGGAAACAGACAAAAACGAGCAGAAAATGTAGAACATAACTACAACATCAGTTTGCTCACTTTTTGTAATTAGCATAATAAGATCATAACTACAACATTCACTTCTAATTTTGACACTCCTGCCGATCACAATTTTTTTTTTTGACAGCCCTTACTTGAAGTAAATATCACCATCTTCAACTTTATTACTTCTCCGGTTGACCTTCATACTAGCTATTGAACCAAATGTCCTCATCCAGTGGTTGTGATAATGGAGCCTACAAATGGTGTGGAACTACAATTACAGCTGATCGAGGGGGTAGTGGAGTTTAACTGGGAAAGGGAAACTAACGCTGTTAGAGGGGAGTTAGAGGGGAGGAAGGAGTGGATACGTGGCACAAATATAGGACTGGGACAGGAAGTGGGACAGGGAAATTTGGACAGGGGATCCGGAGCCTAGTCTCGTACAGTTTGGAATGTGTGGATCAAAAATTCTATTGTGGTGGGGTATGCAATGGGTCCTTCCTCAAACTGTGGTTGACCTGTTCATCATGTGGTGGAAAGGATGGTGCTTGAAACCAAAGCAAAGGGTTATTTGGGATGTTATTCCTCTGGCAGTAATGTGGACCATTTGGAACAACAAGAGGAATCCTTATGTCTTTGAAAATTCAAATCCTGACTGGGTGGAAATATTGGAACTCATAAAGTTAAGGGTTGCTCTATGGGTGAAAGCAAATGGTGGTGCTGAGAACTACACTGTGGATGATTTCGTATTCAGACTGAGTATTCTGGACTGAAAAAACTCCAATACACACCCCGTATAACTAAATTTGTTACGCCTCTCAATGGTTAAGGTTATGTCATCTCAAATGGTTAAGGTTATGCCTCTCAATGGTCTCAACTCTCAATGGTTAAGGTTATGCTATCTCAAATGGTTAAGATGCAAAAGGCATGCACTTATTTTGTAAATGTTACGTCTCTCAATGGTTTCGGTTACGCCTATGTTATACCTATTGGTAAAATATTATGCCTATGTTACGCCTCTCCAGTGGTTTAGTTATACGGGTGCATATCGTACGTACTTGAGTCTTTTGTGCTTATTTGCTGTCTGCTCTTTGGGGTGGATTGTGTCTTGGTCTTTGTCTGCGGTCTCATGTCATGTCTTCCATGTGGGTTGAGTCTTTTTGGGGTTTGGTCTGCTATATGTTGGGTGTTTCTGTTTTCCAAGCTAGCTTTTTCAGGCATGTAGCCTTGCTCATCTGATTTGTAATCTTTGTATCTATTAGCTTTCACAATGTAGTCAGTCAGTGTAAGCTATCTGAAACAAAATGGTTTCTTTTAGTGCATTGGCCAAAAAAAAACAATCAGGCCTTTCAGCTTCCTATGTAAAAATGCATGTGGTGCCCTGAAGGTAGTTTGGATTTGGACATTAAAATTTGCTTAAATATGTTTTCGTGTCAGGGGATCAACCTAAAAAACATCCCTATGCACAAGACTATCGGCACAAATTTTGAACGTCTACAAACCAACTCTATGCAAAATACGAGTAATGTGTATGCTACAAACGCAGGAGTGAAAATTGGAAATCGAATATCTGCTCTTAGACGGAAGGAGCCCATCAGGAGATGGCCATCTCAACCAAGTTCCGAAGGGAAAAAATATCCGGCCAAAATTTTTATGCATAATCTTCTAATGCATGGCAGTGACATTCTTGTAATGACATGGCAGCTTAAGGTGATGGATCCACAACTCAGCCACATCATTCTGTATAAGTTTTTGGACAATCTCAAATGCAGCTTCTTTACTTTCTCCTCATAAATCAAATCGGAAGCAAATTTAAGACGAGTTGTTCTTGGATGAGAGCTTGTAAGAAGCTTCAGCATGTGCTTCTTCCAACTTGATTGAGAGTTCCTTCATGAAAGGCGTATTCATTCCATGAGTGATCCGCAATATGTCCATTGCTTTGGAGAGTGACTTAATTGCGTTGTCCGTGTCCCCAAGTAACCTGTAGGAACTAAAACCTCAGTCTTTCATAAATTTAAGAAATAAAATGAAAAGAGATTTTGTCCTGAAGTTCGCACTGTAGCCTCAATAATTATTTTTCCGGTATCTATACTAGTCTGAATTCACAAGTTTTTCACTGCTCCAATCCTCCCCCGCCCATACCCCCAATGATTGGGGACTAGATGGATTTTGTTATTGTTGTTGTTGAATCTCAAGTTATAGTGTATGCTTGTAAACATGATAAATCTTTAATTTAACTTCTTTGCACTCAATTTGTAAACTTACAGGACACTAGCTATCATCTGAGTCTTCAACATTGGGGTATGTAACGCAGAACTCGCACTTGGGCCCTGCTTGAGACCTCAAGTAATTAAATTTCAAAGGGAGTCCAAGTCTTATCGAATAACATTTAGGTTGACTTCCCTTGTAAGTCTACTCATCTTCTATCAGGATTATTCTTGTGGTAAAACACGTCACTGAACCATTATATGTGAGTATTATCCGGTCTAAGACAATTTCAGTAGTTTAACAACCAAACTTTACCCATTCTTGATTCTAAGTACCAGTAGAATCAGAAGTATAGCTGCATATACACACTTTATGCAGTCCTTTATCCATTCGTGGCTGAACTCTTCTAACGATGACTCACTTTATGTAGTCTCTTTATCCATAGTAGATATAGTTTCATATGTATAACTCTTAGATGGTAGTAAAAATGATTTTCATGATTATGTTCATAATCTCTATTACGAGGAACGAAGTCCGTCCAAAGATTAGGGCATTGTGATCTAGTGGACATACTAAACAATTTTAGGAAGTTATTGGTAAATGGAGAAACATACAGATCCATTCTTAGAAGACAGAAATAAACAAAGAAAAGAGCGAATTCAAACCACTCAAGTTTCCCGCAAGTATAATATTGCAGTCCAAGCAAAGGATGGAACCCTGGATAAGCTCCTGTATTGAAGCAGAAAGTTTATATTATTGCCACAGCACATTTGCATTTGCATTTCAAAATATAATCACAAATAATTTTACTTTACAGCAATACTCTTAGGCAATTTGGCTCATAATGAATACTTATGGGTGTCGATATTTCATGCTTTTTGCTTTGCAATTCTGCTCATAATTCATATCCTCTTCGTTACTTCCACTAAACAAGTGTCAGTTCTTGTCCACTCTGTATTCAAATGAACGAACTTTGCTAGTGCTAGATCAAACAGGCTAGACAGTAGAATAGTGAATGCACACAAGGATTTCAGAAGTCATTTATAGGAACACTTTTGATTTGTTCATCTTTTTTTTTACCCCTTTCTCTTGCAACATTGTTTGTTGTTAATCGAAACACCGGAAAACCTATGGAGAAGGCCCTCAATTACGACACGCCGATTCCCCAAACGCAAAGACAGGCTATCTTAATTCATTGCCTTAAAAATATACACCTGATCTCTCATTCATTAAACCACACATATCCACATCTATAACCAACCAAATGACATCCCAAGAGTGGAACTTCAGACCACAACAACTACTAGCCTTAATTCCCCGATAATGTACTCTATTCAAATAGCAGAAGGATCAGTTGTTCTGAAGCCTTTGTTGGTGTCTCATTTTTCGTTTTTTTGTTGTTATTCCTGTTTTCTTTATTCCTCATGGGTTATTTAACATGCAGAACAAACTAGCAGCTAGGCATAATAGTAACAGAACTTCGATAATCTCCCACTGAGGAATTTAAGTGAAAGATAATTTACTCTGGTAAACTGGAATAGTTGATCTGCAATATGCAAGAGCTTCCTTCCAATCTTGCAGCTCCATCAACATCTGAAAGAGATTTTCATACACGAAGTTCATAAAAAAAAAACTCAAGTACAATAGCATCTAGAAGTGAAGCAGAGACCATAGGAGTGTCATAAGAAACTATAAACAGTTCATACTGAAAGTTCATAAACTATTAACTGTTTATGCTGAAAAAGCTCACTGGACAATAACACACACATTGCTTGTGTTGAGAAAGTAACTTAGAGAGTTATTCCTCCCTCTAATAGCTTAACCTTTCAGGTCAACTAACCAAAGCAGGCAAAAGATCCAATATTCAGACCTCACCACCAACCCGGTAATTACAAATTTTGGATATGTTTGGCCCGCTTATGGTGGAGAGTCTAGCCACAAGTGAGGAGGCGTGTTCCTACTCCCCCTAATAACAAAAGCTTTTAGATGGTCACTGACAACTTAACAGCACATTCTGACAAGAGTATGGACTCCATTCCAAAGTAATCTCATTCTTACGAGTAAAGGTCAGATATCCCTACAATAAAGAGACATGCCCCCTTAATAAGGCGGGCTACTCCCCAAGACTAGAAAAAATAGGTTCAGCAAACATAGTTTTATACTAGACATAGAGACCCAAAAAGGTACAGGTTTCGCACCCGGAAGTACTTAGAAAAAAATGTCTCAAATCTATTAAATGAAAGGGCAAATCATAGACCTTCAAAAGGGTTTCCCGAGTTCGCATCAGATCAATTGAAAATGGATGGAACAGCTTCAATTGTAGTTCCTCGATCATCTTGTACGTAACATAGGCTTCTGTGTTATCTGAACTGCCTTAAAGACAACTTTGCAGACAGAATTTGGTAATGTTCCCCCTCAATTAGAATCCATTTCAACAAGAATAAAGTTTACTTTGATTGGATAAAAATATGAAATTCCAGGGAAGAGATTAGTTAAATGTTTTCAAGCACTAACATATCAAGTTGCAATTAGAAACTAAAAATAATCAATAAAAGAATCAGAGGATACACCCAGAGGAAGGCAATTTGGAAGCTTTTTCTGACAATAACTTTGCTTCAGAAGCTATCTTCTTTATTTCTTCTTTGCCCCTAACAAGTCCGCAGTGTTGGCATATGAATCCTTTATCACCTGTGCATATCCAAAGAGAAATGATTGAACAGAAACATAAACTCACAAGGTACAGACAAAATTCTCCAAATATCATACCAGAATCACGAATCAAAAAACCACTGCATTCAGCACCCTTGCATCTGTAACCTTCCAAAATTGCACTTTCTTGAATATCATCACACTGGCCCTTTGGCATAAAAGTGGCTAAGTTAGTGGAAGATCTCAACGAAAAATACTTCTCTTCTATAGCCTACATGCCCCAACACTCTTGAATCCATATGGAAAGTACCAATTTTGCACAGCGAGGACATGAGCAAGAGAAAAAGTACTGTTCTTTTAGAGCCTTCTGCCGAGTCATAGTGCTTCCAGCTGTTTCTATGTAGCTTATCGATACCTTCAAATAGAAATAGGAAGCAATAAAAGAGTGCTAATGAATCAAACCTCACTTTGAAGTTGCATGCAGTAATGTTGGAAGTTCAGTTGCATGCAGTATATTGCTAATGTGAAAAATCTGGCCAAGTCACAACCAACACTTCAACTATGGCTTGAGTATAGTTAATTTTTTATGTGGTGCAAAAGTAAGTAATTCATCAAATGTACAAGTTAGAAACCACGGTATATTAAGCCCCTACCTTAATTATTTCAGGAAGCTCAAGACCAAGTACACAAGGATAGGAAGGTCCCAACAGTCCAAGTAAGATGTGATACCCAGTTAGATGGTATAAATAAGAAGCATGATTTCATTCATGACTGATAATATCCCTTAAATATCAAAGAATATTGAAAAAGTTTTCCCTGCATTACATACTCACAATGTCTATTGTGTTACTTCCAAGTATGTCAAAAAAAGGGTTTTTCCCATGTTCATTAAAGCTAACAAACTGCTACAGTATTTATTGGGGAAACAAAGTCAAGAGACAAATCCAAATGATTGATGCAATCGATCAGGAAATGTTAAACCAGAATCCAGAAGGAACTCAACAGGTAAATTGGCAAGAAACTCCTTCCGTATCAGTTGCACATTTTCTTTTCACATTTAGAAGAAGAAGAAAATGTTTGCTAATGAACAAGAGCTCAAAGTTGTTAGTAAGACATGAACGGGGTGTATTTTCTTTCATCAATTATCTACTCTCTTATTTAGAAAGCAACCAATATAGCTGAGAAATAAAAATATTACCTCAGTTCCTTTGGGAATATGTTGCACAGCACGAACTACTGCAAGCCTTCCCTCGAATACCAGGACAGCATTTGGCAAGCAACTACAGCACCAAAACCATTTAGCAGAGTCAACAGTAAGGGATGCAAAAGCAAAGCAAGGAACTGACCTGTGATTAATGATTGAAATAACAGGATACAGTCCTGTTCCGAGGGGCCTCAGTTCACTGTCACAAATGGTATGGGCATTGCATGCAAGCTGCAGGTAGCTGAGGAGAGGTCAGATGAGAATTCACCCATATCTAAGGTAAAGACAATCCAAATAAAGACACGTTACCTCTGTGTGATAATTAATAAATAGAATATGGGTTTCCATAAAAAGGAACAACAAAATAGCAAACAGGAAATCACATTTAAGTTCAATAATTTAGATGTAGTTTTCTTCATGTTTTTTTAATAAGATGAGCCATAGGTATTTGGCACAGAGTGTTGGGCTAGTAAGAAATAACATGCGAAAAAGATGAGAGTAGCTAAAATGGGAATGTTGAGATGGATATGTGGTAAGACTTTGTGAGATAGAATTAGAATCGTTAACCTTCATCTTCATGGATTGGTAGGGGTAACACCGTGGCACCGATAGAAGATAAGATGAGAGAAAATGGAGTAATGTGGTTTGGACATGTCTATCATGGATCGGTTGATGCAGTAGTTAGGAGTTATATGGTTACGGTAGATGGTAGTAGTAAGGGGAGGGGTAGACTAAAATTGACTTTAGAGGCGGTAGTTCAAAAGGATCTAGGTTTTTCGCATGCCCTTGACAGAGCTCAATGAAGAAAACGAATTCATGTAGCCAATCCCGATTGATCTGGACAGAACTGACGGCTCGCTTTGGTTTGGTTTCATACTAATGTAGTCCACCTAGTTTCCACCATATCTAATGCAAATTCAACCCCACCAATCCAACAGTCCCCACCCCACTTCACTCTAAGCCTCTAAGGGAAGAAAAAATAAAGAATCCTCGTAAATGCTCGGGATAGACTCAAGGTGACAGCATAACTGCAAGCTGTATCACTCTGATTTAAGCCATGCAATAGCAAATTAGAAGGGTTAAATTTAACATCACCAATTTTGAGGGGCATTCTTAGTAGTATACACTATGCAGTAAGTTCATGTATATCATTTGTACTTAGCAAAAAAGTTCATGTATCATTTATGTTCTCTCTGGAATGAGTAGTCCAACTATTTGTCTGGAAAGTAAAGGGAAGAAAAAGTACTTTGGGACTTTGATCCATCTTCTAAGATAATACCTTGGAAAAATTTTCTGCAATCTCTTTTATACCGATGCTAGGCAGCTCAAGTATCAAGTTCACAAGGTTAGCCATCTGTGCGTACAACACCAATTGCTTCTCATCGATCTCAGAAATATCTTCACGAAACAATTGTTAACAAAACAGCAAAACGTAATGATGGAAGAAAAGGACTACAGAAAACAACCAAGACCTTTAAACTAACATTATGAGCAGACTACCCCAAAGACTAACATAGATGAGGATACGAGATACTAAAGCTTCCACCAGATTGTAGTTGTCAGTTGCAGTAGTTGGAATAATCTGTCAGAAAGAACAAGTTAGATAAGAGCCATCTTGTCGCTTAAATTTAGTAGCACAAGTTGTTATTTGAGAGGTATTATTCTACACATCTGGTTGCATACATAACAGTGCATCTAGCCTTTTGTGGAAACAACTTACTACAGGCACAGCTACGAATGAAATATAAATTCAAAGATATCAATTTTCTTTTACAAGATTCAAAGATATCACAAAAATGAAGTATTGAAAGAAGGACAAAACCTATGATGGAGCATGGTTCTAAAGGCGGAATTCCTTCAATTCAGTGAACTTATCTACATCCAAATTTTCCTCAATTTCCAAATTTATCGTCTACCTATCCTAATTCTTAACGTATTATTTATTGAAATATTCTAACAAAAAATTCAGAAGTTCTAGAAATTTTGATGTCTTTTCCACCAACTAAAAAGAATGCCTCACAAATCTACTGCTTCTGAATATGATTTCCATTATAAAGTTGAACATCCTGACTGAATATTAGCCAATTCAAATTCAGCTATCCTATTTTCACATACAGACCACGAATTTTAAACCCGTGTTATTTACGTTCTACAGCACTATCAGCAAGTCTTAGCTGCTAAAAAATCACTGATATCCATCTTGTGCCTTAGAGAATGCAGTATCAGATACTACAATCAAATTCCTTTTTTTTGCCAACTAAATGTCCAATAATATAAAGAACATCAATTATTATTAGCACAACAATCATGCTAGAGACGCAAACCACTTACAGAAACCAAAGTAGCATGGCTACGGATACGGACACGTACACGGATTCAGACACAAGACAAGGGATTTCTAAAAAAACGGGGACACGGACACGGAAGGGGACACGGCAAAAACAAATAAATAATTTAACATTTATTTTATATCAGGGAAAACATAGTTATATGTAGAAGCATAAAGCATCAATATAAATAAACAAGCATTATGTTATCACATACACCTCATATTACACTTTTAACCCAAAATATTTGGAGTAATACTCATTAGTCATTACTGCCCAACATTTAAAAGATTGCATATTTAACCCCCGTCGTGTCCCTCCCGTGTCCCCTTAAAATAAATTAAATTTAATGGACACACCATGTGGCATGTTCCATACATTTTTTGCTATGTCCCCGGCGTGTTCCCTTGTCAAACACGGAGACATGCTGGCTATGGAGCACGGGTACCGGTACGGGTACGGGAAACGACAAAACCCTAAAAAAGTAGGGTACAGGTACGGCGGGGGTACGGCGAATATATATATAATTTTTTTCTATTTTTTATTTCATAAAATGAAATATAAACCCATTTTACCAAAAAAAAAAAGCAAAATCAGCACAAATATACATATCTATTAGTATTCAGAATTTCAGATACATATATACATTAATACATATACATTACACATGCATATCTGCACATATATACAGAGAGAGATTATTCCGATCGATAAAAAAAAATATACAGAGAGAGAGAGATTATTCCGATCGATAAAAAAAATATACAAAGAGAGAGAGAGACGAAGAGAGAGAGAGAACTTATGTTTTTTTTCCCCATTTGGAGCCCTAGATCAATCTCCAAGATCTCTGCTGTGTAATTGTGTTTATAAATGACAAATAAATTACACAATAAGCCCACATTTTTTAATTATTATTTACAAAAAATCCCAGAAATTTTGGAAAAAATTCATTTTGGGCTAAAACGTACCCTTGCCGTACCCGTGCCGTACCCTTGCCGTACCCAAAATTACCAAAAGTACCCGATACAATTTTGCCGTACCCGGTATGTTTTTGCCGTACCCGTACCCGGTACGCGTACGGCAACATTTCCGAAGTACCCGTGCTTCATAGCACGCTGGACTCTAGGAGTGTTGGTGCTTCATAGACAAAAACATTTACACACACTCACATGGGTTGGGGGCCCCATATTGTGTCTACAGAGTTTTCCTTAGCTTAATCAATACACTTGTAATAAAAGAACCAAGGATGGTAAGCCAAGACATGTGGTGAAAATACGAAATTGCCCTCGTCAGATTTGTCTTCCAATTCGTTCTTGCATGTGTTGAGGTGGGGGTAGTTTAGGTATTATACGTTTTCCTTATTTCACTCAATGAAATTGTACTTTCATTTCCGGATTTTACTGAAAAGAGTAGTAGTTTATTACTTCGGCCATAAATTGATGCGGCGCCATCTCGTTTCTTCCCGGATTTTGAGGGTTGAAAGTGGAAACGTAGGGACAAAGCAAAGAAAGTCTCAAGTGATCATGAGTGTGTTTTTCCTGAATTTCCGAGAGAACAGAGAGATGGCTTCCTTAAGCAAAATTCTTCTACGATTTGAGCAGTCCAAAACGAAACCCCTCTTTCCTATCTCTCTGTCTCTGCTAATGAAAGAAACCAATCTCTCTCTCTCTCTCACTCTCTCTCTAGCCCTCTCACCGTGAACATCTCTCCCACTACCATCGTCACTTTCACTTTTCCGGCCATAACCACCGTAGCACTACTTCCAACATCATGCAAAAGGTGTTCAATGGTATTCTTGTTCCATTTTATTTTGGGGTCTTGTTATCGGTGATGGGTCGGATCATAAAAAAAAAAAAAAACCATATCAGCTATTGTTATCAACATTTTTTAATCTATACATTTCGTTTGGGTTTTGTTTGTTTGGGTGCTGGTACTGAATTAGATTTAGAGAGAAGAGGAAAAAGAGAGAATTTTAGATGATGGTACAGTTCTTTCAGCTGGTTTGCACGGGAGTTGTGGTGTTCCGTCAAGGAGCCAATTTCTTCTTCCGCGCTTTCTCCTCTCATCTCACTTTTCAATCTCTCAGGTGCATCTCTCTCTCTCTCCAAATTTGATTTCTGTAATTGGATTTGGTGTGTTAACTCTGTTCCAATTTTTTGCCATCATTTTGTGTTTGTTACTGGTGATTGAACCCAGGTGATCCATTTGGATAGATGGCTTCAAGTTGAAATTTCAGTCATTTGAGGAGAACGTATTGCAAGATTAAATATCTGAAAAGGTCAATTTTAATGTACCAGTGTTTTAGGAATTTTGTTGATTTTATACAGCTTTTGGGAAATTTTGTTAAAGTTGAATGTTTGCAGAAGTTCTTGATGGGCCTGTCATTGAAGGATTAAAACATTTCAATAGAAAAATAAGGGTTCCTTTTGCGCCTTAAATATGATAGAGGTACCAAATTCATTCCGTTTGTTCAATTCAATTTCCATAAAATCCGTGGTTCGTTGAAGTTAACCATTTTTTGTTTCAGTTTGCGAAAGCTCGTTCCTTTTATGAAAGAAGGTGGTTAGTCTCTGTGTGGTTTTCAGGTTATTTTACACCCCTTCTCCCTCTGTCCGCAAATGCAAAAACATTGTTATTCTCAAGTTTGCAGTACAAGTGTTTTAGAATTCTTCACTAATTGTTCTAAAGTAAAATTTTGTGTTCTAACAGAAAACTGTCTCCTGACTCTCCTCGGTTAAACTGGTAAATTTTCTCACCCCTCTTCTTCCATGTTTGATAAGGGAATGGCGTTCGTGATCTAAGCATGTTTGGTAAGTGAAATCTGATCAAATGTCTCATTTCAAAGTAGCCATAAATTGTAGTCTCGAGTTGAGTTTTTCTGTTTTTGGCGAATATAGTAATCATATAATATCATAATCATCATGTCCTAATATGATTATGATATTATTTGATTCTCTTGATTTTATTTTGAATTGTAATTGATTATGATTTCATTATAATTAGAATGATTCTCTTTCATAGCTAGGCTACCTCTCTTGTATAAATAGAGGCCTCATTGTATAATTTTACATTGAATTCAATAAAACTTTTCTCCTGTCATATTTTAACAGGTGTAATCATTTTTATTGGTTTCCTATTTTAGTTCATTTTACTTTCTCCTAGCTCGTTTTATAAGCATCTCTTATCTGCTCATTTTTCTTGAGAGGCTAACCATTTCCATGGAGTTCCTTCGAGCTCTTTGGGACTTCTGCAAGGGAATCCATGAAAACTCATTGTAACACTTAACAAGGAATTAACAATAAAAAATTCATTATAAGTGCTTCGGATTTTAGCTTGATAGTAAGGGAGGTGTGTGGATGATAATATTATTCTTATTTTTTTCTCAGCAAAAGAAATTCAAAAATCTTCGAAAAAGATATACAAAGATTAAACGGACCAAGGAAACAACATCAATCGTCACCCGAGACCCACAAAAGGAAGGCAAGGCGCCCACCAAAACAAAAAAGAACCACCGGAAAGAAACGCCTGAACCTAGCTACCAAAACACCTCCAAACCTCAAAATCCAAGTACCAACAATATTCTTCTCTTATTATGTTCGTGTGGGTATCATTGGTAAAAATTTGTTCGTTTCAAGTAGCTTTATCTGATCACATTAAGTTTGGAAGCCTAGGTTTGGAGGTTTATTACTGCAGATATATAATTTTTGCAGTTATTGTTTTTTTTTTTTTGGGGTCAATTATTCATATAATCTGATGCGAAATAGTGTGACATTACTATGTTTTCGATCTACTTTGCAGGTAGGAAGTCATGGTTCCATTTTGACTGAAGAAGAGATGAGACGCACTCTTTCTCCCCTTGGAAGGAAATTAGATTGTATCTAAGCAGACAAATTGATGGGAATTAGATATCGTTTTCTAAACAGCTTGTCCATGTGAGCTCTTATAACTAGCAAGTAGCATGTTTGTCTTGGCATTTAAATGGGTTGACAGGATGGCTACTTCAAGTTATTAGTAGTTATTTAGTCTTGAGATGAATGAGTAAAGATCGAGAAAGTGTGGCAATGTGAAGGAAGCGCGCGGATGAGTGCTATAAGAAAATCATGCATGAGACCTATGACTTCTAGTATTTCTGGACATAGCAATAGTAGATCAAAAAGTCTATAGGTACAGAAAAATGGTACAGATTTTGTACATAGATTTTTCATGGGGCCCACTACGGGTCCCACACAAATGATCCAAGCCGTTCACTAAATGTGAAACATTTTTTCAAGGGCCCTCGCAAAAATTCAGCTCAATCCGATACTTATAGGTGTTCAATCCAATCATCTAATTTTTCATTTAGATTTCAGGATATGAAAAAGTTAGATGATTGGATCGAACACCTATAAGTATCGGATTGAGCTGAATTTTTTAGAGGGCCCTTGAAAAAATGTTTTACATTTAGTGAACGGCTCGGATCATTTGTGTGGGACCCGTAGTGGGCCCCACGAAAAATCTATGTACAAAATATGTACCATTTTTCTGTACCCATAGACTTTCTGATAGTAGATACGTTCATTTTCATGTTGTTCCTTTTCTACTACTCATCACTACATGAACAAACAATGTACGTATATTAACTTCCCGACTAACAAGTACACAATGAGCACGCAAAAACGTGCGAAGCACGAGAATTACACTAGTAGTCATCAAACATATATATCATCATACAGCTTCATTGCTGAGACAATGCTCCCTGCACAGTATCGATGCCAAAATCCAATGGTAGTATCATATATGAAATCACATTATGTGCTGATCGAACTAAGGTCAGGAAAGGTTGTCGAATTTAAGTGACATATAGCAGCATCCTGAAGGAGATGAATATATGGTCAAGAACCTTACAACAAATAATCGCCTACTTATTGGCTTCTACATACAAAGATAAAGATGCATGTTTTGACTAATACATATTTAGAGCATCAATTAGAATGTACGATTCTTTTATTCTTCTTATTCAACGAGCCAAGTTATGTGTCAGTTTCTTTCTTTTTGGTTTAAGATAGTAAATGGATTAGAAAAGGACATATAGCGTTGGCTTCCACATCTAGGACACCCTTTCGTAATGAACCATAAGGCGACAGTTTGTTCTTCATATAATTGGTTTGTTACTTTGCATTGGTAAGGGTAGGAAATAAAGGATGTATTCCCTCGTGAATCCAACTCCATACGTCCTAGTATGAGTTGGGAAAACCCTGGATGCAAGCAAACCGTGTCTATTGGGTAAGTCCGGGTGTTGCCAGCAAGAGTCAAATGTCCATCCGTCTCAACCCCATATCATTGGGTTGATTCATTCAACAAGACCCTTCCATATCAGATCAATGAATGAGATTGGTCTGACATCTTACTCGGATGATGTCCCATGTCACATTTCGTGAAGTAAGTAATATACTCGAGAGGCAGAGTAAACTTGGTTATGGGAACCAAAGATTTGGTTTGACATCGGGAATACAATACAAACATACGATCAGTGCGTTGTGTGGCACCCAGGGTCAATAGGAAAGGTCCCTGGCTTTTTAAGTTTAGAGCTGGACGTGAGCTAGCACATGTAGACATGTAGTAGCAATCTGATCCAACAAATATCAAGCAACAAAATACTCTACCTAGTAAGAAGTTGAAATCTAGAGTAAGAAGGCCATATAGCCACACACACACACAAAACAAAGCTCTTTGCAACAATATTGTTTTGTTTCTCGCCCTAGAAAGAAGACAAAAGACAAATAATTAGGAAAATAACATATCGATATGGTTGGTAATACAACAAAGACCAGTAGAATGCAACATTAAGGAAGAGTGACGGGATTACGTTACTGTAAATCTTAGGAGAAGGGAAAACCTAAACAAAGGAGATGTCGAAGTAAATCAACCAAACCAAACCAAACTGAGCCTTAAGTCCCAATCAATTAGGCCTACATGAATCCATTGTCTCCATTGACTTCTGTCGAGGGCATTGTGTTCCGCGATGTCCGAAAAACCTAGGTCTTGACAGATGAATTTATTTGACCATGCAATACTATAGCCTGACAGAGTGGAAGGCGAAAAGATGATTCATGTACCAACCCAATTGATTGGGACACAAGGCTTGGTTGGCTTGGTCAAGAGAAAGCAATGTGTTTTAAACAAAAGGGCTAAACTTGAAACCTAGAAGAAACTTTCGGTATTGCCTACACTTTCTGAATAAGTGATTTTTACCTTCTCATTTTGCAATTTCCTTCGTAGGTAAAGTTTCACCATCAACCGAATAGAAGGTGTAAGCGATTTTAGCCTATCCTTGTCCACTTTTGAGAGAACTCCACATTCAAGACGATGCAGCTTCCAATCTGACTTCTGATAATGATAGCAAATGTAATCAATGTCAAAATATTGATGAAAAGTGTTCTTTTGCATTCATATGACATATTCTCTGCAACTGAGAACTTCTGGCATTATCTTCTCTTACGAGATGCCACCAGCCATATAGTGGCACAACCAGGCACCTACTTTGTGCACAAATGACATCCTAGGTAAGAATTACAGAGTAGCACATCCAATAGGTAACAAACGAATCCCTCGCGCCACAAAATTGTTCTAAAAGGTTGAGGAACATGGAGCACAAAGACACCAACAGTTTGATGGAATTTTCTCCTAGACAGTCTTAAAAGTGATGAATTTAAATCAGTGATAGCTGCAAACATTTTCTTGTATCTACATACCAAACCCCACCCATCTGAACTGGAAAGAGATAAAGTGAAAGGCAATGATAATATATCCGAACATGATATAACTGCCACCTTATTATACCTGACATGTGCTCCCACAGTACAAAACAACTTGACAAGCTGAGCACCTTTTAAGGTTACTTGTTGAGAAACACCACTCACATCTTGAGTCGACAGAAGCTCTGCTCGGTACAGAGACAAAAGGTTCTTCATTTAAAATCACCTCCCCTGTAATTTAGAAGTTGAAATATTACAAAGTAATCACTGTAATGTGAGGACTGAGGACACACAGAGTTGCATAATTGGATGTAGTGGTTTCAGAATATGTAGTTGTGAATTGTGATGCATTGCTGGGTTACAAATGTCCAAATGCTACTAACAATGTGATGATAAAGTTGAGCAGTTTTCAGTTGCATTGCAGATTTTTCCATACAAACTTTCTCTATTTAGGTCGAGCCGACTCAACTAGGAAGCTTTTGAATTAGTTCTCACCTGAGTTTCAAGCAGCCAAGTTCAAGGTACTATTTTATGTTAGAATCATGTTGTCAAAATAATTCAAGTTACTATTTTATTATTGCGAAGTAACCGACTCAAAGATTCACACTTTTCAGTACACTTTCACACACTTTTGAACACTTTTTCCACATTTCGATATACTCTTTCAACCTTAACAACAGCCCAGAGACTGTTTTTAGCATTTTCCTAAGTACATTTGAGGAACTCACGCGCTTCCAAATTCAAAGTACTCGGGAATCTAGGGTACAGGTACCTGGGAAAGGCGTAAAACTACATAGGTGCATAATATGAAACGTGTCTACTTCAATCTCGTTAAAAGCAGACTCAAACGTTATGTAAATTGATATACATACATAGATATATATATATATAGAGAGAGAGAGAGAGAGAGAGAGAGAGACCTGGAGAGAAGTCTCTGATGGAGAAGAGGCAGCGGCCTTTGTCAGGGAGAGTTGAAACTGTTAAACCTCGTTGCGATAGTACTCCTTGCAAATCCTCCATTGTAGAAGAAGGACACCAGTGCAGAAACGATTCACTGCAACCGGCTTTTAGGAGTGAGTTTGGAAGAGTGTTTAATTTTTGAACAAAATTCTTGAGAGCATTATTTGTATCGGCAAGAGAAATGAGGAAAATACTACTGTACAAAATAGGAATGGATACTTCCAATTAAAAATAATTTTGAGGGAACGATACAAAAAACATAAAAATAAATTATTATTATTTTTCATTATTAGTGAATTCTTCTTTTGGTCATGTTTTTTACCTTATTAAATTTTGGATTAGCCCAAGACACAAGGAGTATTAGATTTCTGGTTCCGCTATTGAGATCAACAGATTTTACTAATAGTAGTAAGACATGTTTTTAGAAGACTATTTCAGACCTCCTCCTTGCGCTTGCTGTCACGCAGTCTAATTATCCTTCCTTAGTTTGTGGTGGAACTCATGCAATTTTCACCAATCAAAGGAAAGGTAATTCAATAATGTTCACGCTCTTTAAAGGATGGTAAATAAAGGGAAATGATTTTGTCACTTCCTTTTTTGTTAACGGCACTCCCCTACAAGTGTATTTTTGCATCAAAAATACACTTACAGGGGAGTGGCGTAAACAAAAAGGGAGTGGCTAAATCAGCAGTCTAAATAAAATTATTCTCGGCTAATTACGTGACTTGGTGTACTGTTACTAGAGCTGTAAACGAACCGAGCGGCTCGCGAGCTCGACTCGTTAACGCTACTAAACGAGCTAAGCTCAAGCTCGAGTTTTCAGCTCGTTCAACAAAAGCTCGAATCGTTAAGTGCGCCTCAGCTAGATTAAAGAGGTTCGTTTAGTAAATGACTAAGTTCAGCTCATTAAGGCTCCAGCCGAGCTCAAGCTCGAGATTTTGGCTTGTTTAGTAAATGTGAAGCCCGGATTCTAAAAAGGCATTTACGTGACGCTAAGTAGGTTACGGTATTTTAAAAAGAAATGTGATTAAGGATAAAGAGATATTTTCAGTCGACGTTTTAGGACAGGAGGATAGCATGATATAATTTTAGGAGTTCAGTATTTTTTCTTTAGAAAGCGAACAGCGCCATAATAACCTACACATTTTAATTAGTCTATGTTGTAATTTTTAGGAGATTCAAACCCGAGACCCGGACATGAATTATTGAATCAGAACAATTTTTAGTAGATAGCATAATTGGAATTTTTGTATTCCATTTACCCTAGCACCACACGTATCAAAGCTAGGAAGTTAGGTTGGCACATGTGTCCTCATCTCTCACTAGTTAAGAATGACCCAGGGGTGTTTCACCTCTAAAAAGAAAATATCTAATAGATATATAGGCGGGCAGGAGTTAATAAAAGGGTTAAAGAAAAAGAAGAGAAACAGCTAAAAGAGAAGGGGAAACGGTGAAGGAAAAGAGAGGAGCAATTCGTGCACCCCTTCAATAGAAATCGACTTCCGACTTCCTTCGATTGCCGCCGGAAAACTTCAGTAGGTAACTTCTCTCTCTCTCTCTCTCTCTCTCTCTCTCTCTCTCTCTCCCTCCCTCCCTCCCTCCTACGCGGACTCATGGCCAGACCTCTTCTCACTTTTACCCTATTTCTCTTCTCGGCCAGAACAAAAACGATCCAAGGGTGGTTAAGGGCATTGCTATTTGCAGTCACTTATTACTGAATGTAGCCTGTATATAATATGTAATATGGTACACATACGTTCAAAAAATTTGTGACTGCAAATAGCAAGGTCCGGTGGTTAATGAGAGACTCCTTTTCAAAAGTGAAACGACATCGTTTAGCCAGCAAAAATAAACGGAGAGAAAACGGAAACTCCCCTAACGTTCTCTCTGACTCTCTCTCCCCCCTTTGCAATTCCTGTTTTCCCCCACCCCCTTCTAAACTCTCCCTTATCCCGTATCCAACCTCCGAGCGTTGGTCGTTTATTCTCCCTCCCCAGTTCTATTTTCATCCAAATCAAAGGATTAAAGCTCCATCGTTTTCTATCGGGTCCCAATCTCAAGGTTTGTTCCTTGATCCATTTTGGGCTTTTTTTTCTTTGAACTTTGTTTGGTATGTGAAAGGAATAGAATTTCTGGTATAAATTAAGCAAATATTAGGGCCAGATTTAGCGAGTCTAATCAGTTTTGTTTCAATTCCATTCCGAAATATCTTTTGATTTAAGTCATATATTGATACAAATCTCTGATATCTCTGATCATCAAATCATGTTAATGACCCATCAAACCACTGATAGTGTAGAAACAAAAAAAAAAAAAATGAAGCCGGAACTCCCAAGATTCTATGTCCACTGCTGCAATAATAGCAAACTTGAGATGGGTTTTAGTCAGAGTTCGGTAGGGAGGATGAGAAGATAACGTCCGTGGAGGGCCTCTGTTTTCTCTCCATTAGTGGCTAAACGACGTCGTGTTGTCTAAAAGGAGGAGTTCCCTGTTATCCACCCTTGATCTCTTTTTCTTTCTTTTTTTTCAAACGGAAATATACCCCCTTGATCTCTTCATTAACAAGGTGGCAGCTCCAAGTTAAAAGTCTCACACGATCCTCACATAGGAATCCTTAAAGAGCCGTTTAAAAGTTAATTTTTTTACTTTTGTCGATTACTATTGTCTTTACTCACATAAAATTATCTCTAATGCAAAAAAAATAATTTAAATAAGGACAAAATTAAGAAATTAGAGTAATACATAAGTTAATCACCGGCGTAAATGGAAAATAGGCGCCCTTTAGCTCAGCCCACCATCCGCCCGCTCGTTTTCTCCGGCACATAAAGTCCAACTCCAACCACCTTCCGAAACCTCTCACCTCTGCTCCCCGAATGCCTTTCAACTCCAAATACTACTTCATCCCCAACCTCCTCCACTTTCTCTCTCTAAAAAACCCTCCCTCCCCCCTCCCTCCCCCAAGACGACTCCTCTCTACGCATAATAAGAACCACCCTCTCACTTCCCCACGCTCTCTATCTCAATCTGTCCCAGGCATGATCTCTCTCTCTCTCTCTCTCTCAATATATATATATATGTGTGTGTGTGTGTTGCCAGTTGATTATATGGACGCATGTACACGACGTACATTTGTGTTATATGTACATATATGATAACTAGTTTCTGTTGAACTGGTCAGCTATGGATTCACAATCGCCTTGTCGGCTCGTATTGTTCGGAAAATCATCTGCTGAGAAGGAATTGGCTAAGTCTATTAAGGACAGTAAGGCTTTGAAACTCCCCGACAATGCCCAACTCGAGATTGTTCTGCACTCCGATACCGAAACCCCCGTCGAGGAGAATTGTTTCCGGTGCGATTCGTTTTTGAGTTCCCTTTCGACCACTCGGTTCGGAAGGTTCTTGATTTGGTCTCCGCGGTTGCCGTCAACTCACGACGTGGTTTCGCAGTAAGTTATCTGAGCGATAATTTATTCGGGTAGTGAAATTGGAGAACTTTGTAAGAAAATTATGAGATTTTGCTATGCGTGTTCTGAACATTGTGGCGTTGTGACGGAATAATATACCTCGTAAACTTTGTGCTATGCCATGTATGTGTTTTAGTGTAATGAGGAAAGTTATGAGTTTGTGGTAAAATTTGTAATGTATTTTTACAATGTTAGTCATACCTCGTAAACTTTGTGTTATGTATTTTTGCAGTGTTAGTTATACATTGTAAACATTAAAATTTGTAATGTATTTTTGCAGTATATATCTCGTAAACTTTGTGTTATGTCATGAATGTTGTGCTTTAGCGTAATGAGGAAAGTTATGAGTTTGTGGAAAAATTTGTAAACTTTGTGTTATGTCATGAATGTTGTGTTTTAGTGTGATGGAAGAATATGCATCTTAAACTTTGTGTTATGTCATGAATGTCGGGTTTTACTGTAATGAGGAAAGTTATGAGTTTGTGGTGAAATTTGTAATGTATTGTTGCACTTGTTTACAAACAATAGAATGACTGCGCCTTTAGGATCTTGTTATATCGGTAGATCTTTGAAACCTACTGATGTCATATTTCAACGTTGGACAGCAATTTCTGCGAGCTTCCTGTTGGAACAGTGTGTGTTGCTGATGTTCAGTTTAAAGGCCGAGGTTTGCAATGCTGTGCAGTTGTTGGTTCTGTTTCCTGTGGCGTGGCAAATTTGGATTCTAAATGTTGATTAATTTTTTATAGGGCGACTGTGCAGGTAGGTCACAGAATATGTGGGAATCTCCAAGGGGTTGCCTTATGTTTTCCTTTACCATACAAATGGAAGATGGTCGAGTGGTGCCTCTTGTGCAGTATGTAGTGTGTCTTGCCATGACAGAGGCAATAAACGATGTCTGTCACAAAAATGTAAGTAGTTTCCCGTCTAACGTAGTAAATATGTTATTCAAAATGAATAAAGAGACACAGTGTCGAGTCTGTATGTTGAAAAAATACAGCTACATACACAGCCGGCATGCAAAGGAACAAATACTTGGGGCTATTTATATCTTATATAAACCAAAGAAAAATTGAAAGGAGTTAGTGGAATGAGATCACAATATTTGTTCATGATTACTTGATTGCTTTGGTTTGGGGGTTGATGTAAGACTTGCTTTTTGTTGCAGGATCTTTGCTTTTATCACCTATGTACATGATCGTCTTATTTTCACTTTAAGAATGATCTTTTGGTGTTGACATTAGGTGATTTTTTTGGATGACCCAATCTATTCCAGGGCATACCTTATCTTCATGTTAGAATAAAGTGGCCCAATGATCTGTACTTGAACGGCCTTAAAGTGGGAGGCATCTTATGCACATCAACTTATAGATCAAAGAAGTTCAATGTTAGTGCTGGTAAACGGTCTAATCCCTTTTAATGTGAATACAATTTTTAACAAATGACAATTCTGCGTGCCTAAGCTGAATGTTTGCTTGTTATGTTCTCTCTTATTTGCCATGATATGCAGTTTTAAGTATTGTTTACTTGAAAATTCAGTGAATTGGTTCTTCTAATTCCTGCCTCATTTCATCATCAAGGATGACATATAAGCATGATTCTCCCACTGCATCACTCAATCCCTTCATGTCTTTGCAGGAATAGGCTTGAATATTGATAATGAGCAACCTACAACCTGCTTGAATGCAGTGCTGCAAAAATTGACTTCTATTTCATGCCAACTACAGAGAGAAGATATTCTTGCAGCTTTCTTTAACAAATTTGAGGATCTTTTTGATCTTTTCATTGATAAAGGTGAACTACCATCCCCATTTTATGGTATTTTTTACCTAAGTAGGCCCTTGTTACCTTCATACCCAAGTTGTTCTTTTCTGTTTTCATGATATTTGGAATAAGCAATGGAAAATGATTTTCACTCTCTCCTTTTTACAATCCACAGTCCCTTTTTTGTCTTTGTCCATGTGAATTTACAATGTTGCCCTTGGATGTGTGAAAGAGTGTATTGAAAAAAGGGCATGACTGAAGCTAACTTTTTTTTGGAACCAAGCAATTTTATAAAGGGGACAGAAGCCCAACAAACAAGCAGGGGAAAACCTGCAAAAACAGAAAAACAACCAAAACCTAGGCTACAAAGCTAGGCAAAAGAAGACCAAAAATATCACCCTAGAAACACCCAAAGGGACAGAAACTACAGAAAAATAGAATCGGGGATCCCCCAGTACAAGCAGGTATGGAGGTTATCCACAGTACTGGGAACATTCCGCCACGAGCTAGCACAGGCCTTGACTTCATCCAGAATTTGGTGCATCACTATCTCAGGATTATGCGCAATCTGCTGAAAGATACGTCCATTCCTCTCCCTCCAAATGTAGTAAATAGTTGCAGCTAGGCAAAGCTTGAACAGAGAAGCCCATACAGATTTATTTTTGCAAGAAAGAGAACCCCAAGAAACCTCAGAAGCAAGAGACCAATCATGAGTAAAAGAACCCAACTTAGCTCTGACCCCTAACCAGACACGTGAGGAAAAATGGCAAGAGAAGAACAAGTGAGCATGTGATTCAACACTCCCCAAACATAAGACACAACTACTATCATGGACAATCCCCCAAACCATTAACCTGTCTCGAGTATTCAGCCTCCCCAAAATAGCCACCCATTGAAGAAAAGACCACCTCGGAACATGCCTTTTGTGCCAAACCAAATGATACCATCCAACCTCAGAAGCTGAGGATCTAAGAGCATCCCAGGCAGATTTTGCAGAATAACACCCTGATGGAGACAAAGTCCAAAATACAGAATCCTCAGTTGCAGGATGAGGTAAAAGAGTAGGGTTGGTATTAGCAACGATATCTCTAACAATGGCCGATCTGCTTCTATGCCATCTCCAACTGCCATTATGGATTATAGAACACACCTTAGCATTAAGAGATCTACCAATATTAGTAGTCACACCATCACCATATTTGAGCAATAGAGGGCCAAGATTGTGCCAATTATCAAGCCACAAAAAAGTATTCTCACCATTCACAATCTGAGCTTTGATATATTGATGACCCACTCTCCTTAGACCAAAAAGCTTTCTCATTGTCCAAGAAGAATCACCAGGTAAGTTCATAGACCAAATACAGTTGTGTTTGATAACATATGTATGAACCCATTTAACCCAAAGGATGTCTTCTTTCTTGCAAAGAGCCCATAGGTGCCTCAGCATAGAAGCCTTATTCCAATCTTTTAATCTTTTAAAACCTAAACCACCTTCTTTCTTAGGCATACACACTGTACTCCAAGCCACTTTGGCGCCAGAGGATTTCAGTTGTACTCCTTGCCAAAGGAAAGCACTAAGCATGCTCTCAATCTCCTTCATAAGCTTGCAAGGAAGAATAAAAATAGAAGACCAATATACTTGAATACTAAACAAAACTGAGCTTATTAATTGAGCCCTTCCACCAAAAGAGAGAGACCTATTTGACCAAGACTGAATTCTGGCCAGCATCCTAGTTTTAAGCACTACACAATCAGAATATCTCAATTTGGTAGATATTAGAGGGACACCAAGGTATTTGACAGGAAGGGAAGCTTCTGGAATCTCCAAAATAGATTTCAAAACCTGCTTCACCTCATCTCCAACACCAGCAAAGAAACATGCACTCTTATCAAAATTAGGTTGCAATCCAGAAAACAAGTAGAACTCCTTTAACACGCTGTCTATAGTCTCAAAAGATGCATTAGAAGCCCCACAAACAATAAACATATCATCAGCAAAGGCCAAATGGGAGAGGTTGATGGCAGCACATTTAGGATGATAAGTGAACCCCCCTTGAGCTATTCTAGAAAGCAGAATTGCAGAAAAAGCCTCCATGACTAACAAGAAGAGGTAGGGGGAAATAGGATCCCCAAGCCTCAATCCTCTCCTTCCTGGAAAAAAGCCTTTCAGCTCACCATTAATAATCACAGAAAATCGAGGAGTGGAAACACAAGCCCTGACCCAGTCAATGAATTGCTCAGGAAACTCCATATACCTCATAACTGAAAAAAGGAACTCCCAATCGACACTATCATAGGCTTTCATAATATCAAGCTTTATAGCACAACGAGGAGGCCCTTGATCCCTGTGGTAACCCCTAACAATCTCCTGCATTAACAGGATATTATCCATAATTGATCTACCCTTGATAAAGGCAGATTGAGAAGGCCCTACAATACTGGGTAGAACTGCTTGAAGACGGTTGGCAAGAACTTTGGTAATACATTTATACACAGTATTACAGCACGCTATAGGTCTATAGTCCTTGATAGAATGAGGAGCAGAAACTTTAGGCACTAGAGTAACAGCAGTAGAATTCCATCCCACAGGCATACATCCAGATTCAAAGAAAAAGAGAATACCTGCCACAAAGTCCTCCTTGACAATGCTCCAATTATCTTGAAAGAAAGCAGAATTAAACCCATCAGGCCAAGGGGCCTTGTCACGGTGAATAGATTTAAGAGCACTCAGAATTTCCCCTTCAGAGACAGGCCCAATCAAACCCTCCCTATACTCCAAAGGAACCTTTTTCTGAATAGCAGCAGAAAGAGTCTCAGAGGTGTCTCTCTTTTGGCTAAACGGAGACCCCAACAGGTGCTCATAATACCCAAGAATTTCCGCCTCAATATCAGTAGGGTTATCTAGAGTAACACCTTGAACACTCACCAAGCTAAGAATAGTGTTCCTCACTCTATGGGCATTCATTTTCTGATGAAAGAATTTAGTATTCTTATCCCCCAAAGCCAGCCAAGTCACTCTAGACTTTTGCTTTTTATAGGCCTCTTCAGCATTAGAAAGAGCATAAAATTGTTGAACCAAATCCTTCTCAAGGTCACATAAAGTTTGATCATGAGCAAATCTGAGGCACAAGCTCTGAATTTTAGAGAGATTAATCCTAGCAGCCTGAACTCTCCCACTGAGGTTACTATAGTGTTGTTTATGAAAAGCCTTAAGAACAGGCTTAAGGCCCCTAAGCTTCTGACTAAGCCTTTCCATCGGATTCCTTCCACAAGTAATGTTCCAAGAAGAGAGAAGGATATCTTGAAACCTACTATCATTCATCCAAAAATTAAAGAATCTGAAAGGACAAGCTTTAAACTTATTGGGAACAACAGTCAAGACCAAGGCACAGTGATCAGATATCCCAGGAGCATAGCCAACCACTTCCGAATCCCTGAACAGATCCATCCACCCATCATTCACTAAAACTCTATCAAGCTTACTTTTATTATCACCCAAGCCACTCCTCTTGTTAGACCAAGTGAACCAATACCCTTTTGTAACCATCTCATGCATACTAATATCCTCCAAGCAGGTATTGAAGTCAGAAGCAGCAGCCTCATCAAAGCCCTCTAGCCTCTCATCTGGCCTTCGAACTACATTGAAATCACCCATGAGAATCCATGCAGAGCCACCCAGAGCAGAATACAGGTCCCTCAAAGCAGACCACAGACCAATTCTATCTCTAGCTAAATTCATCCCATACACAATAGAGGCATAGAACATCTTGTGCTCAGCAAGCACTTCAACAGCTACCACAACCATTTGGGCAGAGCAAAACACCAAAGAAACAGAAAAAACCTGAGGATCCCAACCTACAATGATCCTAGCCACTGACAGGTTACCCAGATTATTAACACAACTCCAATTATTTGGAAAACATCTAGCTGTAACACTAGACAAATTACCAGGCCTGACTTTAGCCTCTACAACACCAAACAGAGAAATCTTATTCCCTCTGATAAAGGACAGGATCTCCTTTTGCTTTAAGGGGTTATTGAGGCCCCTTATATTCCACACACCAATCTTAGACATTAAGAAAGTTAAGACTTCTTATTACCACCTTTCCCTTTAGCTTTACCCCTACCACCCTTGGGCAAAGGAGGAGCTACAGCTTTCCCATTCAAAGGAAGAACATCATCAACACGACCAGGCATACTATCTTCCACATCCGGAGCAACTGAAGAAGAAGTAGCACCAGTAGCATCAACCACCTTTCCAGAAAGAGGAGAGAATCTATTACTAGCAGACGGACTAGTAATAAACCCTATATCTCCCAAATCATTGTCAGAAGGGAAAAAGGAATCCACCAGAGTGAGCGTACCTGGGTTGGTATCCACCACCAAATCAGGACCCCTACTATACTGATTCACCACTCGTTCAATGGCAGCATCATCACAAATTTGAAGTCGAGCAAAATTCTGATTACCTACAAACTGAGGGGTGCAAGGCAAAACTTTAGGATGGCTAACAGGTTTAGCAAGCCGAGGAATACTAGAAGACCTAAAAGGGCTCCCCAACACATTAGGCCTACCCACCCTAGAAGGGTTAGCAGTAGTAGCAGGCTGTGGAGAACAAGGAATCCCAGTAGAATTAGGAGGACTCTTACTGAAACCGTCCCCAGGAGCTACCATAGCAACGTCACCCGTGCTACCAACCTCAGGGCCACTAGGTTCAGCAACAACTGGAGTACTATTAATAACAACCTCTGCAGCCTTCTTAGAGCATCTGGCATCCGAGTGACCAAAAACCTTACAGAAAGAGCATTTTGTAGGTTTCCAGGAATACTTAACAGGGATTTCACAGCTAACCCCAGCAGCATTTACTACTTCCACTGAAGCCAACAATTCAGTACTTACATCAACCTCAACACAAATTCTTGCAAAACTGAGCCTCTGACAATTCTCTGTCATATCATCTGCATAAAGAGGGACACCAAGCGCACTAGCAATACGACTCAACCCTTCTTCATTCCAGAATTCAAGAGGAATGCTGGAAAACTGCACCCAAATAGGAATTTTAGACAGTTGCTCTTTTTCCAAGGACATCTGTGGTCTCCAAGGCTTAAGAATCATAAGTTTCCCAGCAATGAGCCATGGTCCAGCCTCTATTAGCTTCCTAATAGCATCACCATGAGAGAACTTGAAAAAATAGAAACCCTGATCATTTGAAAGAACATCATAGATACTAAATTTTCTCCAAATATTGGTAACAATATCTTTCACCAACTTAAAGTGCACTTTCTTATCCAAAAAGTATCCCACAACACAATCAGCCCACTGTTGACATCCCTTAGCCTCAACAGAAGGAGGAAGGTACACTACTGGTTTTTCTGCAGTAACTACAGGGGGAAAGTAACTCAGAGTCATAGGCGACCCACCGGAAGAAGATTGAGCCACCACTGAACTCCATTTTGGTTGCTCAGTAGCCTTACTCTGATGATTCTCCATAGAGTGAATAACCTCATCCTTAGAGCACAACTGCTGTTTAAGCACAAGGATCTCGGCGCTCAGGGATTTGATTCGTCTCGTAGCCGGGTCATCAGTTTCATCAAATGCCAAATGAGTTAACAGAAGCAACAGTAATTTGCTCCAATTCATCAATTAGGTTAACCGCAGAAGTAGCAGTAGGAGATCGAGGACCAGTACGCTCAGGTTCATGACCGACACACGAAATAAGATTTCGAGAACTAGGGTTACCAGACTGAACAACAGAACTAAGAGTAGGAAATTCGGACATAAGATCCATCAAAAGACACCACAAAAGAGCCGAATCAAAGAGAGGGGGAGGAATTACCGAAGAGAGAGGAAGAATCGAACCGAAGGAATCGCCATCAGACTTTCTCTCTCAAGGAATCGCCATCGCCAGGATCAAAGCTTATTTCTTTACTTTGAAGCTAACTTTGGTTGGTTAATCCAATCTTTTCATAGATGGTCAGCAAGTATGATGGTTCTAATGATGATCCTCCATGTATTTCGTGTGTATCTCACCAGTGGATTTAAAAAACCCCGCGAATTCTGCTTCCTCCACATTTCCAAGCCCGCTTTTGTTGAAAACGCTCTGAAGGTCGGAAGAGATTTTCTCAACTGAATTCCCTTTAGGTGCGCAATTTGCGTAGAGGAATTGGCGGAGTTGAAGTACAAGAAGTACACGAATGTCCATGGATAGTACAACAAACTACCTCCGTTCCAAAAAGTTAGTCCACACGAAAAACGAGAACTTCAATTTTTTTAAATTTTGTCCAAAAAAAAAAACAAATTTTATTATCCGTTACTTAAAAGAACTCATTTACATCTAGTAACTTGCGGGGAAAAAGTTAGATTTTTTTTTGCCAGTAATGTATTTTTTAAAGTTCTCGTTTTGCATGATGGACAAGTCTTGAACAGAGGGAGTCTCACTAAGCATTGAAAAATCTAGCCCATACCAATGAGAATTCTGAAGTAACCAATGTTATCCAGTCTTACCTATAAAGCCGTATGGCTCGTATAGGTAAGTGTGACCATCATATTGCATCTGCTATTAGGGTTCAAATAATGCCCGCTAGAACATGGTAAGGTTGTTTTCTGCAACTGATTTTTGGTTCCTTTGACTTAGTTGCTACATTCCTAACTTTTGCTTTCGGATTTGAGTAATATGATGTTATAGCAAAGTACTTTTAGCATTGCATGAGCACCATAGTACTTGGTGTTTTTCTAGGAGCAAGTGTTCGAACTTTGAAATGTCCACGGTAGACACTGCAGCGTGTTTTGTAATTCTTATCGGGCACTAACTTGGACAGTGTACTTAAAGCTTTTAATGACCTATCTTGCAGGGTTTCAACCTCTCGAGCAGCTGTACTATCAGGCATGGCTACATAGGTATGTATTGAATGACAAGTATTTCCTAGTTATATTCTGTGCTACATAACATCCTCCCATGCTTTGATTCCATGTCATAGAGATAAAATGTGTTTGCTGCAAAGATTGTTCTAATACATATCTGCTTTCATTGTCAAAAGGTCGTATCTCGTTACGGATGTGACAGATTTATAAATGTGACCACTGTGGTTGAAATAATTGTTGAGGTCTAGAGATTTAAGGACTTACGACCACAAGCTCCAGAGATTTACACGTAATCATCAAGGTCTAGACTCCATAGTTTACTACGACGATTTCTAGAGAATAATATAATTTGACCGCATTGGTTGTAATAATCATCGAGGGATTTGAACCAACATATCTCAACGTCTCCCACGTCTTTGCCATTCTGGGGCAACAACAGGGGCTGTTTCCCCGGGTTCCGGTGGTGGCTTGAGTGTGTCTCTCGTTGTGGAGGCTGCTTGGAAGTTGGGTGCTGATTTTCTGATTTGGGCAACTAAGGCCTTTTTTATGAGCTGATTTTGTATTGATCTGAGTTTTTGGACTCACTTAGGGTGTTATGGCTTCGGCCTTTTCAGGTGGGCTTCGTCCCAATTGGGTGTTTTCGATTGGTTTCTTGCCAATCATAGGTTTGGGTCTCGGATTGGGCAGAAGATTGTTCTTTGAACATGATGTCGTTTCCTTGCTCCTATTAGTCTTGTAACAACTTCAAGATTAATGAAACTTTTTTTGCTGTTCAAAAAAAAAATCTCAACGTCTCCCATACACTCCTGACCTCCAATAAACGTTAATCCCCCCTGAACTTGTCACTTTGTCATCTATTACCACCCTCGCCCAATTTTCTGTCCAAAAACTAACAGATGTGCTTACCTGGCACACATTCACTCTAAGTTGGACCCATTGGCTGACTTGTGCAGTATTTGGAGGGAAATCAAACACTTATTCAGCTTTCGTGTTACTTTTAGCTATAAAACCCTGTGTATTACTTGCCCCTAAATATGTGTAACTTTGGGCCTGATTTGATTTTCTATCATTGCTATCGGCTACAAAATAAGGGGCATTTGTATCATCGGGTTGATATACGTGTTTTGAAATATCAATATTGGTCTCCATAACAGTATGGGTAGCGATGACACTGTTTTGGGATGTAATGGTCATAGTGTAACAGTAGCGATAACCGGAGACGTATTTTTTTTAAACTGGTGTTTGGCTATTTTTCTTTATTTGTTGTACCTAAATCTAGATATTTGGTATTTTTGTGTTAACTTTAAGCAGTTTTGACAATATTTTTGTATACAGGTATGTGTCATGAATATTAAGTTAGTCAGTTTACTATTTAGCACAAATAGCATTAATTTCCTCGTTATCCTTCATGATTTTCTGTCCGGAAGTGAGGATGTCGGGTTTGAAAGATCATGGAACTTAATGAGCCAATTGCTTGCTTGTGTTTGTTGTATGGGGATTGTCAATTAAGTTGGGATTCCAACATGAACATTTGTCCCCGATTACATCTAAGTCAAAATTTGATAGCTCGGAAAGCCTATAATTGTAGTGATAATCTGAGTTAAACTTAACTACCAAGTTTATAGATGGATGTTAGTGTTGGTAATTAAGGGATCTAGTGTCCTGAATAATTGATTCGTAGATAATATTGTTTTGAAGAACCATTCTACTTCTGGAGAGACGATTATATGCTAATGTGTTGGTTCCCAACTTCCCATTGGTCGTTGCATATAAGTTTCTTCTTTGAGTTCACCATTTAGAAACACCGTATTTACATCCATATGATGTTCTAGGTCCAAAAACAATGCCAAGGACATATTGTTGTAAATTAGAAACCAGTAAGTAGGTTTTGTCATAGTCTATTCCTTCCTTTTGTATGATTCTTTTTTGCCACTGGTCTACCTCTATATTTATCTATTCATTCGGCCAAGTTAAAATTTGATATTTAGGAACCATGTTTCTCAATTGCATTTCTATCTTTTGGTATACCAGCCCCCAGACTTTATCCTTTTCCTGAGGCTATTTCTTATTTGGTTTCTTATTTCCAAGTCTATTGAGGTTATATGATCCTAGAAATGTAAAGGATCAATAGTGATTTCATGAGTACGCCACGCAAAAAAATGTAGGACCTAATATAGGAATGTTAGTTGTAAAATCAATAGTATGCGATTTCATCGGATATTGTGAAGTTTCTGTTATCGTCTTGTTAATTGCAACATTTGTTGTGGTGATTATTTGAAGCTTCATGATTCTGTTTCCTTGCATGCAGTGGGCAGAGAGTAATTGTACAAGAGAAGGATGACAATCAATTAGTAGAAAATGTAGTCACTGTTCAGGTGAGAGATTTGTTGTACTAGTTGCCTACATATGTCCCAAACTCGAATACAGGAAATTACCATTTAATCTTGTACTACTTACTCCTGTTGTTTTTTTGTTTTTTGTTTTTTGTTTTTTTGTTTTTTTTTGAGATGTTGACAGCTACAAAAGTTGGATTTTTGCACAAGGTAAACTCAGATAGATAAGAAAAAAGAGAAAATAGTCTTGTATTTTCTCTGTTTCTTGCTTGCTGTGATTTGTTTTGTGGTCAGATATTCACGTCTTATCACCCTTTTGGATGAGGGGACACGGCTTAGCTAAGCAAATCCAAGCTCTCCAATGTAGGGACCTTGTCTGTTAGTGTTCAACTTGACTGTATCGGTAAGGAGAAGAAATAAAGAGAGGAAGAGGTGGAGAGAGAAATTTAGGTAAAGAGGAAGCAGCAGGACCAATACGAAAGTGGAAGAAAGAAGACAAGTGCACGTGCGTGAGAGAGAGGAGAAGGGGGGGGTGGGGGTGGGGGTGTTAAACGTGCTGCATATGTAATTACTTCACCTAAGTGGTAATGTGCCTCGCATACCATTACTCCTGTAGATGTGGAGTTCTCCAACGCCATCTGTATAACCAAAACTATCTATTTAATCGAGTCCGAAATCCGTTGATTCGTAACGAATACCCGGAGATCAAAATCCTTCTCTAAACCTGTTTAGTCAAAGAATACCCAGGAATAAAGGCATCAAACACTTTGTTGATTCCGTAGAATACCAAAGAATTTGGCATAAAAGAGAACACTCTTTATAATTTCATTAATCATCAAAAACTGAATAGCCCTAAGGCTTACAACCCAATTTATAGTAGGAGAAACCCTACACACTAGAAAATAAAGAAAAAGGAAACTACCAAAGTTAGAATCGAGTCTACTTGATCAAATAATTCTTAAAAGGAAACTAAATAAACTAAATTGAAAAACTAAATAATGTAGACACTTATTTCTA
Source organism: Rhododendron henanense subsp. lingbaoense (assembly GCA_020567845.1). Taxonomy (NCBI): domain Eukaryota; kingdom Viridiplantae; phylum Streptophyta; class Magnoliopsida; order Ericales; family Ericaceae; genus Rhododendron; species Rhododendron henanense. The sequence goes on along the minus strand of CM036315.1, from coordinate 33,300,195 downwards.
TAATTGCAAGATTCCTAACAAAATAAATAAAACAAAAATAAGGAACTTTATATTCTTTTTTTAAATAATATAATCTTTTCATACTGCATCATTCTCTCGGGCTTGAGAAAACTCGTCCTCGAGTTTCAATTGCTTCAAATAATATTGCTCGTCGAAACTTCTCTGCATCAATTTTATACTTTAAGTTGATCTTCTCGAACTTGAATTTTAACAAAGAGTCTTCAAACGCAAAAGGTGAAATATCAGTGAATCCCATAAAATCGCTACGAACTATTTCTTCACTTTGTTCCTTGCAGAGTTCAAATATTTGAACACCTAACCAAGTGTATGTTGGGTTACTTCTAGATGAAACTTTAAATTCCAGTTGCAACGACGCTGAAATTGTAGTATCCAACACAAAATGCAGATGATCATCTTTACGCAAAACAATCCCATACTCCACATCATTGAATGGTTCCTCATCAAAAATAGGCGGCTTACTCCAATCCACAACTGCATCTGGAATAACTTTGGATGTGAAAGGCCACCGAACTGTAGCCTCCTCCATGAAGGAGCACGAACTCAATGGATAGTAGTGAGGTTGATTATCAATGATCAAGGCGGCCCTCTTAACCAACGCTTCATGCGTATCCTCAATCCGTTGAAACCATACCCCTAGTTGTGCACCCCGTGCAGCCTCATCACCTTCGTTCACACCTTTGGCAACAACATAGCGACCGTAACGAACTTCTTGTCGCACCATGATTCGGAATCAAGCGCAGGCTCTAATACCAACTGATGCAGCGGAAACTAAAGAAGAACAGAACTATTTAATCGAGTCCGAAATCCGTTGATTCGTAACGAATACCCGGAGATCAAAATCCTTCTCTAAACCTGTTTAGTCAAAGAATACCCAGGAATAAAGGCATCAAACACTTTGTTGATTCCGTAGAATACCAAAGAATTTGGCATAAAAGAGAACACTCTTTATAATTTCATTAATCATCAAAAACTGAATAGCCCTAAGGCTTACAACCCAATTTATAGTAGGAGAAACCCTACACACTAGAAAATAAAGAAAAAGGAAACTACCAAAGTTAGAATCGAGTCTACTTGATCAAATAATTCTTAAAAGGAAACTAAATAAACTAAATTGAAAAACTAAATAATGTAGACACTTATTTCTATAATTGCAAGATTCCTAACAAAATAAATAAAACAAAAATAAGGAACTTTATATTCTTTTTTTAAATAATATAATCTTTTCATACTGCATCAATTATTTAGTTTGATATAAGGAAATAAATAAATAAAAAGTTTATGGAAGTAAAGGATTTAAAACTCAATTCCAGTAACTCTTAGTTTTAGGGGTATGTATCCTATCCAAGACAGTCCAGACTATTCTGTGGGGATATGGATGCCTTTTTTTAAAAAAGGTTTCAATAGAATCCGTACCCATAACTTTTCGTTACATCTGGGGGCCAACCCCTAGAGTGTCAAGCCGGTTCCACATTTATGCAATCAGTTAATATAAACTACGTGCATTTGGTTGTGTGTGAGTCAAGCTTGAGATCTCTCTTGCTAAACCCATCTCCTCTAGCCAGCTCAACTTTGCTTACAGTTTTTTACCATCGATTCTTGAGTAAAACATTAGGCTTGTGTGTTTTTACCCTCCTTTTTATAAGCTTCATGTATTGAGCTTGCATATCATTTCTAGTGAATTTGTGGTCCAGGAACTTGCCCGATCAATATTCTTAACTTTTTTTCCTTGCAAGTTGCAGGGTTTAACATCATCAGGATACTTGTTAGCTGTCGGTGAAGGCGGTCAAATGTGTGAGCTTCATCCAGATGGCAATAGGTATCGAATTTGATATGGTTTCACCTTAGATAGACAAGTACGCTAGTCTATAGGCATGTTTACTGTGTGCTCGGAGTTTATCAAGAACACTAATAATTCCGTTGCCATTAGCCATAAGTTGCTATGTATCCCCTTACTGGGCAAATAAACATAATGAAAGTACTGCGTTCCGTGACCAAAAAAAAATAATAATAATAATAAAGAGAAAGGAGGAGGAGAAAGAAAAAAACTTCACGTTGTTCATTTCTTTCTGTATATTTTAAGAAAAACATCATCCCTGGTTATTTAAGGGGAAAGAAGACCGGGAATCAAACCTCTGGCCTACCCCAGGGTTAGATTTAAATTAAACTCGAGGTACTAATTTGCGTCCAATGCTTGTTTGTTCATGTCATAAGGAGTTGACAGTTAACATGTCATACACAAAAAGAAAAAAATTGAAGACTACGTTACATAATTGATTGTACTGAATAGAATATCTTCCAATATTTTTAGTGGCCATCAAATAGTTAATGTTCTTTCACATTCTTACGTAGTGAGACATTCTCCAGAACTCTATTATGTCATCTTTATGCTTAAGGTAGAAGTCCTATACTTGATGAGAAGATTTAAAACCTTAAGGTAAACTAAAAAGTAGTAAGAAAAAGCTAACAAGGGTAGGAGTGAGATATATATGACAAGACGTATTGTCTACGATATGAACCTCATGTACAACATGTCATCTTTATTGTGTTTATTTTTGTCTATGTAATTTGAGTATCTGGGTGTGACGATGCAATTTGTGATACTTAAATTATATATTATCAAGGGAAAATTAGCCATAAGTATGGTAAAATTGTTTCCATTTAGGGGAAAGACGCCAGCAAAATAGTTTTCAGTTGAGGTCCTTCAACTTTGTGAGTTGTTGAGCCATAAGGCCAAAACATGTTTTCTCGGACAAAACTACCCTAGGGTACCCTGCTGTTGTAGGGTAGGGTACCCTAGGGTTTAGGCACTTTCATAGGATTTTAGGGTGCACTTTCCTATTATAGGATACCCTAGGGTTTAAGGCACTTTCATAGGGTACCCTAGGGTTTTAGGCACTTTCACTAACTTTCAGTTATTAGTGAACTTTCACTAGTTTTGTAGAAAGGGTATTTTAGTAATCATGCAGCACACTTATACTTATGTTTGATTGCAAAAGGCGCATGTCATTGAGCTCAAAAAATGTAAATATGAAGGATTTTTGGCCAAGTCTCCCTATTATCAATATTGCAGTGATGCAATCCAATTGTATATTGTAGTGATGCAATCCTAACCACAAATGAGAGGCAAGAAACTGTGCAGTCAGATAGACCATAGCAGCCAACTGGGCCACCAAGTGGTCCATCTATGGGATTGCGCAAGTATCGAAATCAATGGTATTGTATCTAAATGGGATTGTAGTTTAGGATCCTTGCAGCGACTTATTTGGGGCTTCCATTGGGTATTTTTTCCTAACTACGAGGGAATCTGGAAAGGCTTGAGAAGAGATTCTCTACGTAGAAGATGCATTATCTACCTGAAGGGGTGACTTACTCTTATGTTTGTCAACACTCTTCCCTTCCGTTTTCCTTTCGGCTATCCCTATTATAGAGGCAAGGATGTTGGAGAAAATGACAAGGGACTTCCTTTGGGGCTTTTTTGTGATGTGGGGAATACTCTGCTCCAAGTATTGGTTGTGCAAGCCAGGTTTTGAAAAGGGGCCAAAAGCAGCTTGTACTTGGTGTCTTCCTTTTATCAGAAGCTGGTTGGAGGGGTGTTTGTTGGCTTTCCTTGGAAGGGGATTTGACCCTCGACGATTTCAAGTGCTTTCCTAGTCCTCAGACTACAAATATTGGACTTAGTTACTGTAGCCAAATTATCAACATCCCTCTGATTTTAGGAAGGGTATTAAACCATGCCTGTTGCAAAGCATTCTAATAGCAGTAACGGAGATACATACGACATTGTGTTTTCTACAATCCCGCGTTTCATGAAATTCCCGGATTTGAATTCTGCATAATATTTAGTGTTGATATGATCTCGTTTTAGTGGAATATAGGACATTTGCTTATGTTTTCAGATTTGTGTTTGTGAGTTGTATCTCCTTTTTAGGTTATTTTATTCCCCGAACTTTTGGTGAGTGTCCCAAGTTATTTTTGCCGACTGACGAAGATAGACATCTTTTCCATTTAGTTCTTAACCACTGTTCCCGCATGTTAATAACCTTAGTAACCAACCTATGTGTGCATTGCATAACCTTAGGAACCAGTTGATTTTGATGTTTGGCATTTGCTCCCTTGTTTGTGGGTAGAGAGTCGTAGAGACGTGCTTTGGGAAAATCCAAAATCCTTGAGCTTTGGCCTTGGTCCACGGCTGGCCAAGAGAAGAAATTAAGGACGGTCATATAATAAAACAAGTCAGTACTCTTTTCAAGGACTCTTGAGATGTCAGACTCATGGAAATTGGTCAGTAACAACAATTTGGTCTTGTTCATCCTTTATTTTCGTTAAATAGTTTAAGTGATCCTTTTTCTTTGTCACCAAGTTGTTGTTTTGTCCATGTGTTTCAGTTATTCTCTTTACTGCACAATGTCTTTTTGGGTATCTCGTTTAAGATATCAGTCATTGAAGTTTTGACAGTTTCTGCACTGGATGACTCATGTTGCCACCAAGTTGTTGTTTTGTCCATGTGTTTCAGTTATTCTCTTTACTGCACAATGTCTTTTTGGGTATCTCGTTTAAGATATCAGTCATTGAAGTTTTGACAGTTTCTGCACTGGATGACTCATGTTGCTCCAGTCCTTGCTCAATAATCTTCTGTTCTCTATCTGCCAAAGTACTGTATATTTGTTTCTAGTCAGTTTTGTAACCTCTGAAAATTCTAAAACAATACAGTAATTTATTTCCCTGTCAAATGTGCTTACTTCGAAAAAGCTAAACAATATTCTGGTAGAGCGTCCTCCAATTTGCACATGACTACTTACAGTGTCGTACGAAAGCACACTAGCTTGCCAATGAGAAAAAATGAAGGCACACTACCTAGGATTTTAAAGATAGTTTAATATGTTGATTTCAATGTTCTTCTATTTCTTTATTTTTTTTCTTGGTTATGAGCAACATGGTTTTGTTCCATGTGGATACAGTTTTGACTTCTTCAAAGGCCTAGTCAGGAGGAAATTGACCTGAAGAAAATTCAAAGCACCTCAGAGCCATTTGTTGGAGGCAATCCTCATCCACTTCCATGTGCAAAGCTGGGTGATGTAATATTCTCTTGTTCTCAGGTACATGGTCAATTTATTCGCTCCTATACATTCCCAGTCAAATAAGATCTGGGTCAAACTCAATTAGTTCTGTCCTTGATCTATTCAGAATAAACCCATTGATTATGGCTATTATACAAATTGTCCTACAATTGCTGGAATATTTGGTCGCATATCTTATCTTATGCTGAGGACGTACCATGATCCCTCTATAAAGTAGTCAATTGCAAGATCTTATATCTCGATTGCCAACAATGAGAGAGTAGTTTTGAAGAAATCTATGGTACTCGCTAAGGTCTCGAGATTTTGTGGTGTTAGTTATGAACTAGTCGTCCGTATCATAAGCAAAGTAATGAGTTTTTGTGGCGTTAGTTTTTTTTGGTTTTTTTTTTTTTGGATCCGTTTTTTGTGGCGTTAGTTACGAAGTATTCTTGCGTAGTTAAGTGGAAATGATTCAATAAACACTCCCTAAAATTATGAACTCTAGTGGTCTAATTCATGAAGTAATACAGTATTGTTTATGAATGAGATAGTGGTTTAGCCGAATTATGAATGCTAGTGGTCCAAGTTATTAGTAGTTAATATGGTGTTGGTTATGAATACTAGCGGTCCTGTTTTGAACTTATTTAGTCAGAATTATGTGGGTTCCAATTTAGTTTATGGCATTTTATGGTCATGGTTTGAACTTGTGGCCCAAAAATTTATGAATTGCATGTGGTGCACCGTGTGTACTACAACTGTGTCCTCTTTTAACTATTGTACTGGTTCTTTTTATGGGGCTTTGTAGTGAACCAGGTTGTGAGGGTTTATGGTACTTAGGCTTCGTTCTTATGAACTAAATTTAAACTTAACTTAAATATGAGAATTTTGTTCTTGTTTGAATTTTTTTCGCATTTGTTAGTTTTGCGCCAAATTTTTTTGGGCTATTGATTTGTCTCGACGAGAGGAATCAGAAAATTAAATTTTTTGTACTTTTACCCAAGTATTTTGAGAAATAATCACTTTCGCCGGAAAAGAGTGTAAATGCGAAAAAAAATTCAAATAAGGACAAAATTTTCAGATTTAAGTTAAGTTCATAAGAACGCAGCCTTAACACTTATGTTGGTGAAATGATAAAAGTACCGACCAAATGACTACCGATGGGTACCGACAGCCTCGCAGGGCCCACTCTGGGTCCCGCACGGATTATCTCAATATTTTTTTTTTTTAAAACCAAGTAGAACTGTAAAAAAATCAGTTCAATCCGATATGTGTCTTTGCTGGACCCATAGGGGGTCCCGTGGGGCTGTCAGTACCCCATCAGTATAAGACTCATCTGCACCACTAGCAGTCCTCCTTTTGTTACGGTCTTATGTGTTATTGTGTAGTTATGATAGAGCTACGCTACGTTCTTCTTTTTTACTGGTTTTGCATGCGCGTGCCCGTCTCCCACTTTTTCTTTTTCTTTTGAGAGAGAACCACGTGATTGGGCCAGCGGACACTTGGTTATTAAAAATAAAACCAATGGAGACAGCTGTCATCCTATAAAACCATTTAAAAATGAATAATTGAGTATTTTCTATGAGAACTATATTTTTTTTTTGATCCCTTATGAGAACTATATTCTTCTACTATTTTTGAGTTAAAGCAGCTGCCTCAGATGAGAATTTTTCTTCTTTCCATTGTCTCCCATTCTCTTTGCTGTTGCCAGGTGTCCTAATGTCATTGTTCCATTTAGGTACAGAAATTGGACTTTTGGTCACCCCTCAAGCCTAAATGATTGGTCAAATATCTGGAAGATTTCCTTTTCCTTTTTTCTTGACAATCATTTGATGTGTTGGTGCACTTTAATGCTAATTTTCTATGCCTTTATTATGAGGAAAAGGGAAATGAGGTTCAAAAAGAATCATTATTTACTATTCATTATCCATTTGTTTTTTAAATAGAATTCTCTTTATAAAAAGAAGTAGAAAAACAAAAAAAAAGTAAACTATTGATATGTTGAAGCCGCAGTTAAATGTTATTCAAAATCGATAATACGTTACTATTAATATATTAAAAAAAAGGGAATATTTTAGGTGATATGTGATTCTTTTCTATTAATTGGTCAAGATCTAGGAAATGAAATTACCGTTCATCCTTTTCATGTGCTTGAATGCAATATATGCATGGTACATGAGAGCATTGCTTTGCACGAGTTAAAGTCTAAAGAATATGATATTAATGTGTTCGGAGTTGTCTGTTGCACGTGGAATCCACCAAACATCTACATGCACAAGCATGAGCCAAGGAGAAGTAATGGCGATCCTCACCCTTGCGGTTTTGGAAAACTCTTCTTACTATATGAGCTCCCAAAAATGGTCCTTTTGTGTTGAGTTTGCAAAATCTGATTCGGACTTTATTCACCACTTCGTTAACCGTGACGAAAATTTACACACGGAGGGAGATCGGGGCAGCGCTTCCAAAACTTAAACAGAGCTAATACGGTAATCAGTTATCCAAATTTCTAAAATAATTATGCTATACGCAGCCGATCGATGTGGAGTAATTCTTATACTTTCTTCTTCCTGCGTACATAGTATAAGCATCATGCATGTTAGAAGCTGTCTTCTTCCTCCATTTGAATTTGTCTGCCTTTTTTTTTGTAAGTGGAGTTTGGCTCTACTTATTTTATTTTTTATTTTTGAAAATTGGAAAAGTTTTGCATTATATTTCTTAAACAATCGTTTTTTCGACGAGAGTAATTACAAAAATCAAAAAATATGGACCGAACTTGAAAAAATTTCACAAAAGGGATAAGAATAGTTCGAACATGTCAATTTTTTCTTTAGCGTATTTCGAAATTTATGACGTTTCTCTAATATTTACGTTCCTCTCGTCTAGACGTCAAGACTCTAGACAACTAAATAATCAAGAAAAAAAATATGTAAAAATAACAAGCAAATAAAATACTCCACTATATAATAATAGGGAAATGATTTTGCCACTTCCTTTTTTGTTAATGTCACTCCCCTGCAAGTGTATTTTTTCATTAAAAAATACACTTGCAAGAGAGTGGCGTTAACAAAAAAAAGAGTGGCAAAATCAGCAGCCTAATAATAAAAGTAAGCCAAAAGTGTGACTGAAGTCCCGGAATATCCGTTTGGAAAGTGCAAGGTTCCTTCGCTAGAGTCAATGCTCAACTTTCAAGTAGGTGTCATGTCCATAAAAAAATTCCCAAGAAAACATGCACGAAGCCTCGTTTTACTAAAGTTCTTATTTTTTAAGTATTTATTTTTCATTTTACGAGACAGATTATAATACATTATTTTTAATTCAAAAAATAATTATTTATTTGTGTTAATGAAACACACCCGATTATTATTTTAATTATTACTTTGATTATTTCGAGAAAGATAAAATATTCGAGTAACACGCTTTCTATTTCAATATGAACAAACCCCAGTTAGTATGTGCAAAGTTGTCTAGATGGGATTCATATCAGGTAATCCTATCTTATGAATCAAGAATCGTAAGATACGTTTATAAAACTAGTTACAGCCAATATCAAATACTAATATTTATCACACATCGAAAGATACGTACATCGAAAGATACGTACCGTATCCGAAGGCGACTGCAAGAATTTGGATCAGCGGTGCTAAAAATGTGAGAAAGTTTTTGTGTACAAAGCTCTATATATAATAAGGATATTTAAGTGACTCTTCATTTACTTTGGCCACGGATGAATTTATTCAATGCTGATAAATTAAAAATAAAATAAATTATATGTGAAAAAGTATATAAAATTTAACTGTATTTTTTGAACTCAGGGGGTTCGATCTCTCTCAACACATGGCAGAGCTGCGCATGATCTAATCGTAAGAGTTGTTTAAACATAAGATCGTTGAGAGATACTGGTCAATTTTACCTCTAACCATATGCGAGCGTTGAAAGAACCTACTACTACGTACCTACCACGTGTATATATTAATAATAGCCCACAAATAGTTGACAAAACTTAAAAACTACAATATACACCTCTTGTTCAATGATATCAACGTAGCCTAAGTGAAGTTTTTGGTAAATTCACATCAAACTTTTTTTAAATGTAAATTCATCTTGATGAGAAAAATCTAAAAGCAAACAAGAAAAAAAAAGAAGAAAAAGCCTTCGTTTTTGGTCAATTTCTGAACGTTTTTCATACTTGCATGTTTATTACTCTAATCGAAACAAACACTTTAATACCAAATATTTTGACAAAAAACTAAGAAAATAACTTCATGAAATAATGAAATGTACCATTCAAAATAAAGTTAATCCAAACCGTATCTCAATGGAAGTGAGGTTAAAAGTGTAAAACATCCATCTAAGTTGGATAATGGTTTTTATAATTTGTGATGCACGCAGGGTGTTCCAAACCAGCTTGCGTGGATCTAGGACTAATCCCTGCTGCATCTCCCATAGACGTTTCATACGCCTACGCGTGGGGGTGAGATGGTCTTAGGGGTTGCTGGCGAGGAGATTCGATCCTGAGACTTTAATTAGGAGGGGAGCAAACCTCTAAGTTCCAAGTAAGACCATCTGACCAACTCTTGAGATGAAGTTGGATAATGTTGCAAGATATGGTGAAGGAGTTGGAGATAAAAATGATTTTACCTTTTTTACATTAAATTCTTTCTACTGGCAGTGTAAAACCCCACTTTTCCACCACCACCTTTTTCGGTCCTATAGTGTATTTATTGTTAATCTGAACCGTTCATCTTGTACACCCCACATGATAATGTATCCATTCAAAAAATAAGGCCACATCAATTGACTTCATATTTGGAAAGGAGAGAAAAGTAAGGAAAAATGGGTCGGGTTTGGATATGATTTGACCCATATTTGACCCGAACTGTTTTAACACACCTACTATTGACCCGTATTCGATCTGCCAATATTCAATTCACGACCCTACACGTACACCATACAAAATTGGCATCAATCGATTGTAAAACATCAATAAACTCGATCGATGTTGCGACATCATTGATTTTCATTTTACATCGAGACCTTCTGATTACTTCTTACTTTCTCTCTGCAAATAAAAACTTAAATACTACGATCGAACATGTCACAAGAGATATAGTGAACGAATTCGACATAACATCTATCGAAAATGACTCTTTTCATATAAACCCAAAGTAAAACCTATACTAAATTAGCAAATTTTCATTTAAATACAAAAAGAAAAAGACAAAATACACCATGTAAAAATTTGATGAAGGGCATCAGTTAATCATTGATAATTCAACTTGGAAAGAAGAGACAAAATTCATTTTAATTAATTAAGAACTTTGATTTCTACCACAAATTAGAATATACCAATGCACCTACCTAAAGATTCTTGGATTCTCACCCCAACTAATTATTAAAGCCACAAAAAAAGAAAAAGAAAAAGGTTACATCTAATGAACCCCGGCAAGAAAGAATTTCGAATCTTCTCTTTAAGAAATTCGTAGATTCCTCCCTCCGTTTCAAGATAAGTTACATCAATTTACTTGTGGAGTCAATTTGCCTTTTCTTTTCTTTTCTTTTCTTTTCTTTTTCTTTTCATATTTTTAGTTTGTTTTCATAACATAGGTGTCTGGGCTAATTTATGCGCACCTCGTCTAATCTTGAGTGACCAATCTCAGAGCCCACTTGTAGGGATTCTAGTTAATTAAAGCTGCTCTGTATGAACTGAACCTCAAAGGAGTTGATAACGCTTCAGAGGTTTTGAATCCGAGTCTCAGGACTTAGAAGACTAGAAATATGAGGTGTGTATTTTGGGGTTTTTTCTTTCATATTCTAGGGGTTTAGACCATCCATTACGAAGGTAGTTTGTATTTTTGTTGAAATAAATTAAACACTTAACTAAGTGAAATGGGACCAATGTTTATTGATTTTGGCATAATTGTAAGTATATTTTTAGCATTTCCATAATGGATGCTCTTAAGAAATCATAAGTTAATTAGTCAAGAAATGGAAATGGTATATAAGTGATTCTGATCAACTACTGTGTAATTCGAGGTTAACTTTTTGAGCCACGTGATTAGGTTAAGGTTACGCAGGTCAATTGGAGCAGATCATTACAGTATATTGCTTGTTGCACACCATATATTATGATCAAGATCTAAGAGCAACTCCAATGGAGGGTTATTATAGCCATTTTCCAGCCCCAAATGTGAAATCTGGTTTTCAAAGGAGGATGGAAAAGGAGATGAAAAATAGCTTTGATGTATATGGGGATGGATATATCAATCCCAAAATGCATCTTTCCATTCCTAGACAGCTTAGCAAAGCAACTAATTTAATAGAGAAATCAACTAATTTAATAGAAAAATGGACAGCCACAACTAATGGAAAATAGCTGCTCTCTCTCTCTAACCCTAAAGAAGCCGCTGCCCCGCATCTCCTCCTTCCCCTCCCCCCAGGGTTTTACGCCCCAATGGGTGACGGGAGGAGATCGAGGGATTTCTCCCCCTCGTGGGGTTTTTCCATCTCTTGACCTTAGATCTCAGAGGTTTTCTCTCATTCCTCTCCAAAACCACCATTTGTCGCCCCTCCTCCACCTCTTTTGCCGTGTAGTCCGATGGCTTTTGGAGGTAGTGCCTTGCAGATCGTGGTCACCAGAGGCGTCCTCCCCTGCCAGAGTGGGAGATCTAAGTTGGTGGATGAAGTCTGCTCCGATACGGCGGACTCCATCCGATTCCATTACTGGTTTTTCTCTTTTTTGTTATCTTCTTTGGTGCCCCCTGTGTGGAAGTTCTCTCCTTTTGGGGGGCTTCTATCACCCATGTGTGGGTGTTTTTGGTGTTTTCTGCAGTGTTCCGACTGTTTGGAGCGATGGGTTTAGTTGGAGTTAGGTGTAGTTTTTGGACTGAGTTCCCTCCTGGTTGGTTTCTTAATTCCTTGTTTATGGATGAAGTTTTCTCTTAATGTACTGTTTTTTGAATTTATATTTATTATATGTTATCGTTGTGACAAAAAAAAAAAAAAACTAATGGAAAATAGCTTGAAAATTAATGCATAGAATTGATTTGTTATTTTTTGATCATTTAGAATTGATTTGTTAGGCAATATCTTTTTAAAAAATCAAACAGTAAGATTCCTTTATGAATCGAAGCTGTTTACACTTGTACTTTCGCAAGTGCAATTTCCGGAGGGATGGCCGGTTCGTGCCGCATATGGAACACGTGTTTATTATAAGGTATATTGGGATTTGGTCCCATAAAACGTGTGGTGGATAGCAGCATCGGCAGTGGCGGACGCATGATTTGTGTCTAACAGAGGGACTCAAATCACATGTATTTTCATATGAATAGGAAAAAAATATACTAGTCTATGAGTATATATTGCTACTCGTGAGGTCCAAAAAGATACGATATTAGTATGTGTATGTGCGCAACCGCCGTTCAATTTTATACATGCAACCTTAAAAAAAGTAAATGATATTGGGATTTCAAAAATTGATTTAAGCACTCAAAAATCAGTATAATTCCAAAGCCACTTCTGTTTATTTTTCAGAGTGTCTTCATCAATTTTTGGAACGTCAATATTATTTTCAAAAAGGTAAATGCTAATTCCACAAGATTTTTTCTAATTAAAATCTAAAAATTAGTATAATACGTGAGATAATTTGAAATTGTGAAGTGCCCGGATCCCCCTCGGACGGTCGCTTCGCGTTGGGTCAGCACGTGACGGTGACGTAAAACAACCCAATAATTTTTTAGCTTGTCCGAGGACCGAGACACACGGTTTGGTCAAAATAGTACTCCAGTACAACAGGGGATAAGGTGAACACAGTCGTATCAGATAACCGTCCTCGTGAACTCTGTTCCACTGTGAGATACCGTACGTAAACAGTGTTGGGTTGTACTTTGACTCGTTCCAGAGTTTTGATTACTGATGACGTGGGTTTAATCACAGCCGCAAACCCCACCCACTGCGGTGGAAACAGGGGCTGCTGTGTCACCTCCACCGTCCAAGGGTGTATTGTGGGACACCTAAACTGTTCGAGCGACAACCACTGTCCAGTGCAGTTGGTATGTCATCTCTCCTCTAAGGGGGAGGTCCTGGGTTCGACTCCTGCTGGAGCAACACCCTTGGGGTCCCAAGCTATGGATAGCTTCTGGACTCCGTGCTAACTCTAACACTCTCCACTAACCCCCGCTGATGTATGACGATTGAAAAAAAAAACTGTTCGAGCCCCTTGCTTAAAAAAAAAAGAAGCTATTCGAGCCGTTCAAGTTTTTTATAAGTCTGCGTTCTTGTAAACTTATAAATCTGAAACTTATTTTGATATTTTTTATTTTTCGTAACTTTTTGTTTAGCTTTTTATCGCAGTTTTGGGGGTTAATCGTTCGTCTTTACAAGACAAATCGAAAAAGTATAAAAATATGGATCAGTGTTGAAAAAATTCAAATAAGATGACACTTTAGATAAATAAGATAACTGTTTGATATTTTTTTTCGCCTTTAGATTAAAGATTATTGTAAAAAAATTAGTTCAATCGAGTACCGTCAAGAGTTCGATTAATTCATTTGATTTTTGGTCCTTGCGAGATGAAGAACCAAAAATTGAATGAATTGACCAAGTCCTTACTGATATTCGATTGAACTGATTTTTTTTTACAAAACCCCTTAAAAAATCAAAACAAATTGGACAGCTCGAACCATTATTTGGACCCAATACGAAAAACCCACAATCGGTGAACATTTGGTATACTCATGATAGTTCTTTTGTTAAGCTCCACCCCATGTCATGGAAGATTATCTAGCCAGTAATGGAGTTCACTAACAATGCATTTAGCATCTTTCATGTGAGATTCTCTAGATTAATTTTTACTTTGTGGAAAACGAGTCGGAGCCCCAATTTGCAACTCTTTTTTTACCTCGATCCGCGATAATGTGCAATTGTTTAATTTAATTAGATGAGGGCACGATCAACATTGTATACCTCAGTAGAGGGTTAACAGGAAAAGAGCCACGTCACGATGTCATCTAGCAGTCGTACTCTATCATGCATGGGTACTATATACACACATGAGTTTTCCTACTTTTGTAATAGTAAGTAGTTTGTTTTGGCTGCTGATTTTGCCATTCCTTTTTTTGTTAACGCCACTCTCCTGCAAGTGTATTTTTTGGTGCAAAAATACACTTGCAGGAGAGTGGCGTTAACAAAAAAAGGAGTGGCAAAATCATTTTCCTTTGTTTTTGTTCTTAATAAAGATTTCTATAAGTAGAGGCACAAACTTGAATTTGTTTCCACCCACCACTAAGAATATTATTGATTGTTTTCAGAACATGGTATGAATAATTATATTTGATTTGATGGAAGGATCACCAATATCTAGCTGTATTCTCACTTTCATCATCATTCTGTACTTCAAAAGGGATAGAAAAACTATCTCTTTTTTCCTTGTCTTCTAATAAAAGGATAAAAGGACAAGGATATATACTCCTATATAATGTTTTTAATACAAATTTGATCAACTATTGATAGATTTTCTTCACGTTTTTTCAAACCAAATCACACATGCGATTACAATAGGAAAAGTCATCAATTGCATGTGTCTTGTCTTCTTTTCAATATATATATAGTAGTAAACCGGCCAACTAATTCAACAGTATCTCATGCATATAATGCAAACCGCGTTTATTTCTTCAGTCGTAAGTAGGGCTGTTCAAGAAAAATCGAGAATCGTGAAATCGGAACGGACCGAACCGATCCGTGACTTTTGGATTGGATCCGTGGATTAATGGTTCGAACACGGATTTGAAAATTGAAAAACCGTGAGATACGGTTCGGTCCACGGATTTTTATTATGAAACCGTGGATGAACCGAACCGGACCATTGAATATTTAAAAATAAAAAATAAAAGTAAAAAATTTATGTGTGTAATATTTAGTAAATAATCATAAGTTTTACCAATTGATTTTATTTTTTTCCGCAATTTTATCTTAATGTGATACTATTTGTTTGTTTTGTGAAACTAATTGGCTAGTTTTTGTTAGGTTTTATGGAATATAATAAGTAGATAATGTTTGGACAATACTTGACTAATAGTATTTGTTTGCATGTTGTGTTGGTGAAGTCATTTGGTTGCTGCCTTGCTGTAACTAATCTGGAACTCTGGATAATACTTGTGTACTTTACTTCATTTGGTTGCTACCTTGTTGGATGTAATGGTAGATTGTAATGCCTTTTTTTTTTTGTGGTAAGAATTTGGTTTTTTTGGTTGGATTTGCAATTTAGTGTTTATGGAATGTAATCCATGGATAAAACCGGAACCGAATCGTGACTCACGGATTGGATTGGAACCGAACCGTAGGACTTTTGGTCCGAACACGGATTATATTTTCTAAAAACCGTGGCTCACGGATTAGGATTGGATTCATAGCAATCCGATCCAATCCGGACCGCGGACAGCCGTAGTTAATTACCAAAACAAGGCTTAGCCTGCGTTCTTTTGGCTTTAACTTAAATTTAACTTATTTTTTAAATTCAGTCCATTCTTCTACTCTTAACTTACACTTAACTTATTTCCTATCCTTCCCAAACAAACCTCAGGGCATATGTGAAATGTCCAAAATACCCCTCAACGAGTTGAAACCCTATAAAATGGAAGGGCAAATTCGTAATTGTGTGTCTATTAGGCAATTAAGTTTAAGTTTAGAAGAATGGATAAACTTAACTTATTTTTATTTAAGTTTCAAAACAGGAAAAAATTTAAGTCAAGATTAAAAGAACACAACCTAAATGCTTAGAGCATCCACATCTCTCTCTTTATTCCCCTCTTCAAACTAAATTAAAGAGCCAAAAATAAAATAAAAACTGCCAAAACTCCTTGCATCAGTCTCTCTTCTTTCCTCTCTACTTTAAAAAATTCTAACATTGCTACAGTTGCTCGTTTCCAGAACCGAGCAACTATTCACTTGCTTCTCATTTTTTTATTATTTCCCAACCTCTCTCTGTACTCCATCTCTCTCTCTCTCTCTCTCTCTCTCTCATTGATTTTTTTTACTTTTCCTGCTTTTGGTTCTCTCTCCGAGGCAAGGGAGAATATTTAATTGAGGTGGGTTTGATTATTTATTGAGAGGAGAGTGAAAGTAAAGAGCCTGATGCAGTAGTTATTTTAAAAGTGGGTAGCTAAAATAATAAAGTGACTTTTTAAGGTGTAAATTGGTCCAAAATATAAAGAGTCTGGTGCGGATGCCCTTAGGCTTTAATATTTTGAATAACTAATGCGTGTGTTTGTTCTCTTCCCTTTTCAAAAAGCATTTTTCAAAAAATTCCCCCTAGATTCTCCCTACTTCTAACATTTCTCTCTCTATCTCTCTCCACTTATTACCCCTACTATTTTTCAAAAAACTTTTCAAATACCAAACCAAACACAGGATAAAACTACAACGAAGACTAAAAAGTAGTGTAGTACTGTATTATTTCATCAAACCCAAGAGTCTTCCACAAGCTACGTATTCACAACTTCTTTGATACCTCAAATATGTCTAAAATGCTGAATTTATCATTCTCATTCTTCTTCTCTCTCATTTTTCTTTCAATCTTTCTTGGAATTTCGTGGCTTGATTACTTTTCTTACTTCCACTTCAACACCGCTTGCGGGCCGTTGGCGCTCTCTCTCTCTCTGTTGCATCAAACCTCACAATACCACCCTAGAAAGATATTTTCAAGAATCCGAAACACCCAAATGTATTACACTAATAATCATTTTTCCATACAAAGTATATTTTGACTAATTAATAATAAACAGGAAAAAATTAAATATACTAACAACTTTTTTCACTTTTTTGGTTTTGTCCTTATTTGAATATTTTTTCGCGTTTGTTCGTTTTGCGCCAAATGTTTTTTGAGACGAATCGGAAAAGTAAAAAAAAATTTACTTTTACTCAAATATTTTGAACAAGGACCACTTTTAAGTAAACTTTTTTCACTTTTTTTTTACTTTTTCTACTTAAAAGTGGTCTTTGTTCAAAATATTTGGGTAAAATTAATTTTTTTTTACTTTTCCGATTTCGACAAATAAAAAGGTCAAATTTTTTTTTGGTAAAAGTACATTTTTTTTTATAACTACACTCTAAAACTTGTCATTGAATGTTTGGTACTATGCAATTTTAACTACTAAGGAGTAGTAAAAAATACTTACAGCATATTTGTAAAAATAATTATTTTACTACCACAAATACTTACACAACTTCACTCATATTCATATTTGGGTCCACGCACACTACATCTCTAGTGTGTATGGGACCCACTAAAAGATATGAGTGTGTATGTAAAGTGTTTGTGTAAATGTGTGTGGTTATATACTTTCTTCGTCCTAATTTTTAGTCCCTTTTGGAAGCTCATGTTACTTTTCAATTGATTATATCTTTTAATTTATAATTTTTTAGGTGATTTTTAAAATATTATTTAAAAGAGTTCATTGAGATCTTCTCCAACAAACAAGATCCATACTGCATATAAATAATATTACTAATTAAAAGGGCAATTGATTTTGTTACTCTCGTATTTGTTAACGCCACTCCCTCTTTTGTTTTTATTAGGTGAATTTACTAAAACATCCTTGTACTTTATGATGCCAGTTTTCTCTCACTTTCTAAACGACTCAGGCCCCGTTCCAGAACACCTTCTTCAAAAATAATGTAAATGAAAAATAATTTTTCAATTTTTTTTGCACCGTATTAAAGATCTCAATGAAATCTATCAAACAAGATTCTTATTGATAGTAAAATTATTTGCGTAAGCACGTGATTTTTGAGCTTGAAATTGTCTTCTTAAAAAATAAGTACTTATTTGAATTTCGAAAACGGGGCCTCATTTTTCCAAATAAAGTACAAGAGTATTTTAGTAAATTCACCTAATAAAAATAAAAGGGGAGCGGCAAAAATCAATTGTCATTAAAATTTATGGTAATTAATTTTTTATCCGGTTGAAAAAAAATGAGAGACAAAGGAATGGAGAATGATGGAGTAATTATTGTGGTAAGAAAGTGACGGATACATGGCCGGCTTTCTTAACTGTCGATTCAAAGGAGCAAAACAATGGTCACGCTTTTCTCTGCCACGTTGCTTCTTCCTCCTCAACCACCTGTCACGCTCCTACTGAGCCGGCGGCGTCCTCTCTCGCCTCTATCCTACACCATCCCACACCGCAAAACAAAATCTGTAGAGAGAGAAAAACCTCCCCACGAGGAGAGAGAGAGAACAAAAAGTGTCACATTAAAACAACCCCAACCCAACCGCTTCTGTCTCTTGTAAACAATAAGTTTAAAATTTATTTATGCTTTGTTTGGTTTGGTATTTGAAAAGTTTTTTGAAAAATAGTAGGGGTAATAAGTGGAGAGAGATAGAGAGAGAAATGTTAGAAGTAGATGGAATCTAGGAGGAATCTAGGGGGAATTTTTCAAAAAATGCTTTTTGAAAAGGGAAGAGAACACAGCATTAGTTTCTTGTAATATTTTTTTGTCATAATTTTTAGGGTTGTCGAGACGAATCGAAAAGATATAAAAATATGAACAAATATTGAAAAAATTAAAGTAAAACGACACTTTAAACAAATATTTACTGTTAGATATTTTTTCGTCTTTTTTTTTTTTTCTTTTTCGTAGCCTAACTTTTACCTGGAAAGTCTCCAATTTACATCAGTCCTCGGGTTGCGTATTGACCTCCCTCCGCCCTAATCCGCCGGTATTCCTTCCCCCTCCGGCCACTCCACCTTTTCCGTGTTCCCAGCTAACTTCTCTCTCTCTCTCTCTCCACTTTCTACAACGCATCTTCTACTAGTACTATATTCCAGTAGCATCTACATTTCAAATTTAGATTACAAACGAACCAAGTTGCTCGAGTGTGAACTCGTATTTATTTGAAAAAAACTTGTTCAAAATTGGTCTAATATATAATCAAACCAAATTTGAACATTTTTTTTGAATCTCGTCAAGATTTCAAATCAAGTTTGAACAAGCTACTACTCGACTTATTTAGCTTATTTTTTGTATAAGCTAAAACTCAAGTAGTAGCTTGTTTGGCTTGATTAAAACTCGTTTGAGATCAATTCGTCTAATAAACGAGTTAAACTCAAAAATATATTTGAGGTTCGTTAAATTTTCAAATCAAACTTGATCAATTACCTACTTGAGAAACCAAGCGGTCTAAGTTTAGTTGAGTTGGTTTGCTCATGCGTCTCCGCAGTGATGACTAGTGTTCGAGCCCCACGAAGAGCAGATTTGAGTTTAGGGCCGTAGATAGTCTCTAAATTCTCCCCTGCTGATTTATACTATGGCAAAAAAAAAAATATATATATATATATATATATATATATACCTGCTCCTGCTCGACTTGCTTGGCTTGGCTTGGCTTGTTTATCACCCATATTTTTACCTCAAATTAATCACCACAAGTAAGTCGTAAGTCGTAACCGTCCCTAAATAGAATCAAACCTCCTCGCCTCACTTCCCATTTCCACGATCTCTCTCTCTCTCTCTAAAAATAAAATGCAAATTACCCGCCTACTTCCACGGCGAACCGCCGCCGCCGCCTCCGACAACCTCCGATGCAACGATCCAACAACTGTCCTCTCCGTCTGATTATGCATCCGTTCTGCTGCGTCTCCACCGTTTACAACGACCGCAGCTCGAGCGCCCTCCCGGACCTCCCCCCGCCGCCGTCCATGCCGTCGGAGATATCCACCGCTTCCTCCAGCGGCCGGAGATCCGATTCCAACGATGTCGATCGCCGGAGCCAGCGGACCGTGGTGCCGGCGTCGGCCGCGGCGGAATCAGGGCCGCCGCGGCCGGGGCCCGCGCCGCAGCTGCTGGTGAGCGGGGACCAGCGGGAGGTGAAGATAAATGATCTTGTGGGGAGCGGGATATCGGGCATGTTGTACAAGTGGGTGAATTACGGGAAGGGGTGGCGGCCGAGGTGGTTTGTGTTACAAGATGGAGTGCTGTCGTATTATAAGATCCACGGGCCTGATAAGATTGTGGTCAGCCTGGAGACGGAGAAGGGGTCGAGGGTTATAGGGGAGGATTCGCTGCGGCAGATATCGAGGCGGAAGACTGGTGGGACCCAGTTTCGGCGGAAGCCTGTTGGGGAAGTTCATCTCAAGGTTTAATCTGTGTGTGTGTGTGTGTGTGTTTATAGCAAGGTTTTAAATAGCGGTGTAAAGATGGTGGAAGTATTGAATGATCCGTAGCAGAAATTGGGTGTAGCGGGCAGGGATTTTGTCAAACATTTTTTGCGCCTAGCGGCTGTGATGCTGGCGAAAAATGGGATTGGTAGTGTAGCGTTATCAAACGGCCAAAAACCACTAGCCACATAGCGCCGTAGCGGTGTAAAGATGGGGGGTGTGTGTTTCTGTAGCAAGGTTTCAAATAGTGGTAGCGGTATAAAGATGGTGGAAGTATCCGTAGCAGGAACCGGGTGTACAGGGCGTGATTTTTTTTCAAATCGTTTTTGCACCTAGCAGTCTAGTATCGGCCGTAGCTGCTGTGGAGTGGGCAAAAAAATGGAAGTATGTCGGGGTGTAGCATTATCGGAGGTTTGAAAAACCGTTAGCTATGTAGAGGCCGATATTTTAATATCTGTGACCAATAATAAACAGACTCTATGTATATCTTAGTTCGATTCATCATGCTGTTTACCATATGAGAAGGCTCGTAGATTTTCTTGATCTTGTACTAACCTAAGTCACATGTGTCCGTGCTTTAAAATACTTTAAAAAATGCTAAAATTTGCGAGAGCAAGGATTGAGAGCGCAAGGATTGAGATTAAGTGAGGTACTAACGCAGCAAGGCTATGCAATTTTGGTTATTTCGCATACAGGTTACACTTAATTCTTCATAGCCTCATCTCTCTCTCAGACCAAATAAATTGTCCTCTAAATTTACTTTGGGAGTACTTGATATGTTTGCATACGGAAGACTTTTTCCCTATTCTGTATTGGTTCATATTTGTAATCTCTCAATTACGATAATTCTACTTTCTAATCTATGCAAACCTATTTTCTCTTATTTATCTTGGTTTCTGCTGAATGCTATTTCGATGCGATTTTTCTGTAAGTTTTTGCCTAAGATGTCAGATTACCAACATCTGAAGATTCAAACTTCCATTTTCTATGTTGGTAACGCTATGGTGATTTGATTACCATCCCATGGGAGAATGGATTGGGTGGAACGTTTACACTTGAGCTGTGGGTCCCACCGCACTGTGACAGGACAGCTACACCAGCTCACATGTAACACCATTTACCAAATGCTACCTCCATCTGTTGGTGAACAATGCATTCAGAAAGAGATTATGGACGGGTTAATTAAAACCATGCAATGGCTACACATCACTTGCCAACCTGGTATCTTAAATTCGTCACTGTAGCATTATTAGCTTTAAGAATTTTTTTGCCACCACCAATTGAGTGAGGTATTGCGTAACCTCTATATATGTTATATAATACACGGAACTGTTAAAGTGCAAGAAATAAGTATATGAGAATGCTTAGGAAAATGTGAAACTGCATTGAGATGCTAAGTTTTGTTGGTACTGTTGCTACCTTGACCACCACCCAAGGGACGGTTATTGCGATTTTTAAGTTTCCGCTTGATTTGAAGACAATAGCAGTTGAATCAATTCTCACTGCGGCATTGCAGGTTTCATCAATACGTGAGAGCAGGTCAGATGACAAGAGGTTCTCTATTTTTACGGGAACAAAGAGGCTGCACTTGAGGGCTGAGACTCGAGATGATCGAATGGCATGGATGGATGCATTGCAAGCTGTGAAGGACTTGTTCCCAAGGCTGTCAAACAGTGAATTAATGGCTCCTGTGGATAATGTTGTAGTGTCTACAGAAAAGTTGAGGCAGCGGTTATTGGAAGAAGGTTTGAGTGAGGCAGCGATACAGGATAGTGAGCAGATTGTGAGGAGTGAGTTTGCAGTGCTGCAGAGTCAGCTTATGGTGCTGAAACAGAAGCATTGGCTCCTCCTCGACACGCTGCGGCAGT
This sequence comes from Rhododendron henanense subsp. lingbaoense, assembly GCA_020567845.1. Taxonomy (NCBI): domain Eukaryota; kingdom Viridiplantae; phylum Streptophyta; class Magnoliopsida; order Ericales; family Ericaceae; genus Rhododendron; species Rhododendron henanense. The sequence continues at coordinate 33,278,101 of CM036315.1, read as the reverse complement.
TAGAGGTACATGTAATGATTAGTAGAAAAAAACATGATAATCGTATTGGGAATTCTTCTTCAGTTTCTACTGCACAGAGTCCTCTAGATCGTAGTGCTTCAGAATCCCCACCAAATTAACTGCTTTGCTGCTGCAGATTTGTAACTTTTTCCCCTCTTTTTCATTGCGTGTAGAGTTGTGAAGTACAAGTAGTTTCCCATTTGTTCTTTGTATGGATTCTATATGGGGAGGATCACCAAAAAAAAAATTAATAAATTCATATGGGGAGTGGGGTTCAGAAATTGTATAGTTTCTAGACATGTTATTTCTATTAATACATTTCTTTCCAATGACTGTGTTGTCGATGTTGTTTATGTGTTTCTTTGCGCTGATGATTAGATTGCTGAGTTACAATGGAATTGCGATAAGATGTTTGTATCAAATGCCTATCATCTGCACTAGATCCACTTTGTCCATTTCCTAATCTTCAAATGGCTCAACTTTGGGGATTGTATTTCTCATTCTCAACTCCTTTGTGACATTGTCTTATCTTGTGGGTCTGCTCTTTCTCTTGCTTAAAAAAGGGTCTGACATAGCAGGTGAAATGCTTGCTGGTTCCTCTAATTTTGTGTTGCGCTTCATGGTGAGAACTTAGGTCTCATGTTTGCACCAAAAAAATAAAATAAAAAGGTCTCATGTTGACTGCTTCCTTATTTTGCTTAACTTGCTGAGTCATAAATCTTCCTATCCCCATCCAGAATCTTGTTTGGGTATGCATGATCTCATGGTGCCTATTTGTTTGGCTGGTCAGCATTTTTATTTGCTTTTCTGGATGTCTCCTAGATCTGCTATTGTCTCCTGTGAAACTTGGTGCAGTTTTTGTGGTCTTCTATGAGATGTCTTAGTTTTGTATTGGGAGATTGCATCCTTGCCTCTAACAGTGATTATGTACGGCCTTGCTACCTTTGAAGTTTCATGGCTCACCCGTCTTTGCTTTCCTTGACGATTTCTTGTGGTTTTAGGATAGGGATTTGTCTGTTTGACAGGCTAAAGAGTAAACACTAGCTTTGATTTTTACAGCTTTTGCCGTCTTTTGCCCGCCTTGCAAATTGAGGTGCTCATAACATGTGCGTGTAGCTATAATTGGCATTGTGCATATCATGGTAGGTATCTGGGGTGAACAATTTTAAGATGGAATAACCGTAGGATACGCGGTATGAGTCGTATTGTTCAGGTTGCTACATCAAGGAATCGATTTGGCTTGATCCACATGTTAGGGTTTGGAGGCATCTAACCCGAAACCAATTAACTAAATACTCATTTGTATATGAGCTCCGGGTACATCTTGGCCAAAAAGATTCTTTGGGAGGGGAATGTTAGAGACTTGTCTCACATCACTTCCCCAAGCATTTTCGTAAAGTCTGGAATCCTCTTCCCAAACTGCACGCTCTGGAGAGTGTTGGAACCTTATCCCACACCACCTTTCTGCGTCACCCAAGTTTGTGCCTAGATGTCTCTCCACCTAATAATGAGTATGTGTATCTATGGACTGTCAAACCTCATAGCATAGTCAATAATGTGACTGCTTCACAGATCACGCTGAGCCTGAGACCCCCACAAGGCCACATCTCTTGCCATAGAGGCAGTGCTTGTCCTATTACGTATGTTTCTCATCAGTCAAGATTTCATAGTTGTTCTATATTGAAAACCGAATTGAGAATATGCAACTTTTTAGAGGTTACAATCGAATCTTCACGCTTAATGGAGTAGGTCGATATGAGATTTGGAGAGGGTATTTCGATTCACCTTTTGTATCTGATTTGACAATAGTGGTGCACATGGATGTACAAATATGGAAATTTAAAACATATTGGTGTTGTCCTTGTCATTCTTTCGGTATTTCTATAAGCAACAGAACTTCTATTACAAAGAAAGAAAAGCTACAATCGGTACAAGAAGTGCACAAAAGGCAGGTTTTCATGGAGGAGTTGTTAAGGTGTTGCCATCTAATACGATTGATAGGTCTGTCAACGAGGACGTGATGGTTGGAAATCTACAAGGAAGCAATGCAATGCATAAGTTATATATGTGTCTCAAATTTTTGAGTAGCCATTATTGGTAGTGCTGGGGGTTGGGGAAAAGCAGTAGTAATCAAGGTTCTGAATACCATAGCGGCGCTGGCTAGAGTACTGTTTTTCCTATTGGAACGGAACATAATGGTACCTGTGAGACCGGGTACCATTTAGGGTTTATCGCTATTAGTGTTATTTTTCCATATCGAACAATTTAGCATAAAACACACATTGATTTAAAAGAAAATTAAAATTAAACATTGTCGGGTACCGACTGGTACCCACCAGTATTTGAGCTGAAATGTGTCACAATACTAGGGTACCCGAAACGTACCGGCCGTTGGGGTACATGAGATGGTGGGTTGTTAGTGGGAGCAAATTCAACATTGGTAGCGCCTCAGCAGGTAGTACTTTAGCTGGTAGTTTCCTTAGAATGGTATTTGTTGTCACTGGGCAGTGGTGTCAACAGCAAGCTGGTAGTGTTGTTACGATCACATTACTGAGAGTCGAGCATTTGACCTAAGTCAGTGTTGTTCTTTTCTGGGTGCATTTGATGGCAGTGAATGTTTTCTCATGGGTTTCTTGGTTATTAATTTTAAACAAAACACTTGGCCTTCACATTTGAACTGAACACTTGGCTTTCGAAACAATGGAATTCCAAAATGGGATACAAGGCTTGGTTTGGTTTCTCCGGTCTCTTTTTCATCATCATGTTGTGAAGAATGATTTTCTTCAAGTGAGTGTTGAATGATTTTCTTCAAGTGAGTGTTGAAATATCTTGTCGAACTCTTCATATGTGCATCTTATATTCAAGAGTTCTTGTAAACTTAATTTCCATTGAAAAGCATTTTTTCTTGAGGACTTTGAATAAGGGCCTTGCTATTTGCAGCCACAAATTTTCTGAACGTAGTCTGTGTACCATATTATAAACAGGTGTGTACCATAGTATATACAGGATACGTTCAGGAAATAAGTGGCTGCAAATAGCAAGGCCCTTGAATAATCTTAAGCCAAGAAACAAAACTAGGTTGGCCTCTGGAAGGAACAAATGGTTGTCCAGTGGCAGCCAACCCCTAGACCTAGAATAAGTTACACATGCTTATTCTTTTCTCTTAATGAAATGGAAAAAGAAAATCTGGATTTTTGGCAATCAGTATCGCGAGATTGTTTTGGTTCTGACCTTTTGTTTTTTATCTGAAATTTATGGTGGTTTGTGCAGACAGAAAAAGTTGATCTGGAGAATACAGTTGTCGATGAGAGCCAAAGACAATTAAAGGAGCTGGAACCTTCATCTGGCTTAAGGCAAGACAAATCTAGTGGTATGATTCGAAGGATACTCTTCCATGTGTTTATGGGCTTAGTGTTGGCATTATCAGCACATATAGCCTTACATGATTAGTCGTGGTAACTCCGTTAAGATGCTTGACTTAATTCATGATGAGCCTATTGGCAGGGAACCTCTTTAGTAGGGAAGTATTTCTGTCGAATCGGCAGAAGGTTGTCTTGTGATATGGCAAGAAATCTTAATTAACGGGGATTCTTCTTCTTGCCAACTTGACCGTCGGATTAATAATAACAACTGCCCTGGAAAATGAGCAATGTGCGGCAATCCTTAATAACCCATTATTAATTCCCAGCTTGCTAAATTTGTAATTCAATAAAAAGCTAATTCGATGTATAACCCTCTAATTAAGTTGGAATTTATGTTTACACTTCTGTCAATTTGGTTTCCAGGGTTGGTAGACCTTTCTTATGCGATGTTTCTAAGTGGTAGATTTTCCTGCTTGGATTGGGGATATACATAGGTAGTTTGTTTTTGGTGTTCTTCTCTAGCTTCACACAGTTGGCCTCCCTTCATGTCCCAATAAAGCTTAGCCCACTGTAGAGTTAATGTAAGAAGTATTATTCTAAAGTTCTCCGCTGCTAAGGGGAAAGAGGAAGTGGAAGACCTGGAGTAAAAGAGAACAGAATCAGCTGGTGAACGTAAAAGTAATCTACTCTACGGATAGATAGTCCCTCTATGAGTCTATCAGGATGCAAGGAAAGTGCATCAAAAGTCCATTGTGCACGATGAACATAAGAAGTTCTTTTTTTAATAGGCGGTGAACATAAGAAGTTATCATTTCCTACAATGGAACTTCGGCTTTTGAATAAAAGCCCGGGCAAGTAATGATGGTGCTTGATATGTGGGAGACATAATTGCTAGAAAGTATGGGTTGCTTGTTACAAAAAATGTATCCAAATTATCATTTTTTAGAAACATCATAATGTTGTTTTCTCAGTATCACAAATCAAACTTCAAATATTCTTCTTTCCTCGACGCATAGACCACACTCTGTTCTCCTAATTGTGTAAAGTTTTGTTATTAATAATGCCCAAGCCTGTGCACGCACAGAGCTGTATTTTTATGGAGCATAATGACAGGTGAAATGTACTTCTCAATGAAGTGATATTGTAATATGCAAAAGCATCAAGGCATTAGTTGGTTCTTTAATTTTCAAATGTATAATGGGCTTAAATTGGTTCTCCAGTAGTCCATTTAAAAAAAGTATGCTTCTGTTCTTTATTTGTGGAAAAACAAATGTTCTCCATTATTTGCTAAATAATGTGAAAGTTTGTTGCACACATGATCAAAAGAGGGAAAAAAGCCAAAAGGATGCGGTTCTTTCTTCTTCTATGTTACAGCTGCTACCTATTTTATCGTGGTACTAGTATTTCTTTTTTGTTGCTGCCATCTTTTGCTGGTTTCCTTTTGGGGTTTCTTATTTTCTTGTCGATTTTCTGTCCTTTTCGACAGAAGGAACTGCAAGCGATTCTGAAGATGACCATGAGAGAGGTGATGCTGCAGAAGAAGAGACAGATGATGATGAGAATGCATTCTTTGATACTCGTGATTTTCTCTCGTCAAGTTCTTTTAAAAGCAGTGGTTCTGATTTGCGGACATCATCTTTCTCCTCTGATGAAGAGCTTTATTCTTTTGAATCTGAGGATGATGTTGACCCTTCTATTAAATCAGTTGGAAAGAACTTTCCTCATGTTAAGCGTCGGAAGAGGTTGCCTGAGCCTGTTGAGAAGGAGAAAGGAATAAGTCTTTGGTCCATGATCAAAGATAATATTGGGAAGGACCTGACAAAAGTTTGTCTCCCTGTCTACTTTAACGAACCTCTCTCTTCACTGCAAAAAGGTTTTGAAGATCTGGAATATTCATATCTTATTGACCGGGCATATGAATGGGGGAAAAGGGTAAGTTCATGGTGAGAACTTAATAGCAATTACAATTACTCTTTAATGGTTGTATTGATTGCAGTGCATGTTTAAATAATCAGCTCGTATAATTTCTATCCAATGTGCTACAAGTTCGTGTTAGGGTCTTCTAATTTGATTATGATCTTTATTTCATTATAGTTTCTTTGATCTTAGTGGTTATCCACTTTCAATATAGTCTTTATTCAGATTATAAATGCATAACTTTATACTACTGCTATTGTAGGCAGATTCAATCCTTTGCATATTGTGCAGTTTCATAAGAAATATAGAAAATTAGAACAATTGTACGATAGGGGAAAAAAAGATCCAACAAAATTCAGTGTGCTAGTGCAATTGATGCACTTTCAGGGCCTCGCTTGACTCTGCTCAATCAAGGCTTGAGTAGGCATCCGGTATTGTGACCAAATTTAGTTTAACCTGTTTCCATTCACTTTTTTGCATGGAACTAGATTTTCTTCATTACAGTTGACCATGTGCTTAGAAGCCTTGCTAAGTCCCTCAAGTGTTCTCTTGATTTCTTCAACTAGAAACCAAAAGATTTTGAGATGTACCTTTATATTGATGTTCAAGATTAGGTCCCTTTTGAAAAACCCTGATTGCATTGCATTATCTCTTCAACATTTGGTCAATTGGTAATGGATCTCTCAGAGAAGGGATTGGATTAATAGAGGTTTACTAGTCAGAGCCATCGGTCAATGGAAATCAAGAAGTTAGGTGTTCCAAATGAGGCTGATTCCTAGCTTGTTGAGTCCTCTTAACTTTTGATTCAGCATTGAATTGTGTAGTGTTTCGTGTTTTTTGAATTGTATTTATCCTCATCACATCATTCCAAAAAATTATTCCAACAAAAAGCCTGCCTTTATTTATTTTTATAATCAATAAACTATAATATGCCACACAAATAAGAAAAACTTTTCTAAGCTTTAACAAGAGTCTTAAATATTTTGTTTCACACCCCTGACGTGTCTTGCGAGTGTGCCAAGTGTGTTTTGAGAGTGCCCGGAGCATTTTTTAGAGTGTCCAAACCAAAAAACGTTGAGAAAAACTAGTACACTTCAGATTTGAGTATCGGACACATGTCCAGAGAGTGTTGGTCTCACCGGTATATGGACTCCAACTTAGTGTCCGTGCTGCATAGATTGTCCATACTTTTAGGCATTGCCGAAGCTATAATTCATTTTCAAGTTCTATTTGCAGTCAGAACCATGCCTCAGTTGTTTAGCCAGAAAAGACTGCTTAATAAAGAGAGCTCCTCTAGGGAAAGTTATGCATTATGAAGAGGAATAAGTATGTAACGTGGATGAAATGAATCTTCATAGTGACCTCCTGCATGCAGAAATAGTCAGTTAGCTGTTGTAAAAGTCGTGATATTTTTGGTATAGAAATCATTTCAACGGCAGTATATTTTGTTCAATTAACAGTTGTGCATAGTTGGTCATCTAAGCCTAATATGTTGGCTGCCTGCAGTACATACTTCTTCTAAACTCTTTCATTGCACTCTTAGGGTAACAGCCTTATGAGGATATTAAACGTTGCTGCATTTGCTGTATCTGGATATGCTTCTACCGAAGGAAGACATTGCAAGCCATTTAATCCATTACTGGGGGAGACATATGAGGCTGAATATCTAGATAAAGGCCTTCGGTTTTTCTCAGAGAAGGTTTCACTTTTATTCAATTAAATTCATGTGGATTTTTGTGTAGTTCAAGATAACTAAATGGACATTCTTCTCTGTGTTATATTTCCCTACCGGACATTCTTCTCTGTGTTATATTTCCCTACCACTACATGTTGTTTCATTTTGAGGAGAAAATTATAACAACATTGTCATGTCCCGTAAATCAAGCAGTTCACTTTTCGTTCAACCTGGATGCTTGACCATGAACCATATATGTACATGACTGACTCTTTCTAAAAAGATTAGCCGTCTAATCTGAACCTTCAGACTTGATACCCACACATTACCACAAGATTGGGTGTGACTGGTTTGAGTCTCAACCACTAAAAGGAGATGTGCTGAAGACATTAACCAGGACTGGAAATTCTTTCCTCTTCTGTTTCCCAGGACTGTAAAGATGATAAAGAACATAGGACAGTGGAGGATCAGGGGGATTGGTACTGGGTGCACAATTCGGTGTATTAGATGAGATCCTGATCTATAGTGGTTGTAATTATTGTTGAGCAAAATAAGCAAAAATAACAGAAGAACAGGGTAGGGGTTTATGGCCATCAGAAAACCAAAACTCAGTCTCCAGATCATCCTGAAATTTTTTGGGGGTGAGTACCTGTTATGGCACTCAGCCCACAGTTACAAGTAACTGCCAAAATAGCTACCTATGTGTTTGAATTGGGCTCCATATTTGAACTTCTTCCTCCCAGTAATTAAGTAGGTAATGGTAGTTTTTTGTTTTTGTTGTTGGTGTCAGGTCAGTCATCATCCTATGATTATAGCATGCCATTGTGAGGGTACAGGATGGAAATTTTGGGGGGACAGCAATCTGAAAAGTAAATTTTGGGGCCGTTCAATTCAACTTGACCCTGTTGGTGTTTTGACCTTGGAATTTGATGATGGAGAAGTTTTTCAGTGGAGTAAGGTAATGACAAAAAAGCATGCAAATTTGAGTCCTTAATGAGTGTGTTTTATTTTTTTATCTAGTTCGAGTCTGAAATTCACTTTCTTACATCAGGTAACGACATCTATCTATAATCTGATACTGGGAAAACTTTATTGTGATCACTACGGAACAATGCGGGTGGAGGGGAACCACAACTATTCATGTAAGATAAAGTTCAAGGAGCAATCTATCATAGACCGCAATCCTCACCAGGTGCTCTCTCTCTCGGAACTACTTTGTGCCTTGCAAAATGATGTGCTTTTAATTGCAGAGATTTGTTTATATCACAGTAGTAAATAGTAACTTATGGAAATTCTGTGAAGCCTTTTCTACGTAAAATGGACAGTTAAAGATTTATGAGTCTTGATGCTCCACATTAATAATCAAGTCATGAAACTTGAATAAGCAAACCATGAATGTAGTGTAGCAACTTACACTCTCGCCGCCTTATTCTAGATTGATCTAATAATTTGCCCATAGATTTCTACTGGAGATATCTTTTCAAATGTAACTTGTGGTGGCCATTTTTCCCGTAGTTGTGGCCAGCTCAAAGCTATGGGATTCAAATATCTACAACACTCTCTAAGTACTTAAAGCGCTTTTCAGTTTTACTGTACTTATCTGTAAGTAAAGATCAGTGGGAATACCCTGCCAGTGTTTCTGCTGCACTTGGGAACCACCACAATGTTTTAACATGTAGATGACTTGATTTAGGGCTGACCAACTGGAGGCTTAGTATGATTTACAGACCATTTGGAATTCATGCCCTTCTTACATGTACGTTATCTGAATTATTTTGCAGGTGCAGGGTTTAGTGCAGGATAAGAATGGAAAAACAGTGGCAACTCTATTTGGGAAATGGGATGAGAGCTTGTATTATATGAATGGAGAATCCTCTGGGAAGGGGAAAGGAACCGAAGGATCAGAAGCCCATTTGCTTTGGAAGCGAAGCAAGCCTCCCAAGTTCCCCACTAGATATAATTTGACACGCTTTGCCATCACATTAAATGAGCTCACTTCGCAATTGAAGGTGACTGAACAATTTGATATGTCCATGAAAGAAAGAAAGAAAAAAAAAAACGATTTGATATGTTTTGAAAGTGAGAATAGTGATTGTTTCGGTGGGTGTTCAAAGTCAATCCCTGAAATTCTATTTGACTCCCAAAGTAACTTTATGCAGGAGAAGTTGCCACCCACAGATTCAAGGCTCAGACCTGATCAGAGGTGCTTGGAAAATGGGGAGTATGACATGGCAAATTCAGAGAAGTTGCGCCTCGAGCAACGGCAACGGCAGGTAAATAATTGTATATGTTTTGGCATCTTGTTACACTAATACTTGGTTGCTATCACTGTGCCTGATAGTAGTTGATCATGCCCGCTATTTCTCAATTGTACCTATGCATTGCCCATTTGGTACGTTTGTTGGAGTATCAATTAAGTAGGTTAAATACTTTTTGAAGATCAGCAGTTTGCCTTGCAAAATTTGGTCTTGGTTTAGTTTTGTAGTACCAACTACCGAGTAAGCAGTACAAAAGTTGGATGCTTGATTTCTTTTTCCAACTTTCATAGCTTAGTTGGAGTATATTTACATGATGGGAATTTGTTGCAATGTGGAGTCCAGGCTCGAAAGATGCAGGAGAGTGGCTGGAAGCCCAAGTGGTTTGCAAAGGAGAAAGGAAGCGATACCTACCGCTACATTGGTGGTTATTGGGAGGCTAGAGAGAAGAGGAGCTGGGATTCATGCCCTGATATCTTTGGTCATTTCCCTTCTGATCAGGTATCCGAGTGATTGAGTATGTCCCCGAATCCTTTTTCTCGGTATTCCTCTTTTTCTTATTTTTCCTCGACAGATTAGATAGACGGCCAATGGCCATTTAGGTTGGTGTCACATTCATGTAAGTAAACTAGACACAAGTGTGGCAGCGTAATAAAAATCAGTAGAAATTTTCATTTCATGACTCGCGCTGTTTCAGCTTTATGTTGTACCCTGTGAAAGGTTAATTTTCTGTCTTTTGGTAGTCTTAACTGAATTCTGTGTAGCAGCATTAGAGATTTAGTTGTTAACTAATATCTCCATTTCTTTTTGAAAGAAAAAGAACATCATATTATAAACCGAAAGTTAGAAACAAAGTAGTAGTATACAATACAGTTTATCAACTACATACCATTATACCAAACCAAAATAACATAAGAAACATAACAATAAAACTTCAGAATTGAGATACAGAAGATCCAGCGGATCAAAAAAAAAAAAAAGATACAGAAGATCCAAGGAATATAGTTGATGCTTGAGTAGCAGGCGCTAGGCAAGCTTCCCGACGGCCTGCTACTCAAGCTTCCCGACGGTCAATCGAAAAAAAGAGAAATCGGAGTATATGCTCAACTCATGCCCCAGGTATCCCTAGACACAGGGTTTTACGAGCTAATCTTTTACTGGAGGGAAAGTTGGGGAAAAGCATAGAGCGTGTGGCACTTCGATGGGGCATTCACAGTTTGATCCGCGAGCTACTTCATGAACATTGTGAAAAGGGAAAAGACTAGCGCGAACACATGTTTTGCAAACAAACCGAGCTGTGCTACAAGCACGCATCCAAAACCAATGGCCACATTAAGTTCCGCTTAAATTTTTGGATTTTTTCTTGTTTTATTCTTATTCAATAGTTTTTGGGTTTTATCTTGGATATTTCAAAAAATATTTGGGTAAAAATCATACGTAATTTTTTACTTCTCCGGTTCGTCTTTGACGAGACGAATTCATAATTCTCAAAACTTAGGCGCAAAATTAACGAACGCGAAAAAAATTTAAGAACAAAACAAGAAAAAGCCCTAAAATTTTAAAAAGTCCTTAGCGGAACTTAGCAGACAGAAACAATGGAAATATGTTGCATTATCTGTTTCCACTCGTAACCAAAATGGGAAAAACCAACCAAATCATAGATCTCGTCGGCAATGAAGCATTGAAAGTGCAAGAATGTAGGTAGGAATGAACAGGCGCCGGTGATTTGGGAGCAAGTTGACTAATAATGCATATCCAACTTCTTCTTCTTTTTGACAACCACTGCCTATGTCATCTCTCCCCTAAGGGGGAGGTCCTGGGTTCAACCCCTGCTAGGGCAATACCCTTGGGTCCCAAGCTATAGATAGCTTCTGGACCATGTTCTAACTCTAACACCCCCCACTAACCCCCGCTGATGTATGACGATTGAAAAAAAAAATATATTATTCTTCTTTTTTTCATAATCTATTTTGGCTATTCAAGTCAACTTGAGATCATTGGTGATGACCTGATTGGTTATGGGTCACACTCAACCGAATGAATCGAACAACAATTGATTGTTCAAGTTTGATTTAAAAAATTAATGAGATTTAAAAACATGTTCAATTTCGATTTGGTTTTGATGGGAAAAAATCGATCTTTAAAGGAGTTTTAACCGAGTCGATCAATTGTTCAAGTTTGATTTTAAAAAATTAATGAGATTTAAAAACATGTTCAATTTCGATTTGGTTTTGATGGGAAAAATCGATCTTTAAAGGAGTTTTAACTGACTCGATCAGTTTGATTTAAAAAATTAATGAGATTTAAAAACATGTTCAATTTCGATTTGGTTTTGATGGAAAAAATCGATATTTAAAGGAGTTTTAACCAAGTCGATCTTGGGTTGTTTATTGTTTCTGCAGGAAAAAGTTTAGTTGGTTTGGGGTGTAGTCTAAGGGATGAATCCCCGCCGTCTTGGTTACTTGGTCCTTTATCTAAGGACGAGTTTACATCTTGATGTAATCTTTGGTTGGAGTTATAATATCATCTGTTATCGGTTGGGGAAAAAAAAAATAACCGAGTCGATCTTGAATAAAACTTGATTTTTTTTTAAAATATCATATAAGTCGAAGGAGGCTAGTAGTAGTAGTTTTGTTCAAGTTTGGTTGGATTTGAAAGTTCAGCGAGTTTTAAAAATGTTCAAACTTGTTTTATTTATGCAACAAATTAATTTCGAACGAGTTTTTAACTAGCAAGCACGAGTTTTGATTTGTTTGGATGCAATCTAGACCGTAAAAGCACGTAAAATAAGTCTCAATAATGAACGGCTCAAATCGACAAGGGCCGAGATGCAATCTAGACCATTGATTGCAAGATGGACGACTCGGATGCTGCAAATATAACAGAGCGCAGAGCTGCACTACAGAAAAACCCCCTCTCCCGAGAGAGTAGAAAGAGAGTCAAGCAAGGATCTTATGTGGGCATGAACACGGTGGGAACCTCGTGAAGAACCACGTGGTGGATGGGCGGTGCAGCTGGTCCTACCTCTCCTTTGGACTGACTGGGCGAAGCATGTGTGTAGTGGGACCCCACCCACGTTATTATACTTACTTCACTCCCTCGATTAGTGGGACCCCACCTCCTAAAACACCAGGTCCCTGTGGGCCCGATAATCATGCCACCTTGCACTTTTGGTCCAACTGTGGGGGGTAAAAGTGTCTGTTTGGCTTGAATGGAATGGGAGGGGGATTCTCGGACGTCCAATTATTGAGAGTCCCCGTAATTCAATCACAGTCGTTCATCTTTGTATTTAATGGTTCAAATTTTAAAAAACTTTTTCGGGGAAATTGGATTTTTTTTTTTAAATCTCAACCGTTAAAAATACCATCCGACCATTGCGAACACTCCAACCGCACCTCTGCAATCCAGACATGAACTGCAGACAACCCTGGTGCAACGGAATGCTCCTCTAATTTGGTATCGAGCAAATCCGATATCTTGCATCTGTATTTTTTTTTTTCGGTTTAAAAATTGGTCGGTATTGATTGAAATTGGTCAAAATCAGATTATTTTATATTTCTTTTTCGACACTGGTTTTTTTTTTATCCTTTCGACACTGGTTAATAGCGATAAATTTAGAATGGTATTTGGTATCGATAGAATGGTATCTGGTATCGATATGTACTGTGCCAATAAAAAAAAAAGGTATGGTATTCAAAAATTTGGGATATGTAACTTGTTTGGACAAACCGAAAAAGAGTTAGCAATTTTAGATCGGAACATATTATTATTTCCAATCTAAGTATATCTTGAAATTTTGTTAATGTAATTTCTAACTTGGTTGATATTCTCGACGCAGATTAAAAACTAAATAACTCTAATTTTAAAATAAACCCCGAAAAAATCCACAATAACATTACGGCTAAGTTCTTCTAAACTTATTTCTTCATTTTGTGTGTTTTGTTCGTCTTTTATGAATTTTTGTTAGATTTGCGTGATTTTTTTCTAAACAATATACAAGAAGAGACGAACGATTAACCGCTAAAATTAAGTCGAAAAGTTACGAAAAATAAAAAAATATCAAAATAAGTTCCAAACTTATAAATTTAAAAGAACGCAGCCTAAATTGAACCGTCTAGTCCGTTTGAAGGACAGAAGAGACAACCACAACAAGGCTAAGAGCAAAAGGGCGGTGTCCCAGTTGGTGGGAGCCCTTTACCCAACTCATTTGGCGAGGGTTCAATCCCCCGCCCCAGTTAGCTTAGATTAGGAATTCCACGTTTTACAAGAAAAAAAAAAAATACCACCACAAGGCTAGAGATGGAATTAGGGGCGGATTCAGCTAAGGCACAGGTGAGTCACGTGACCATCTGAAAGGCTGAAATTATCGAGATATTTTTTTTGAACCGAAAAACTTAAGTAATAGTATATATAAAATTGCTGAAAATATAACTTGTGAGGTGTATTGTACCAGTAGTAAAGGCTTGCTTGTCTACTCGCGTATTCGCAAGTTCGAAACCCCACCAAGTCTGTTGCTTTTTTTTTCTTTTATTGAAAAAATTCTTGTGGTTATTGGGAGTCGAACCCCACCCATCTATCAAATAAAAATATTAAAATACAAAACACTAGTCCATTTTTTTTTTTAAATGTTTATGTTTAAGTTCAAAGTTTTGTGCTCTATAAAGAATGGTTAACATTTTATTTTCTCGTTATAATTTTTTCCTGAATGCATGTTCTCGTTATATTAAATTATGAGAATTTTTATCAACTTTATACTCGAGAGGCGACTTGTCTATATGAGATTTCTGAATTCACCACTGGATGGAATATATCTCAAAAAATGCTACAACCACACTCACACACATTGGAGTCTGGATGTAGCGTGTTTGGGTGTGGTTATAGACTTATTGATATTTTTCTACAGAAAGTCTACTAATCCCACCGTTCTGTTTCACCGCTCCTCCCACCGCTCTCAATCTCACCGTTCAAAAGTGATTTTGGACGGTCCGGATTTTTAAAGAACTCTTCCAGGAAAGAGTTCTTTTTAAAATCCGAACCACTGATTGCCGAAACGGACAGTAAAATTGGTCGCTGCGGTAGAGATAACACCGCTGATATCTCTAGGGCATACCCCACCAATTCAATACATGACACCACCATAATCCCCCAAGAATTCCCACACGACAACCACATATGAGTCATATGACCACATTGACTAGAGGTTTTTCCACAAAAAATAACACCACGAGACAAGAAACAAGAGGCATTTATCCCAACTTCAGGCGGACGCCGCGGATCAATTTTCCTTCGAGCCAAACTAGATCTCCACTGCTTAGCTTCCATGCGTATGCAGCATGTGCTGTTTGTGTATGTATCAACAACTCTACCTTACTGGGCCCGTGCAGGCCTTTCTGTTTCAGACACATTTGCCCCCGTTTTTTTCCCTTGCTAGTTCGAGCAAGATTTGGGTGGATAAAGAAGAACGGTGAATAAATGGTGCATATATTATTAGGGGATTAGTTAAGGAAGGGGATTAGTTTCATTTGGCTTGAGTTGCGGGTGATATGTATGGATAAGAGTAGATAGTGTGAGAAACTACTAAGTTACCCTCGCAAGTCATCGCACTGAGAATACCAAAAAAAGGTTTAAGGGGTAATTTGGTTTTTTTTCCCGACCCGAATTAGTTCAAGTTTGTCCTTTAATTTTCCCCACTCAGGTTAGCTAAACCTTCTCCCCTACCAAACATCCTTCTTCTTTCTCCCGTTCCGACATTCCGTTCTTTCTCCCACTCCCTCTTCTCTCCTTAACAAACGGGCCCTATGTGTTACCCAAGTAGAATCGGTTAGGGGTACTGCAAGTCGAATTTTGTTTGGTGAATTGAATGAGCTATAGAATATGGACATGTTTGACTTATTTATCAGACGAGCCGATTTATAATGATCTTCAATCGAGCCGATCCCCAACCAATCTCCAATAAACTAGAAAATTTTTAAACATCAAAGGCTAAACGAGCCAAGTAGTAACTTGTTCAGGTATGGTTGGAAAATTTGACAAATCTCAAAAACTGTTCAGTACTCTTGATTTGTTTAAACATAAAGTACTGATCTCGAAACGAGTTTTTAACGAGGGAATACGAACTTGAATTCAAAATAGCTTTGATATATTTATGAGCACTAGGGTGGCCCCTCAACCTTTTTTTGGGTCCTAGGCACGTTGCAAGATGGAAATCTTATATGCTTTATACTTGACGGATAAATTTAACTTCAACAAGAGATATAATTACAAATATAGTTTTCTTGCCCAATAATTTAACGCGATCCAACTTATGAAAAAAATATATAAACAAAACTCTAAATCTAGAAATAAGTTCCCTGCCGTTTATCTTTTCCCGGGTAAAATAACTAGTCAATTCAATTTTTTCTCACGAGACCGAAAATTGGGATTATAAAAATCATTCAATTTAAGCTATTCAACTCTACTTCTTTGTGGGGTTCGTATTAAAGGCAGAATGAAAATGAATTTCGCAAAACTTGAAATTGATCGAGTCAACGAATAAGTTTGTTGCTTGGGAAAGAGAAATGTTAGGTCTTTTGCCTCAGAGCTGCTCCACGTTTCGATTGTTCAAATATCATCACTTCTACATCAACCAATACTAAAATGTAATATTTTAAATTTGTTCAAGTAGGATGATCATTTCTATATTTCCCAACTGCTTATTTTCATTTCTATATATCCCAATTGCGTATTTCATTACTAAGATATATTGAGATGGCAGTTACTAGTTTTTAATATAAATGATGTGTTTAGACAAGGAATTTATATAGAATAAAAGAAGATATCAAGAAGATTTTGAACCACCAGCCACCCCACATGGCCCAAAAGCTTAAGCCCAAGTTACTATTAGTAGCACACAAGGTTTGTTATATGCCCAAGATCATCCATATAAATTTCCGATGTGGGACGGGGTGTTACAGAAATGGTACCCTTCATTATTTCAGTATATTCTTATCTTCTGGAAGTACCAATTTTCTCTATAGAAAAAGGTCGCTTTCGATAGAGTTGAAACAGAGGTGGAACAAAGAATCCCAAGCTTAGGCCAGAGACTTGGTCATTATTTGACCATTCTAATTAAATAGTAATTAGAATGGAGGTAGTTTTTTTTTTTTTTATAACCGAGGAACAGCCCTACAGCCAAGCTACAATTGGGGTAACCCAAACCTCGGGGAGAACTAGCGCAGCCACACCAGTCACGGCCCCCCACTTATTATTAGGATATTTACTAAGTGGGAAATCGAACCCCTGACCAAAGTGAGAGCAAGTGTATCAGCTTAGGTAAACACCCAATCTTAGCTACTTTACCTATGAAAAGTGAGAAAACCTTCATACAGCAGAGTAGGTAAAGTGGTCTGTAAAAAACCTTTTGCCCATTTTACCTACCTTCATACAGCAGAGTAGGTAAAGTGGTAATTTACCTAAACACCGGTATACTTGCTCTGAGTATTCCGAAAGTCAGTCATAATCTACCAGATAAATTTAGGGCAAATTTCACTCAGACCCCCTGAGGTATCTGATAATGACAGAAGGTACCCCTCAGTTTTGAAAAATGATAGAAACCTCCCCTAATTCACAGTTTGGGTTTCATTCCGTTAGTTCCGTTAGTGAGATGGATGGAAAATGTACGGAAATGTACGAAAAATGAAATCTTCAATTTTATTTAGTTTTACAGCTATTTTAGGGCTCTCATTGAAAGTCCTAGAGCTAAAAATTAATTATAATCACTTAGGATAAAATGATAAGAAAAGTAAGATCTTCGCACCAATTTAAACGAATTAAAAATTGGAGTACTTAAATATCTACTATTTGGTTCTGCGACTCTCCTAGGGCTCTTATTGAAAGCCCTAGAGCCAAAATTTAATTATGAGCATTTAGGATAAAACGATTAAAAAAATAAAATCTTCGCACCGATTCATACGGATTAAAAATTGGAGCATTTAAATTTTTGCTCTTCATTTGGTTTTAGGGCTTTCAATGAAGAGCAAATACTTAAGTTCTCCAATTTTCAATCCATTTGAATCGATGCAAAGATCTTATTTTTCTGATTATTTTATCCTAAAGTGTCATAATTAATTTTTGGTTCTAAGATTTTCAATGAGAGCCCTAAGATAGCCGTAGAACTAAACGAAGAGGAGATACTTAAGTGCTCAAATTTTCAATCCGTTTGAATCGGTGCGAAGATCTTATTTTTTGATTATTTTATTCTAAAGGGTTATAATTAATTTTTCGCTCTAGGGCTTTCAATGAGAGCCCTAAGAAAACCGTAGAACCAAATGAAGAGCAGATACTTAAGTGCTCCAAATTTTAATTCGTTTGAATCGGTGCGAAATTTTTTATTTTTTTATCATTTTATCCTAAATGGTCATAGTTAATTTTTGGCCCAAGGCTTTCAATGAGAGCCCTGAGAGAGCCATAGAACCAAATGAAGAGAAAATACTTAAGTGCTCCAATTTTCAATCCGTTTGAATCGGTGCGAAGATCTTATTTTTCTGATCATTTTATCCTAAAGGGTCATAATTAATTTTTTGCTCTAGGACTTTCAATGAGAGCCCTAAGATAGCTGTAGAACTAAATAAAATTGAAGATTTCATTTTCCGTACATTTTCCGTCCATCTCACTAACGGAACTAACGGAATGAAACCCAAACTGTGAATTAGGGGAGGTTTCTGTCATTTTTCAAAATTGAGGGGTACCTTCTGTTGTTGTCAGATACCTCAGGGGGTCTGAGTGAAATTTGCCCATAAATTTAAAAGGTCACACGTTTTATAGTGTCTGATTTCCAGAAGGCGCAGAGGTTGTATCCATGACTGGGTACTTGACAAAAGTGAGTACTTATTAGACTTGTCTTTTCCATTTGAAATTCGTGCCAAGAAATCTATATATGTGCTTACTGGGATGCATATCAATTGTTATTTAGGGGCATTTTCGGCATTAATAAGTTTTGAGAAATAATTTTTTGTAATCTAGTTGTTAGTTGTTTTCGGTTATCAATTGTTATTTAGGGGCATTTTCGGCAATGAATAAGTTTTGAGAAATAATTTATTGTAATCAAGTTGTTAGCTGTTTTTAATAGTGAATAAATTATTGAGAAATGTCAAGTTATTTCTAGTAGTAAATAAAAATGTAGATAAGTATGTGAGTGAAAAAGTTATTGAGAAAAAAATAGTTGTTGACAAATTGTTAGTTAGTGTGAATAACAAGTTAAAATGCTAAAACTTATTGATTAGTATGAACAATATGGTAAAATGACCTACATTTTTCCACCAAAAACTTAGTAAAAACGCCTCCTAAAGATTGATTCCTCGAGATAAGTTGAGGTGTGCATAAATTGGTCCAGACACCTAAGTTATTAAAAAAATTATTGCATAGCTAAACACGATCTACGTTTGTCCAAATGAGATATTACTGGAGTAGTATTTTTCTAAATGCTGATCGAATCAGCTTCATCAACAAATTAAATAAAGCTTTGTTCTAGGGGGTAATTACTTGGCTTTTCTTGGTTGTATCATTTTAAATTTTAATATGTCAATGTTCAAAAGCATATGACCTTCTTTCCTTTGTCACATGCTTGATATCTGTAGGTGGGGGAAAAAGACCTTCCTATGATAAAAAAAATAAAATAAAAATAAATTCATAAATTGCTAAATGAGTTGTTTGAAGGATTATTTAGTTTCTTGAACTTGGTAGAGATTTGGAAGACATATATATGGATTGACGCTTAATATTATGAAGCGAAAATAAAACCGTAATTTGGATCTTCGAAGGGTAAAATCGTTGTAAGTTTCGGAAAACACAAAAAAAAAACGAGGAGTTGTTTAATGTTCTTTAATAGCAATATCCTCGAGCAACCGAATTTCTACGATAACCCTAGTTAAATAATGACGACGTACACCCAAAAATACCAACAGATTGCAGTAACAAGAATACAAAAAAGAGTATATTTTAAAACCAACATACACATTCAATGCAAAATTGGTCTCCCCCTAAGGGTTAAAGACGTTGAGTTTTCGCCCTGCGATCATTTTTCCCAAAGAAAATATCGAAAACAAAAAGAGGAATCCTTTCCGAAAAAACACTTGTGGCTTGACCTAGTAATGACTTGGAGACCACTTCCGAGTGGATGCAACTTGCAAGGAACATTACCACTACACGAGAAATTTTTCAGTGCCGAGCGGGCACCGGCCACGTGGTGCCGAGCACGCATCTCGGCCGTCCAAACGTGTTTTGGACGGCCCAGATGTGTTTGGGCTTGAGGGGGTGTTGTGGTGGGCCGAATATTGACTATGGGCCAGGCTAGGGCCCAGACGAGGCTAGTGCACGAGTCCCCTTTTCGAGCCTACTTACAGGAGAAGAATTGGGCCTGGCCCAAGGTCGGCCCGAAGGCCGAAGAGAGTTGGGCCGGACCGAAGGTATTCCCATCGGTTTAGCAGCACAGGTATCACCATGACCCGACCCATTCGTTCGGGTCGGTCGTATGATTTCGGGTCGGTTTTTACGGGTCAGTGTGACCCGGATTGAGACCACGTGGAGCTTCGCCTTCGCATTTCCGGAAGATGGTAGAACCTTGTGGAAAGAAGGCGGTTACCGTGATGTCACTTGCATGTGGGTGACGTCACAGTGCCCCTTGGCTTGGGGAGCAAGTTCGTTGGCTATAAATAGGAGAGGATAAACCCTAAAGGAGGTACGCAACCCTACGCTATTCCAGTACTCTCTCTCTCTCCTGTTTACTTACTTGCTCGTCGGAGGGGCGAGAGGCGGCCAACCGCCTCACGCCTTTGTGCAGGTACTCAGCGGAGCAGAGAGGAACCACCCCTGAGGGGTTGTAAGGAGCCACCACCCCACAATTGGCGCCGTTGCCGGGGACAAGCTTCCCCAAAACGTTGGCTTCTTAAAAACATCTTCGGTGTTTCTTGGAATAACGTTCGGTTAACTTAAATACAAAATGGTTGAAATTCTCGATGAACGTCAACCCCAGACCGCAGCAGGTGAAGGTGCTACCGGCTTTGCTGGCCCAGCCCACTCCAAGCCTGGCGGATCTAAGCGTCCGCTCGAGCGTGATTATAGCTCGGGCGCTACGCTCTCTGACGAAATCCCGGCTGTTTTGAGGAGCGATCCTCAGGTCCGGGAGTATTTACGTCAGCTGAATCACCGAATGGAAAAGAAGGATCGGGTGATCAACGCCCTTCGTAAAGACGTCCAAATGGTCGCCACCGCCGTCCGTCTTCGATCACTATCTCCTGGCCGAGAGCGTTACCGCTCGGTATCACCAAGGCCGACGACGGGAAAGGGGATCCACGTGAAGGAAAGACTCGGAAGGAGGTTAGCGCCGTATGACGAGCGAATGCCGAGTTTTTCGCCGGACCGGTCTCAGGTTCGAGGCGATGTGAGGGATCGCCTCGGCCGGCCTAAAGAAGATTTCAGGAACGAGGTCCCGGAAGAAAGCTCCGGCTCCTTCTTCAGCTTGGCACACACGGTAAGCCATGAGACTGCCATAGACCGACAGAGGGATCGTCGGCACGCAGAGAAACAAGATCGGGCTCGGAGGAGGAACCGAGAACGGAGGGATCGGGAGCGGAACCATTACCACCATTATGAATGGTCAATCTCGCCGGAGCACAGGAGAAGGCACCACCGGGAAGAGGTTTATGATAAACGCCCTGTTCGGGCTACTGATCTTCCGGCGGTAAACACCCCGAAGCCCCCGCAGACGCGGACCGAACTGGTTTTGGAGCAGCTCGTGTCATCTCCATTCACCAGCTCCATCAAAAACGCTCGTCCTCCAAAAGGGTTCACGGCACCAAAGTTCAACCAGTACGACCCGAAAACTGGCGACGCTGTTGCCCACCTTATCCATTTTCAACAAATGATGTCGCTCCACCATGCTGACGATCCTCTGATGTGCAAAATGTTCCCGTCGAGCCTCGGGACCCTCGGCCTGCTTTGGTTCAACAAGCTCCCGGTCAGGTCGGTTCCCGACTATAAATCCCTGTCGGCCCTATTCTTGCAACGGTTCGTCACAACGCAAAAAATTGAAAAGGATATCGACTCATTGCTAAGCCTCAAGAAAACCGGAGATGAAACCCTCCGGCAGTACGCAAATCGGTATTGGGATATGTTCAACGAGATAGAAGGATGCGTGCAGTATCAGAAGGTAGCCGTAAGCTCTTTCAAGAATGGGCTCGATGAATCCTCCCGAGAAGCGTACCAGGACTTCTATCTCCATCCGCCGAAAGATATGGAAGACTTGATGGCCCGCATCGACCAGCATTGTCAAATGACCGAAGATATTGCAGCCCGTTGGAAAACCACAGGAGGGTCGGGAAAAACCGAGCCCGGTAGGGGTGGCAAGGGCGTGCATAATATCCAGAAGGGCAAGGTGAAAGATCGTTGGGGCGAACAGAAGGATTATGCTCGGGGTCCAAAACCCGAAGAATTCGAAGCCGGTCCTGTCATATTCAAAGACCCTCTGCATGAACTCCTTAGAAAGATCGAGCACGAACCGTTTTACACCGTCCCTCCCGACAGTATACCCTGCCCGAAGGTTACAAATAACAAGTTTCGGTGTGCGTATCACGCCAGGCGCGGCCACCTGACCACGTGGTGCCCGCAGTTTAAAGAATACCTACAGGATCTAGTCCGAAAGGGGCACTTGGCACAATACATAGACCAAGAGAAGACGAAAGAAAGAGCTGGAGAGCCAAAGACACCAGGGCCCGGAGGGTCAGGGGAAACCGGGCAGAGCAGCAAACAGGCGCTCCGTATTATTAATGTCATCCATGGAATGGTGGACTCTGAAGCCGAGAACCGTCTGAAAGCCGAACTTCGTTCGGCAACCGAAGCTTTGCATGTCATGTCGATAGCTCCGGCCCCGAAGAAACTCCGTCGAAGCCCGTCCCAACAGATAACCTTCGATGACAGCGATCTTGACCGTCTCACTCTACCACACAATGATGCGCTCGTGGTCAGTTTGCAAGTAAACGACTGTACGGTCCGGCGAATCCTTGTTGACCAAGGAAGTTCTGCCGAAGTCATCTACTACTCTCTCTTCAAAGACATGGGTCTTACCGAAGCTGATCTCAAGCCATGTTCAGTTCCGCTCATCGGTTTCAGCGGAGCGCCGGTGTGGCCCCTTGGTTGCATCACTCTTCCCGTCACGGCTGGGACTCGAACGGTCGATGCGGAATTCGTCGTGGTCAAAGTCCCAAGCCCGTATAATGCAATTGTCGGGCGTAATTGGTTGCACAAAATGGGGGCCGTCGCGTCAACCTATCATTTGGTCGTTCGCTTCATTGGTCGGTTCGGGCAAGAGGATATACTCGGGGACCAGCTTGCTGCTAAGGCCTGCTATGTCTCGGCTATCAGGGGGAAGATAAAGCCTTCAGAGGTCCAGCTCATTGAGCAGCCCGATCTTGAAGAGGGAAAACCCGTAGCTGACAAGGCGGTCGAAGACCTCCTCTCAGTTCCAATTTCTGAGGGTTCGGATCGGTATTTCCTCGTCGGGTCGGGACTGCCTGAACAAGAGCGAGCCGAAATATTGGCCCTCCTTCGTGAGAACATCGAGGTATTCGCTTGGACTCCACAAGAAATGCCCGGGGTCGACCCGGAATTTATCAGTCACCATTTGAACGTGGATCCGAACGCCAAGCCGTTTGTGCAGCGCGCTCGCCGGTCAGCAGTGTCTCACGCCGATGCCGTCGTTGAGGAAGTAGACCGACTCCTGGAAGCCGGAGCAATCAAAGAAGTGCAGTATCCAACCTGGCTGGCAAACACGGTGGTAGTGAAAAAGAAGAATGGGAAGTGGCGGGTATGTGTGGATTATACAAACCTCAACGACGCCTGCCCGAAAGATTGCTTCCCACTCCCGAAGATCGATCAGTTAGTGGATGCCGTCTCTGGTCATGCTCGGTTAAGTTTTATGGACGCTTATAGGGGGTATCATCAGATCGCAATGTTCGGCCCGGATCAGGAGAAGACCGCATTTATTACACCAAAGGGTATTTTCTGTTACACGGTAATGCCTTTCGGCTTAAAAAATGCCGGCCCAACGTTTCAGCGGGCCATCTTCAAAATGTTCGAAGCACAACTCGGGATTAATCTGGAGGCCTACATCGACGATTTAGTGGTCAAAAGCCGAGAGTCGGCCGACCACCTCGATGACCTTCGGGAAATATTCCGCATCTTGATTAAACATAAGCTCCGTTTGAACGCCGAGAAGTGTGCGTTCGGGGTTGAGTCCGGTAAATTCCTTGGTCACCTAGTGACTCGGAGAGGAATAGAGGCCGACCCCGTACAGATCTCGGCGATCCAAGGCCTCGTCCCCCCCTCCCGGATCAAGGAAGTCCAGAAGCTCACCGGCATGGTTGCGGCCCTTAATCGTTTCGTCAGTCGGTCATCTGATAAATGCCGACCGTTTTTCAACGCCTTGAAGGGTTGCCGACGTAACTTTATTTGGACCGAAGAATGCAGCATAGCTTTCGAAGATCTGAAGTCTTACTTGCAGTCTCCTCCACTGCTTACAACCCCAATCGACGGAGAAGATTTGTTTCTTTACCTCGCGGTTTCGGCTAACTCTATAAGCTCGGTCCTAGTTCGCCAAGACGGTCCGGAGCAGCAGCCGATCTACTACACCAGCCGAATCTTAACAGACGCCGAAACAAGATATCTTCCACTTGAAAAGCTTGTCTTAGCTTTGGTTATCGCTTCCCGAAAGCTGGTCCAGTATTTTCAAAGCCATGTCATTACCGTTCTGACCGAGCACCCAATCAAGACTCTACTCCGGAAAGCCGACCTTTCGAACCGTATATCAAAATGGGCCGTCGAGTTGGCTAACTTTCATATCGAGTTTCGACCCCGAACGGCTATCAAAGGACAGGCACTGGCTGACTTCATCGCGGAGTTCTCCCCGACCCTCGATAGGACCGGGGCTGGCCCAAGCCATTCCAAGAATGAAAATCCTTCGACACCAGAGCCGTGGCGACTCGTCATCGGTAATACTTGGCAACTATTCGTCGACGGAGCTTCCAACAACCGAGGCTCAGGAGCCGGTGTCGTTCTAATCTCCCCCAGTGGAACAGTTCACGAGCATGCTATCACACTGACTTTTCGGGCTTCTAACAACGAAGCCGAATATGAGGCGTTGATTGCCGGTCTGAAGATAGCGGGAGGGCTCGGCATACAGGACCTAATAATCTACAGCGACTCTCAGCTCGTCGTCCTCCAGGTCACTGGCGAGTACGAGACAAGAGACGAACGAATGACCAAGTACGTAGCTTCGGCTACACAACTTCTTCAGGGCTTTCAGAGTACAAGGCTCGTCCAGATTGGCCGAGAGAAGAACGCTCATGCCGACTCTCTAGCTTCTCTTGCTTCTGCTTGCGCTGAGGGAGGCCCACGGACCGTGTCTATCGAAGAGCTCAATTTTCCGTCCATCGAGCCGCGCCCTGTGGCCCAAGTCAACGTCACGTTTTACGGCCCGAGTTGGATGGACGAAACCGTCCAATACCTTCGAGACAATATCCTTCCCACCGATCGTCGGGAGGCACACCGCATCATCCATAAATCGGCTCGTTTCTGGATATCAGCCGAAGGAGAACTTTACCGACGGTCTTTCGGGGGACCGTACCTAAAAGTTGTGCATCCCGACCAAACAAAGGACTTATTGTGCGAACTACATGAAGGGAGCTGTGGCATGCATTCCGGGGGTCGTTCCCTTGCCCACCGGGCACTCAGTCAGGGATACTGGTGGCCGACTATGGAAGCCGACTCCGTTCTGTACGCCAAGCATTGCATGAATTGCCAACAGTTCGCACCGAAGATTCACAAACCCGCCGCTCCATTGCAGCCATTAAAGAGCCCGTGGCCTTTTGCCCAGTGGGGGATGGATATCGTAGGCCCTTTGACAACTGCCCCGGGTGGTTTCAAGTTCCTGATCACCGCCACCGATTACTTCACAAAATGGGTTGAGGCCGAGCCTCTCGTAACAATCGAGGATTCGGACGTTAAACGTTTCGGTTGGCGTAACATCGTATCTCGCTTCGGCACTCCTCACGCAATCATCGTGGATAACGGCTCCCAGTTCATCGGTTCTGTATTTTCGGCCTTCTGCGAGGAGCATGGTATTTTGCTTCTGAAGGCAACCCCCCATTACCCAAAGAGCAATGGGCAGGCCGAGTCTTCTAATAAAACCGTGACCAACGGTATCAAGCGTCGTCTTCGGGCGAAGAAAGGCAAATGGGCTGAAGAGCTATACCATGTCCTCTGGGCATATAGGACAACCCCTCGCCGAGCAACTGGACAGACGCCGTACGCCATGGCCTTCGGCATGGAAGCGGTCATCCCCACTGAAGTCGGACTTCCCACTTTGCGAACCAAAGATTTTGATGTGACAACTAACAACGAAGCAGCCACCAAGGAGCTCGACCTAACCGAGGGCCGACGGGATCTCGCCCGAATTAAAATCGCAAAGTATCAGCAGGAATTGGAGCGGGGCTATAACAGAACGGTCCGTCCTCGGTCATTTCGGGTCGGCGACTGGGTCATGCGCATGGTCTGTGGTGGGAAGAAGAAGAAGCTTTACCCCAACTGGGAAGGCCCGTATCAAGTCACCAAGATTGCTGGAACGAACTCTTACCGATTGATCGACAAATCCGGTGCTATTGTGCCTCGGGCGTGGAATGCGAACAATCTCCGAAAGGCATATATGTAACAATTTGAGTTATCCGGTATTTCAGGGATCGGCACTTTTGGCCACCCAGACAGTTGTTTATTAGGTGGTGGTACTTTCGGCCCCCCTTTAGTATTTTGTCCGGTTCTGGCACTTTTGGCCAAACTTGTATTTTTCGTGTTTGGGACTTTTGCCCGACACTGCTTTGTTCCATCCCGAGCTATGGCACTTTTGGCCGAGCGGTATAAAATAAATTCTTTGGTTTGACAACAGTTTCTTTCAGCCATCTTAACCCCGTGGCTTCGGCCTGTATATTTTTGGTGGAATTGCCGACCATTCGTGGCTTCGGCCTGTATTTTTTGGTGGAATTGCCGACCATTCGTGGCTTCGGCCTGTCTGATTAATTAATTTGAAGAAATTAATTACAAGGTTTTTTGGTGGAATTGCCGACCATTCGTGGCTTCGGCCTGTATTTTTTGGTGGAATTGCCGACCATTAGTGGCTTCGGCCTGTATTTTTTGGTGGAATTGCCGACCATTAGTGGCTTCGGCCTGTCTGATTAATTAATTTGAAGAAATTAATTACAAGGTTTTTTGGTGGAATTGCCGACCATTCGTGGCTTCGGCCTGTATTTTTTGGTGGAATTGCCGACCATTCGTGGCTTCGGCCTGTCTGATTAATTAATTTGAAGAAATTAATTACAAGGTTTTTTGGTGGAATTGCCGACCATTAGTGGCTTCGGCCTGTCTGATTAATTAATTCGGTCTGACTGTTTGAATCTAATACTGAATCAAGGCATTTCTCGTCGTACCGACTCATGTTTACTTCGAGCCGGCCATGGAGCCCTGACACGAAGTGGGGGCTGGTTAAGTGCTCGGTACGTAAATGACAACAAGATAGTCGCGCAAAAATCAAGTCAATTCGAGCATAAAAAAGTGCAAAACAAGGGCTCGGTGTATACCGAAAGTCTGGCACCGGCCCCTCCAAAGTTAAAACCGATTACAACATGAGCTGGTATTTCCCAAAACGTTCGGTACCAGTCATTCAGAAGTTCAAAAACAAAAACAAGTAAAAAATCCTAGGTCTTCTGGATTGAAGCTTCAGCAATAGGGTCGGTCTTCTCAGCATCATCAGCCGCAGCTGGATCCTCCGGGGTTGCAGCATCAGGAGCCGACCTCTTCTTTGGGTACTTGGGCATCGCCTTGTACAGATCTGAAGTTTCAGGAATCCCGGCCGCTTTTAGACCGAGGATAAACCCAACCCCACAGGCCTTGTCTTGTAGCCCGCTGACTTGCTGTTGATAATGTTTGGTCGCCTCGGCCGTCCCTTCATTGAAGCCCTTCTCGTCGGCAGCATCAAGCAGTTTTTGCTGTTCGGCTTTCATCTCCCCCAGCTTCTGTTTAAGAGCTAGCGTCGCGGTGTTGGCAAGTGCGGCCTCCTTCTTAAACTTCGCCACCTCTGTCTTGAGCTTATCAGCGTTGGTTCGGTGCTCCTCACATGTCTTTATCAGCTTGTTCACTTGCTTGTTACGATCTGTTAGATGGTCCCGAACCACGGCCAGATTCTGAGAGGTCTGCTCAAAACATGTTCAAAAGTTAGAAGCGACAAATCGCAAAACT
Organism: Rhododendron henanense subsp. lingbaoense; assembly: GCA_020567845.1. Taxonomy (NCBI): domain Eukaryota; kingdom Viridiplantae; phylum Streptophyta; class Magnoliopsida; order Ericales; family Ericaceae; genus Rhododendron; species Rhododendron henanense. The sequence continues at coordinate 33,250,577 of CM036315.1, read as the reverse complement.
CAAAAATTGCAAGGTAGTATCTTTAAGAGGAAATCGTCACCTGGATGTGGAGTTGGCACGCCGAAGCAATGGATGCCTCAAGATCCTTCGGCAGTTCCTGGGCGTCCCGGGGCAGGAGGGTCCCCCCCAGCAAGGCGTACGCAACTTTCGGGTCGTCACGCACGCTGTGACCACACCGAACCTGGAAACCGGTGAATGACATGACCGGATTCCAGATTGGGTTGTCAGCCGTATCTTGCTCCGGAGGTTGGGATCCTCCGGTTGGTTTTTCAGGAGCGTTCGAGGTACGTGATCCGTCCCCCGATCCTCCCCCCTCGCCCTCCGGACGTGGACGTTTTCGAGTAGGGACCGTCTCTGTCTCCTTGTTGGCCGGCACCACGGTTTTGGATGTGATCCCCAGGGTTGTTGAGTCCTCAAGGTCCACAGGAATGAAGGGAGTTCTGGGCATGTCTGTGCTGCCTTCGGAAAAAGGGTCCGGGGTGACTCGGTCAATCGGCTGGCGCACGAGTCCGCGTAGAGGGTGTTGAGCGTCCGGCCCTTGCAGAGAAGTTCCGGCCTCACTTATCTTTCTCGCTCGTTCGGTCCGGCTCCTCTTCCTGGCAGCTAGTGTTGTGTTATACGTCGGAATATATCCAAGCAGCTTCGGCGCGTTCCGTATCGGGCAGGAGAGCAGTTTGTCTTCTCTCTGCTGGTCGGCACGGTTCTTCAAACGATCCACAACCGCCACGTCTGCAATAAGAAAAAGAAGGGTCGTCAAGACAAATTCAACATTGTTAAAAAGAAAAAGGAAAGTGACTCGAGAAACCTACTACAGGCCTCGCATTCGGTTCGGGGTACTGGTGTCCGGTCCGTTTCGCCTGGACCGAACTCCCAGTTCCCTCCCACGATCACGAAATCCTTCGTATCATCCTTGTCAGGAAGTTCGAGGATCAGGGGCTGTTTCTTCTTTCGGCAGGAAAAGTAGCACTTCCGAGACTGGGCGTTTTGCCCGACGAAGTAAACACCGAAGAAATCCTCCAGTCGGAATTCAAGACGGTATCTTCGAATCAACTCGGCTACTCCGAAAATGATTCGGTAAGCATTAACGGAAAGCTGGGTGGTCGTAATATTCAGGACACTAAGGATGCCCCGAACGAATCGAGGAAAAGGGAAGGAGATCCCCCCAATGCAGATTCCTGCCAGAGGAACAACTATCTCGGAAGGGGTCGGTTTTATATCCTCCCCGAGGGGAATCAGCCGGAGAGTAACATCGTTTGGAATGCGGTATGTCTCCCTAAAATCGGCTAAAGCAGCCTCGGACTGAAAATGGGTGCGGTAGTTTGTTCGGCGTGCTCTCACTGGGCGACGCCCCGGAGGAAGTTCCTCGGTACTCTCATTTTCATTTCCAGCTTCGGGTCCATGATCAACGTTGTCTTCGGTCTCAGTATCGTCCCCTCGGCTTTCTTCAGGGCCGCTTCCTCCAGCATCTAGGTGGACGTGGCTGTCCACGTCCACCACCATATTCCCCAGCGCCGAGTCCAAAAGTTCAGCGTCGAAATCATCGTCTTCATCATCTATTTGCTCTGAGGGATCGTAGTCCCGGATCATGTCTTCGTCATCGGTTGTAGCAGACTCGTAGTCGTCGGCCTTGGAGAAAGACCTAGAGGGGCAACAACGAGAGTAGGGTTAGCTACAACCTCGGAAGAATGCTCGGTCTTTGGGTCAGGGACGTTCGGTGTCACATCTAGGCGTTTTTAACCCTATCAGGTTGTTTAAAGATTGGTTTGTTGGGATGGTCGGTCTAATGGTTGAAGCCTCGTTGTTAGGAAGAACGCTCGGCCCAAAATATCTTGAAAAGGATATGATGGGACCCGTTCTTTTGACAAGAAACCCAGGGGGCGGGTTCCAGGACCTCTGAACATCGTTAAGATCAGTATTAAAAGCCAGGTTAAGGGATGCGAGATACTTACATAATGATCCAGAGGGTCTTGGATGCAGGAGCAGGAACGATGAAAGAAGGATCGACTGATCAGAGGGGCTCGGATGTGATCTCGAAGCTCTGAAAGGTCTTTTGCAAATGGCCTCTCTCTCTCCTCTTACCTACCTATTTATAAGAAAGGCTATGGGGGTAGGGGGAGGGGCTTTTTGAAATACGTGAGCGCGGGAATCGAAGAGGCGGCGTCGTCCGGGGCTAATAGGGCATTGACACGTGGCATGGCATCATTGGGGTGTCAGTCGAAGCGTCAGTCGGAGCGTCCCTCGTACGCCACATTCGTAATAAATCGCTAAAAAACTCAAGAGAGAAAAGAGGCATGCTCGGTTTATTCAAGTGAGAGCATGGGCCGGTCTAAAGGATTTCAGTCGGCTCGGTTTGAGAAGGAGGATTCGGTTCCACTGAATGTTTCAACTCTTCGTGCCGATGGAGAACGCACGAGAAGTTGAGGGGCTATTGTGGTGGGCCGAATATTGACTATGGGCCAGGCTAGGGCCCAGACGAGGCTAGTGCACGAGTCCCCTTTTCGAGCCTACTTACAGGAGAAGAATTGGGCCTGGCCCAAGGTCGGCCCGAAGGCCGAAGAGAGTTGGGCCGGACCGAAGGTATTCCCATCGGTTTAGCAGCACAGGTATCACCATGACCCGACCCATTCGTTCGGGTCGGTCGTATGATTTCGGGTCGGTTTTTACGGGTCAGTGTGACCCGGATTGAGACCACGTGGAGCTTCGCCTTCGCATTTCCGGAAGATGGTAGAACCTTGTGGAAAGAAGGCGGTTACCGTGATGTCACTTGCATGTGGGTGACGTCACAGTGCCCCTTGGCTTGGGGAGCAAGTTCGTTGGCTATAAATAGGAGAGGATAAACCCTAAAGGAGGTACGCAACCCTACGCTATTCCAGTACTCTCTCTCTCTCCTGTTTACTTACTTGCTCGTCGGAGGGGCGAGAGGCGGCCAACCGCCTCACGCCTTTGTGCAGGTACTCAGCGGAGCAGAGAGGAACCACCCCTGAGGGGTTGTAAGGAGCCACCACCCCACAGGTGTTTTGGTAATTTTACACTCAAAATTTACCCAAACAGATCTGGGCCGTCCAAAACGCGTTTGGACGGCTGAGATGGTGCTCGGCACCACGTGGCCGGTGCCCACCCGGCACTGAAAAACTTCTCCCATTACACAATAATCACCAAATAGAAAAAGACACCGTCCAAGACTTGTCCTTTGCTTCCAATTCTTGAGTTCTTGTGGGCTTGTACCAATTTTTGAAGTGGAGAATAAAAGTTGGCCTTTCGTGCAACAACGTTTTACATGAGGGCACCAATGCATTTCGTCTCTTCCCCTTGTCTCTTCCTCCCTCCCGAAAGTTAGGGGTGGTCGGGACAACTTACGCGCACATTAACTAATCCTCTTCTCGTGTCTCAATCCTAGTGCGACTGATTATTCGAGTAAATAAAATAAATAAAAAAGTATAATTAAGGGGCCTCTCAATTTGGTGAGTGAGAAAGGATGGCAATGATTACTAATTGAGATTAAATTAACGAAGTTGTGTAATCCCCACCCCACACCCTTTTGCCCATTTTGTAAGTTAATTAAGCACTGTCCAAAACATGTGTCCTACTATATAATAGGGTAATAGGCCACCTATTATACATATCAAACACATATGTATGACTCGACTCAAAAAAGAAAGAATAAAAAATTGGCAGTACGTAGGGTAGCAAACGAGAAAAAAAAAAAAACTTGAGCTTGAGCTCGGTTCGAACCTTAACAAGCAAAGCTCAGTCATTTATTTAAATGAGTTTTTTTAATCGAACCGAGCTTTTTTCGAACAAACTGAGCTCCACTCGGCTTGTTTAGTAATACGAGCCGAGCTACTCGGTTCATTTACAGCCCTAGCAGTACGTAACTACGTATCATGTCATTCATCTTCAAAGTAGACTCGACTAAAATTGTATGGTAGATTCATCATCAAGCTCTACAAAAAAATGTTCAAATAGATTTGATTTCCATAACAGCAAGGGACTTGCCCTCCTCCACGCTTGCAAGTTCGACTCTCACGACCAGTAAAAAAAATTTAATCATGGGGCCAGACAATTTTTTTAGAAACTAGAAAGGTTTAATTGTTTAAAGTATGACATCAAATGAAACATGGTTTTACCTTTTTAAGCGAAAATCTTCACTTTCAAGTTTTCAACCCCGTGTATTACAAGTTCCATTGTTGACTAACTACGCAATTTTCCATTTGTGTGTCACACATGAAGAAAAGAACGTAAATATTGGACAACAAAAGGATATAAGAGTGAAGTCTGCTGGATACGAAATAACGTGTGATCCTGCGATAGAAATACATAATGTCATTCCGCCATTACCTCTAATTAACTTATCATTGTTTCTCCCTATGAAATCGTGAATTTTTCGATATTAGCGGAACTAGTATTGTCTTGTTATCTAATCAACTTTTGCAGGGTAAGTCTATATGGAGCTTTATCCGAATTTTTAATCGAGACCCCTATAATAGACGTATGGTAACATTGGTCTTCCAAAAATTAGTCAAAGTAAGCTAGCGTAAACTGCCCGGACACCCTGAGTTATCAAAGAATCTCAACCTAGAAAAATGAGAACATAATACTAATAGTATTGTCTTGTTATCTAATCGACTTTTGTAGGGTAAGTCTATATGGAGCTTTATCGGGATTTTAATCGAGGCCCCTATAATAGACGTATGGTAACATTGGTCTTCCAAAAATTAGTCAAAGTAAGCTAGCGTAAACTGTCCGGACACCCTGAGTTATCAAAGAATCTCAACCTAGAAAAATGAGAACATAATACTAATAGTATTGTCTTGTTATCTAATCGACTTTTGTAGGGTAAGTCTATATGGAGCTTTATCAGGATTTTAATCAAAGCCCCTATAATAGACGTATGATAACATTGGTCTTCCAAAAATTAGTCAAAGTAAGCTAGCGTAAACTGCCCGGACACCCTGAGTTATCAAAGACTCTCAACCTAGAAAAATGAGAACATAATACTCCATCATCCATCTGCATGCATGGTTAATGAGGATCGTACCTGTCTAACAAGGAGTAGTAAGATTTTTCACCATCCAAATGGGCCAAAAGTATGGTTAAAAAAATGGGCCTCAGTGGGCCACACAGTGGTAGGTTGGGCCCATGCTTTGTCATCATTTTCTAAGTCTGGATAAAGCTACCATGTCTGCATTGGGTAGATGACAAGCCTATACAGTATAACTTTATATTAGTACTTGTCCCCACAATTTCTCTTAAAATATACTACACTTTATACTTTATACAGTATATATTACAATTAAAATATCAAATTAATCCTGCGACAATACGAAGTCTCATAATAATTATTTAAAATTTGTGTCGCCCACCTATAATTGAGATCCCAACTCGTTGCTTGTCCCATTACTACTAGTAAACACCTAACTTTGATATCTCACTTTATGGGGAAAAAAAAAATATTACAAAAGCAATGTTGGGGTAATGATACTAGTAATGCGTCACTTATGTATAGAGTACGTGACAAGTTAAGTGTAACTCATTAAAGCTTAATTTAGCACCTTTCTCTAACCCTAAAAATGAGAGCAAATCTATCTAACTCTAAAACAGCTGCCACACTTTCTCTCCTCTTTCTCCTTTGGGTTTATACCCTAATTTGGGCGGCGGGAGAGGAGGGATCAATGATCAATTCATGCCTTGAAATATGATTTCCCTTTCCCCTTTCTCTACCAAAATCGCTTGTCATTCGCCGCCGCACCGCTTTTGGGTTTGCAGCCGCGCGCATGGTCGCCGGTGGCTTCTTGGGTCACCACCGGCTTGGGAGCTTGATTGGTAGGGGGCTAGCAAGAGAAGGGTGGTTCAATGATGGAGGGGGGGGTGTATTTTTTGCTTTATTTTTTAGTCTGATTTCTGTCTACATTTAGTCCGGTGGTTTGTTGGTTATGTGCTTGGTATTAGTTTTATTTTCTGCGAACCTGATTTCGCTAGGCGAGTTTGAAATAGGTCTGCACATACTCTGCTTTGATTACCCTCTCTAATGGTTTGTCTGCTCTATGGACGCCCATTTGCCCCCATGGGATTCCTCTTTGTTATCTAGGTTTTCACCTCACAGTTGAATACAACTTCTCACACCTGCCAAAAAAAATAAAACAAGTATAACTCATTAATGCACTGGAGAATCAAAAAGGAATGCTAGTTACAAAGAAAACTTACCCCGAAAGTATCCTGAAAAAAACAATTAGTGGTTGAGAAACACTGTGATGATTGGGTCACACACATCAAAGCAAATCTCAATCACTAGTTGCTCTTTTCAGAGTACTTTTATTTGTCCCTAACATTTTCCATCAAAATATAATCACCAAATATGGTCATCATAGCATTAATCGGGGAAAAAATAAACCTTGATGTTTCCTTGTAAAATTTACCATAAAGTATATCGTTAGTAGCGCAAAAATCTATATCTGGCGACATCTCGTGAGAAGAGTCCTAAGAGCATCGACTGGTACGAAATAATTGAATCGCGGTTAACATTTTCCAATAAAGCAAACACGGATTAATTAGACTGTTAAATAAACTTTTCAAGTGACACAAAGTGACATAATTAATCCTGTCACAACAGAGATATAATATATTCTATTTCTGTATTGAATTTGAAACTCATAATTAATCTTACTTTAGTTCATATGTAGCATCCTTGTTCTCACACTATAATATGGTATTGCATAGCAACTTGTCATTAGCAGTGCTTTGAGGATACCAATTATTAAACCCTATCTCTTTCCTTATCTCTTTCAACCCTAGCCACCACAACTCCTCGATCTTCTCCCTTCCCCTCCCTCCCGTGGGTTCTATACCCGTGTTCGGCGGCGGCAAGGGGAGGCCATGGTACTACCAACTCCCTTTCTTTCTTTTCTTTTCTTTTTTTTCCCTTTCCGTCTCTTCAGATCTACGACTTGTTGTCTGATCTGTGAGAGTTTTGTCTCTCGTTCAATGAGAGTTATTAGTTTCGTCTTTGGACGAATTTTGTCTACAGATCAGGTTCTTTCAATCGAGGTTGCTTCACAACGATATCTGTGCTTCAGCGTTCTATCCCTACACGATATCTTTGGCGAGGCAACCCGTGGCGGCTTGACAAATCTGTAGTTCTTGGGAGTTCATTGGTGCGTTCATACTTGGGTGGAGTGCATCTGATCGTCTAGGTATTTGGTGTCTTTTGTCTTTAACTTTGCACTTTTTCTCGTTTAAGACTCCTAATTAGATATTAGGCAGTTTAAAAGTGTCGCTATTGCGTCAGGTCATGTCTGGGTTAGGATGAAAGACATCGATTGCCTTGTGATTTACTTATTTTGTATTTGTTTGACGATTAATTTGGCTTTATCCAAGTTCTTTGTAATGATATCCATTTTGTAAGTGCCCCTGAACGTTTATCAATACAATCTTCTCATTTTTTTTGAAGAAAAAAAGAGGATACCAATTATTTAATTTTTCAAGTTCGTATTTGAATTTGGAGAAGCGTAATGCAAACCACCAGTGACATAATCATATCAACATTTTTTTTATATTATAATATATGACCGACCCGTACGTGTTAAGTGCCAATAAATTTGCAATCTTTGCATATATAAATTTGCTTCAAATGCCTTTTAATTGGAGTGATGCTATCCATACCGACGGATTCCCTATCGAAATCGTACCGACGGCCGCGGCAGGTCGTCTCCGGCCACCGGACGGCCAATCCGAACCGTCCAAAAATTCTATAAAAAAAAACCGAGGGGGCTTACGCGAGAATCAATGGCATCCGATACATGTAGGATACTTGGATCAAGCACCCTATTTTTGTGTATATATACACGAAAAATAGGATGCTTGATCCAAGCACCCTACACTCATCGGATGCCATTGATTCTCAAGCAAGCCCCCTCGGTTTTTTTTTTATAGAATTTTTGGACGGTTCGGATCGGCCATTCGGTGGCCAGAGACGGCCGGCCGTGGCCGTCGGTACGATTTCGGTGGGGAATCCGTCGGTACCTATATCTTTACTGTTTTAATTGTGTACTTATCTGGACATAGGCAAGGCAATAGGAGATTAGGAGTATTATGTTCTCATTATATAATTAAGTTTTTGGGGGGGGTAATTAAATTTTTTTGGGGGGATGCCCCTTTGCACGCGCGTAATAGGTTTGTTTCGATAAAATTTTAACTACCCAAAAAAACTTAATTATGTTCTTCTCAAAATCTTCTCGGTCTCAAAAGTTTCCATCTCATATGCATACCTTTACGTTTTGCCCAAGTGTGAGGGATAAAATTTTGATTTACCAAAAAAGAATTACTAGCAGGTTATCAAATTTTTTTATTTTTTGTCATTGGAAATTGATTAGTAGTTGGGGGTTATCCCGGTTATTGATTGAGAGAGAACAATTCAATAATCCAATTGATTGTAAGAGAACAATTCAATAATCCAATATCAAATGAAACAAGAGAACTTCGTGAAAAAAGAGTCTTTCTCTCTCTAAAACCCTATCTGTTTCACTCATATATCTTCAGCACCGAGCCGTGGGGGCGCCTCCACCACCTCCATCTCCGGTGAATAAGTGGCCAGACCCGAGGCAGCGGCTCTGGCGACATTTTCGGCGGCCAGAGGTTTTCTTTTTTCTTTTTTCGTTTTTAGTTTTAGGTTTTTCTTTTTTATCTCCTTTAGTGGAGTTTTTTTTGTTCCCTATGTGTAACTTTCCCTACCCTTTGTGGGTATTGTTTTATGTACTTCGCGAGATCCTACCCAATTCGAACATTTTTCATCAATTTACTAGATATCCATATGTTCTTTTAATTTAGTATGAAAAAGGTTTAAGATTTTTCCTTGTAGAAAACGTATTATTTTTAAGTCCTCGTTTTGTGAACCGGACGTTTATTTTGGGAGAGTATGAGACAAAGACATTGGGCTAACACTATACTTGCACTGACACTCTACTTGTGCGATGAAAAACTAGATGGTCCTGATCTAGCATATCAGAAAGAGATTATTATTTGGAGAAAGTGAGAATATATATATATATATCATAGGAGGTCATAGGTGTTCTTATTATTTTAGAAAAATGTCAGTATCTTCGATGACAACATTTAATGTTAGGAAAATTACTGATACAACTAGCTAAAGGGTAGGCCGGTGATCAATGGACCTGATTGGATCCGAATTCGATACAGTTCAAATCCTATTCAAATGTACGATTATAAGTCACATTACCAAGTTGAGCTTTTTGTTGGAACTTATGGCTCATATGTTGTGTATGAGAGGTACTAAGAAGTTCTCGTATAAGGCCAGTGCCGAGCGGAGTGGAGCGGAGTTGGTTGGGCCGAAGGCCCAAAGGTTTGGGGGGGTGCGGGGGGCATAGCCCCCCCACGGTACGGTACGGAATTATTAGGGTTGGAATAGAAGTCGTGACTATATATACTCTCTATTGTAAAACCCTATGTACCGTGATCATAAATAAAACAGCTCCGCTCCCGTGGACGTACCCAGTTTGGGGAACCACGTATATCTCTGTGTCAATCCTTTACTGTTTATACTCGAATATTGTGTGCGTGTGTGTTTAGATCCTTACACTTTTATTTGCATTTTGCACACACTTTCATCTTAACCCAATGCATATTGAATATCTATGAAGATTTACCAGCTTCCAATATATGGAAGACAATTTCCTTGATCCCTTTCATGCCTTTTCATGCCAATTCAAGCAGGTATTCTCTGATTAGACAAGAAAACGGAATGAAATTATTTGCTTCCTCCGTCCTGCTTTTACCGCAGCCTGTTTCGAATTCTAACAAAAGTCCACTACGATTTTACGTGCATTTTCAATAGCCTCCATAGGTATTCTCTGATTTGGACAAGAAGAGTAATGTTTTGTATTTATATACAGTATCCATGTAGATATCATTTGCTTAATGTCATGAGAGTAAAATATCAAATAAATCATAATTTTGTTTCTTTATTTCTTATTTATTTTTATTTTTTAAGCTTTTAGTTTTGAGTTATGAGTAACCTCTTATGTATTGATGAAGAGATCAAACCTTAACTAACAAGACGTTATTACTCTTTAAAACCGAACCGCGCAATTTGGCAAATGAAAACCCAAACGGAAGAAAGCGTTATGATGGAATCAAACAATTGAAAGAGGATCTGGCTCGTCGGCACACTGTGCAGTTGGCCGAATAATGGCTCGTATCGAGTTTATTTTCATGACCGAAACTGTGTTTGTGTCGTAGAGTTCATCGAAAGACTTCAACCACGTCAAAAAATCATGTTAATTGGGAAACTTTTTAATACCTGATTGGATCACGTTTTTGTTTCTGAAAATGGATATTGCCACACTGGATCAAACCCATCAAATCTAATTCGGTAAAGTAAAAAGTCACTCCGATCAGGTATTAAATAGTTTCCAATTAACATGATATTTGACGTGGTTGAGGTTCTTGCCGAGCTCTACGATATGAACAGTTCCAATCATGAAAATAAACTCGATACAAGCCGTTACTCGGCCAACACACCGACAAGCCAGATCCAAGATGGAAAAGGAAAAGGTAATTTGAATACCAGGTCAAGGGTACATTCGTAACAAGAAATTTATAAATAAAACCAAATGCTGAGCTGGTGAGTGCTACTAGCCTACTACTGTATACATTTTTACGGAGTATTTTTATTTTTGAAATGGCTATATATATATTACTACAGTATATAGTATATATATATATATTTTTTTTGGTCAAACGGAAAATGTATATAGTATTTCGAACACTAGAATTTAATACTCCAGTGTACTACTAATTGCGGCAATGTGCCATTTTGCATTTTTTACAAAGCCGGCTGGGCTTGTAACTATTCTCTCTCTCTCTCTCGCTCCAAAACCCAATAAACCAAATACCAACCTCCTCCTACTTTCTCCCTCCTCGCCCTTTCACTTTCTCTCACTGCTTTTGAACCCTTTTTTCCCCTCTCCTACTCTACTCCTACTATACTTGTATTAGGTATCTCCTATATTAAATTCCTTCACAAAGGGAATTGAAAATTTACAAGTGTGTTGTAATTGCTTTGAAAATGAAATTTGGAGGTTTTAAGGGGTTTGGCCTATTTTGCCGACCCTATCTATCTATCTATCTATCTATCTCTCTCTCTCTCTCCCCCCGCTCCCTCTCTCTCTCTCTCAACCCTAGCCATCACAACTCGTCTTCTCCCTTCCCCTCTCCTCGTGGGTTTCATACCCATGTGCGGCACTACACGATGTCTTTGGCAGGGCAACTTGTGGCGACTTGACAAATCTGTAGTTTTTTGGAGTTCATTGGTGCGTTCATCCTTGGTTGGAGTGCATCTGATCGTTTGGAAATTTTGTGTCTTTTATCATTAATTTTGCACTTTTTCTCATTTGAGATTCCTAATTAGATGTTAAGCAGTTTAAAAGTGTCGTTGTTGCGTCAGGCCTTGCCTGGATTAGGATGAAAGATATCGATTACCTTGTGATTTACTCATTTTTATTTGTTAGACGATGAGTTTGGCTTTGTCCAAATTCTTTGTAATGATCTTCGTTTTATAAGTGTCACTGAGCGTTTATCAATATAATCCTCTCACTTCTGACAAAAAAAGGGGGTTTGGCCTAACATGTTTATTTTGTTTGTTTTTATCTTGTATGAAAATTTCTAATTCTGCGTTAATTCTTCTCTTAAATTATTTGTTCGTCTCAATAAGAAGAGTTAAAAAAGCAAATCAATTTGAATGACACTTATTAGTTTCAGATAAAGAAAAATACATGTTATCCTTATAGCTTGTGGGATATTTCACTCGCTCAACCCTCGTTCAAAACATCCACTTGTTCAATAGTTAGCAATGATACTAGTTTTGATCTTTATTAGTCCAATCCACCAAGCAAGAATGAAGCGGTGCTTACTCCAAGAAAGAGGCACTAGCCTCGGTGCTTGATATGGTTGGTACTAGTCCTTGATTGGCAACTAATGTTCCACCAAACTTCCTCTCTATAGTTTATGTGATGTAGAGGTCAAGGAAGGTGCATATCAAACATAAGAAGAAAGTATGTAAATGTTGGAATGTTCAAAGTCTTCAAAAAAATCTATGTGTTTCGAATTATTCTCATTTGTAACATAATCTTATGTTTTTACATCTTAGATTTTTCTCCTTAAGATGAATAAATAATATTAAGAAATCGATGCGAAACTAAGAAAAGTTCAAATAGATGACAATAAGATAAAAAGATTAATCAAAATTTAGTTTAGGGGAAATGGGACATTAGATCACATAGTCTGCGGGAAATTACTACAAAAGGCATGAAAGGCACCTTTTCCTTTTAGTATTAATCACAAAATTAACACACTTTCCATGGAGAGTTCAGGGGGTGCGGATGTCCATGTTTGAAGTTAAGGGAGTGGTCTACGAAATGCTTCTAAAGTACAGGGTATGTTAGTGCAATTGCCCCGTTATTAATTTTTCCTCCCATTGTCATGTGACACAATTACAGCAGAGCCTTATTACATCGAGCGTGTTTTCTCTCTCTCATGACTCTCTCTCTCTCTCTCTCTTGCCCTCTTCTCTTCTCCTCTCTTCTTTTTTGTTGGATTCCCACCTCTCCCCCCAAACAAAAGCCACACTGTACAACACAGACAAATCCACACATATATCTAGCTAGAGAGAGAGAATAGGGAAAAAGCACCAAAAGCGCAGAGAGAGAGAGGCAGTGCCGGAAATGCTGGTGAAGCTGGGGGACCCGGTCAGATTCCGGCAACCATAGCAAAAGACGTTGAGAGAAAGATAAAGCAAAACAGTTAATAGAAAAAATGCCAGAGCCAGTGTTATCTTTCACTGATGAAGAAGAAGAAGAGAAAGCGCACACAGACAGAGAACCGGACACCACCAGCAAACCCATCTCCGTACCCCTCGTCGTCGGCCGCAGCCGGTCCCACTCCTCCACCCGCCGCGTCACCCCCACAACCACCTCAACAGCCACCGCCATCAGAGAAAAACACCTCCCGAACGGAGATCTCTACACGGGCAGCTTCTCCAACAACATGCCGCACGGATCCGGCAAGTACCTCTGGAGGGACGGCTGTATGTACGAGGGAGAGTGGAAAAAGGGCAAGGCCACGGGCAAGGGAAAGTTCTCGTGGCCGTCCGGGGCGACCTACGAGGGGGACTTCAAGTCGGGTCGGATGGACGGGTACGGCACTTTCATCGGATCCGACGGGGATTCTTACAAGGGGTCGTGGTTGGGCGACCGGAAGCACGGCACGGGCCAGAAGCGGTACGCTAACGGGGATGTCTACGAGGGGTCGTGGCGGCGCAACGTGCAGGACGGGCACGGGCGGTACGTGTGGCGGAACGGGAACGAGTACGTGGGGGAGTGGAGGAGCGGCGTGATCAACGGGAAGGGGGTTCTGAGGTGGGCGAACGGGAATGAGTACGAGGGGAATTGGGAAAATGGCGTTCCCAAGGGCCACGGGGTTTTCACTTGGCTCGATGGTAAAAACGAGACCAAGAATCTGCAGATTCTGAATGGTGATTCTGCAAATACCATTCTGAATGGTGGTGATAAAACGTGGGTTGGGGAGGAGAAGAGAGGAGGGGGGTTTAACGGGAAGGTATCGGCGGCGGGGCCGTTGCTGGTGTTGGAGGATGGTGGGGATTTTGTGATGGCGACGAAGAAGAGGTCGTCGGTGGAGGGGTCGAGGGGGAGCTCGACGGAGAGGGGTTTTTTCCCGAGGATTTGTATTTGGGAATCGGATGGGGAGGCTGGGGATATTACGTGTGATATAGTGGATAATATGTTTTTTAGGGATGGGATTAAGCAGTTTAGGAGGAATCCTTGTTGTTTCAGTGGCGGTGAGGTGAAGAAACCGGGGCAGACTATATCGAAAGGGCATAAGAATTACGATTTGATGCTGAATCTGCAGCTGGGTATTAGGTAAATCGTGGGTTTGTTGTTTCAGTATTTGATCATTATTGTGATTGTAAAGTTTATTAGTTATTGGGTTTTGATTTATTGGTTTGGGTTTAACTTTTGCCGGTTGTGTTGTAGGTATTCAGTTGGGAAGCATGCTTCGATTCGTAGGGACCTTAAGCCTAGTGATTTTGATCCCAATGAGAAGTTCTGGACTAGGTTTCCGACGGAAGGATCGAAGACCACGCCACCCCACCAATCGGTTGAGTTCCGGTGGAAAGATTATTGTCCTGTTGTTTTTAGGTATAGCTCCTTTGAAATGCTTGGTTGTTAGGGTTTCAGTTTCATGTTTTTGTTTAGTGAGCATATGGTTGAAGTAGTTGAAGTTTGAATGTTGTCAATCTTAGAATTTTTAGTTTACGTTGTTGTCATTGGTGATTTGATTTTTTGCATATTCAGACATTTGAGGGGGCTATTTCAAATTGACCCTGCGGATTACATGCTTGCTATTTGCGGAAACGATGCTCTCAGGGAGCTTTCTTCTCCTGGGAAGAGTGGAAGCTTCTTTTACTTGACTCAGGATGATAGATTCATGATAAAAACAGTAAAGAAATCAGAAGTCAAGGTTAGTTGCCTACCACACACTTCGACATACGTCCTAGGAATTTTATGCAGGACTTGATCTCAAATTATCTCAATGTCGTAAATGGAAAATATTTCAATAGTTGTTTCGTAGCTTCCCCTTGAACTTTCTCTTAAATGACGCGCTGCCAGCGAGGTTTGACTAACTCGTACCATTTACATTTGGTAATCTTTGTTCAGGTGCTTATTAAGATGCTTCCAAGTTACTATCAACATTTTTGTCGGTATGGAAATTCCCTATTGACAAAATTCTTTGGTGTCCACTGTGTCAAACCGGTAGGTGGCTTGAAGGTATGTGGTGCTATTCATGATCACATTGTTCTTGTTTTCGTTTTGTATACATGAATGGTAAGTTATACATGCTTGCTTCTAACCGTATTGTATTTGATTTGTCAATAGACTCGATTCATCGTGATGGGCAATCTGTTCTGCTCAGAGTATAGGATCCACAGACGGTTTGACCTGAAAGGATCGTCCCACGGTCGCACAACTGATAAGCCTGAAGGAGAGATTGACGAAACTACTACCCTTAAAGACCTTGATCTCAATTTTGTGTTTCGACTCCAACAAAACTGGTTCCAAGAACTTATCAAGTTAGTTTTATATGCTCTGTTTTATCTCAGTGCGCATGATTTCAGATTTCCTCATCTCTCTGAATTCATTAGCATCATTTTCTAGCATTGCTCATGTGCCGTTATATTTACTCGACAGACAAATTGATCGAGACTGTGAGTTCTTGGAAGCCGAGAGGATCATGGATTATAGTCTTTTGGTTGGTCTTCACTTCCGTGATGAAAATACTGGTGACAAAATGGGTTTGTCACCGTTTCTCTTGCGAACTGGTAAATTTACCAATCAATTCCCAGTACCCGTTTCTCAATAGATAATGGTGGTGGCATGGGATGTTTAATTGAATTAGTTTGGGGTTTTCAGGCAATAATGATTCATTTCGAAATGAAAAGTTCATGCGTGGCTATCGCTTCCTTGAAGCAGAGCTACAAGACATGGATCGTGTTCTATCTGGCCGGTATGTTTTTCTTCCTATCGTGTGCTTTCTGATTTGATCTGATTTGACGTATTGCTGTCAAACTAGAAACCTTAATCAAATATGCTTAATCTAATAATTTCTTCCATGGAACTTGATCATGTTGGTTGGTATAACTGATATTGGGTTGTCTTTAAGGTAGTTCAATACACAACAGCTGTTTGTGGGCATACTTACCAAAATGGTCCTATAACATTCCTGAGATGAGAACAAGGCCACGTTTTGCAATTGTTTTTGTCATTACCGTTCCGTTTTGAACTCTTGAATGTGATATGTTGTATGGGGCTATGGGCATACCCGCTTACGGTACCAATCCGAAAGTAAACTTGATATGGGTTGTTTTATTTCTATGCCAGCTTCTCAAAATAAAGACTCACAAGTTGGTTAAATTGTGCTTTTGGGGTTCAGTTCAGTCTGAACTAAGGATAGCTTTGATGCTTATCTGAAGAGCCCAATGTACTGAATTTTGATTTAAACGTGTGATCCATCAGGAAACCTTTGATCAGATTGGGGGCCAATATGCCAGCACGAGCAGAGCGGTTGTCTCGAAGGAGCGACTTCGATCAGTACATCCCCGGTGGATTTAGCACTTTGACCCCTTCACGTAGCGGCGAATCCTATGAAGTAGTCCTCTACTTTGGGATTATTGATATTTTGCAAGACTATGATATCAGCAAGAAGCTAGAGCATGTATACAAATCCTTGCAAGTTGATCCTACATCGATCTCTGCCGTCGATCCGAAGCTATACTCGAGGAGGTTTCGAGATTTCATCGGCAGAATCTTCATAGAAGATAGGTAAGCAGCAAAAGGAAGCAAATCAAAGACATTTTGATTGCTATATGCAACTGAATCAAATCTCGATCGATGGAGCTTCCGATCGGGGTAGGGGCTTTGCAAACACGCCGTGGAGGAACAGGGCGGCGGCAGCGGGTGGCTGAATTTTGCGGATCAGCTGTGGCGGTGACTTGGACAAGTTCATTGTACATTCAAGGTGTGGGGGGCAAATTGGATCATGGGTTCTACTCTCTTTTTTGGTTACTTTTTATTATTTTATTTTTTTTTAATTTTGGAAACTAAGGAATGTGAAGATTTGAAAGATAGGTATAGGGAAGTGAGCAAGATGGTTTTTCCCAGGGAGAAGATTTCACAAAATGAGTTTAGGCTTGGAATAAGTAAAAGTGTACAGCTTACAGAGAAAAAGCATGGATATTTATTGGATAGGCCCTATGGTATTATTAGTATTTTTGGGGATATGTTCAGATTTGTTTACAAATCAGTGGTCCATTCTAATCTCTCTCTCTCTCTCTCTCTTCCATTTTTTGTTTACAGTATATACATATATATATATGTGGTAGCTAGGGTCAGTCTCTTTCTAGGAATGGAGAGAGAGAGTGCTTTTCTTTTGGTTGCAGTGAAAGAGGGTCTTCAAATGGGTCAGCAGGGAAGAGAGGTGAAGCACATGAAAAGGAGAGAAAGCAAAGAGAAAGATGCGCTGGTGTTTCTTGATGTTGCCTACTGGGGAGTGTTGCCACTTTCTTTACTTCTCTCTCACCTTCCCCTCTCCTCTCCTCTTTTTTTACTGTTGTCAGTTTGGTTTTTTAATTTACTACTCCAGTATCAACTAAAATCAGTTTGGTTTTTTAAATCTGAGGAATCCCCCAAGCATTCACCAAAAGGTTCTGAATTTAGATCTTTGACCCAAATCTGGTCGCTTCTCACTCCTCCCTCCCCTCCAAAACAGTGTCTTGGGGGTCCCACGCCACGTGGCAGACAACCCAGATCCCAAGATTGGGAAATTATGCTATTGCCCCTAGTTGTTTTACTAAAGAATTTACTTTGGTCCTTGTAATTTTGATTTTATCTCCTTGGAAAGAATTTAGTACCATTTTCTGTTCCCACAAAGAAGGCGCGCTTCGAAGAAAGAAAAATTTTTAGGGACCAGAAATCTAATTCAGTGTTTTTATGGCCCGTGCATGACTTAACAAGGGGGGGCAAGGGTGGGTCCTGCTATTGATGACGAGGGTGACAATGCCGGCCTCGCTCTTGCCCCGTCAAATTCATGCTTTACATGCCCCAGGCCGCGAAGAAGACAGGCAGCGAAAATGCAATACTCCTAGACAAAAGGTGGCGGTTGTCCAGAGGGATGGCAATTCTATCCTATCCGACCCTACTCGCCCATTCCCCGTCCCAAACGGATTGGAGATGCAAGGGATTTGTTTGGGGAATTGGGTTGGATTCCAGAAATGATTTTGAAAAAAATTGGGGAATGGGTTGGAAACGGTTTTACCCCTGGCTCCACCTCTTTCCCCCACCCGCCCCATCCCAATACCCGTGTTCCTCTATTTACTGTTAAACTAATTAGGCTCATTACTTCAAGGTTTTCAAAAAAAGAAACTGAAATGGTAGCCTTCAATGTTATTAAATTCCCTAGTTATTAAGGGGACTCTAAAAATGGTCCCTTTCGTGATCCCTTGATTATTTATGATGTTTTGGGTAAAATTTCAATGACCTCCCCTCAAGTTTTTGACAAATGCAAGGAGCCCTGAGGTTCTGACAATCACACTAACTCCCATGTTTTACAAACTATTAGAGGGATACACCATTCTGTTAAGTTAACTATAACGCCGTTACTTTTTCCTAATAAATTGACTAAAAAGTGAAATCCCCTTAGATACTAGGGTGAACGAAACAACTAAGTCTTGCTTCTTCCTTTTCAATTAGAGTCTCGAATATTAAACAACATTAAACTTTTGGTTATATGAGATTGAATTTACATAATAATTTGCACTAATATTTCTTTAATGAATGTCTTTTTCTTACAAAAATAATGTTTGTCACTTAACGTATCTCGTTCTTTCTTCGTCGTTGAATAATTTTATTTAAATGGAAATAAACTGCATATGTATAAATCTAACTGAAACATTAAAGTAGAATGGTCAATTACATTAATTTACATGATGAAAAATAAGTCATTACCAAAAAAATTAGGGGGATTTTTCATTCTTCCTTTTTTCAAGGAGGGAGGATATGATAAAGTTAGAAATTTTCATATGTATTTCATATGAGAGTATTTCTCGGCGACGAAAAAAGAACAATATACATTAAATGACATATATCATTTTATAAGAAGATAATGATTATCTAAACATAAGATGTACAACTAATTGCAAAAATTCAATACATATGACAAAAAGTATAATTCCTTTTAATATTTAAAACTTCAATTGACAAAAAAAGGAACAAGACTTAGTTGCTCGGTTCACTCTAAAAATTGAATTGGGGGAGCCTGTTGTGCACGATCTGAGCCGTCAGATTGTGCATCCAACGGCTCGGATCGTGCATAGCACAGTGCTATGCACACACCTCGGGTTACTAAAAACTAAGGGTGTTTCAGTCCTTTATTAACCAAAAGTAATGGCGTTACAGTTAACGGAATGGCAGAATCGAGCTAAGAGTTTGTAAAGTAGGGGAGGGTAGTGCAATACTCAGAACTTTCGGGCAGGTCCCTGTATTTTTAGAACCTAGGTTGTGAGGTCAGTGAATTTTTTTTATCCATCCATCCTTGTTTTTGGAGATGACACCGTTATGCCAGTAAAAGTTGGGAGGGTAATATCGTCAAAGTGGCAGCCTAGGACTCATTGGGATTCGTGTAGTAGTATTTTTAGTGGGAGGTCAAAGTCCATTGGCAGGAAACTGGAGAGGGAATAGCAGCAGTCCTAGTCCCAAATAGGACCATATGGTAAAGCTCTGTTTCTGTTGGGGGTTGGTGGTGGTGGTGGGGTCCAGTCCCTTGTTCTTTTGTTGGGGGCTCTTTTTTGACCTTGTTTGTTTTAGGGGACCTTCTGTCTCTACTCGCACTCTTGTGTGGCTAAAGCCCCTGCGTGTGTCCACACTCAGGTCATGTAATTCGAGAAAAACCATGTAATTCGAGAAAAATCTCGGTCGCTTTCAATTCTCGTTCTGCGTTTTAATATTCGATCTCTCCAAGTTTAGAGGTTTAAAACTCTGTTCGTTTAAGAGTTTTATATTTTAGATTTTAATCATTATCATATTTCTCTCCAATCATTTTTCTCTCTATCTCTCTCTAATTATTACCCCTCTATTTCTAATTATTACTCATATTTCTTTCTACACTCACTTATCAAAATGATTTTGATGGGCGCTTTTCATTGGGGCTCTCACTCAAGTTCACACTCACGAGTGCAAAGGACGGTAAACGAATCGAGTAAATCGCCAGCAGCTCGAGCTCAGTCGTTACGGGCTTGGCTTAATACATTTAGTAAACGAACCACGCTCGAATAAAATAGGTGGCTCGTTTAGTAAAAAAACTAAACTCTATCTAGTTGTAGCAAACCTAGGGAGCCTGGTGTCCCTAAGGTGACAGCATGTGTGCTAACCCCATTCGAGCCGTCCATTCTGACAATGGATGGCTTATATTTTATCTCAGCCGAACAGATCTCCGTCGTCCATTCGTTCATTATCGAGATGAAATCTGAGCCGTCCATTGCCAAAATTGAATGACCCAAATAGGTCAACACACCTGTTGTCCCCTTAAGGGACAACAGACTCCCCATTTCAGTTGTAGCTCACCTTGTGTAGATAAGAGCATCCGCAATGGTAATAATCAAAACCAATAAACAAAATGTGTCACGTCAGCAGTTGATTATCCATTTAGTCTATAATCAAACTTAACAACCTCTACCTCCATATTGGTTATTTTTGCATCCCTAACCAAAAAACCTCCCATAATACACAATGCACATATGTCCAATCGCAAATGAGTTCCAATTACGCACCTGACCACACCAAATTATTTGTCTCGATGAGACGATTACAATGTGGGGTGATTTTGAGTTATTGATATTTGAGTTTGGTTATTGGTAAAAATTGTTAAGTTTGATTATGGAATAGGTGGAATTTGGTTATTTGCTAAAAGACTTGTAACTTTGCTTATTACAATGTGGGGTATTTTTTGAGCATTTTTGTTAAATTTGCTTATCCACACTCATTTGCTTATTACAATGGAAATGTTCTAAGCTAGTATATATAAGCCCATCTCATTAAGTACTCGAACCGAATTTTCTCAAATATTAATTGAATTAAGTTCATTGACTTTCAAATAAGCCGAGCTCAAATACCCTAAACTCTGCTCGACTTAACTCATTTGCACCCTCATGCATGCACCATTGTTTGAATTATGTGTCCTTTTGGAATTTGGAATATTTTTGTTGATCTTTTATGAATCATTTGATGTGATCCACTTGAGATGACGATAGGATCTGTTCTGTGCCATTTTGGACCTTGTGATTTGTGGAAAAAGTGAACTTATCATATTAGCTCTTTGTACCCCAAATTCCCTGTTTTAGAACTCTTGCAAGTTTATCATCAAAATCCAAAAAAGCACTTGTATGGCTTGTTGAATTGAAAGGATCATTTTTGCAAGGGGGAAAAAAAAAACTCAAATAGGATATATATCCATGTTATATGATCGTAACACATTTGTTTTTTTGAAGTGGTCAAATATTAACTTATACTCGTCTATTTCATTATAAAATTTATAGCGTAATTCAATCATATAGATATCGACATCTCGTTAACTTGATATTCCCCCAGTTTCATAATTTTTGTCCATTAAGAAACGTCCTATGGTGATATGATAACACCTATATATATATGTCACAAACTTAAGACCTAGGACGGAGCAAATTCTTGAAACCTAATGCTTGATCGATCATCAGACTAATTTCTTGGGGCTACTAACAACGTTATATTTTCTTTGTTTTTAACGACATTATCTTACTTGAGATTTTTTTGGAAATATTCTACTATCACTTTTCAAAAGTAAAGTTCCCTTCTTTATTTTTCGCAATGGTAGTAACATGAAATGACTTTACGGGCATGGGATGTGGTCACAACCTTTGCTAAATGTAAAAATGCCTATGAAAGCAGCCAATTCCCAATTTCCCAAAATGACCTTTATTTTCTCGCTTGAATGTGATTAAATTTCTATTCCACACAATATTGTTTCGCCCCGTTCATCTAAGGTCCCTAAAGATTGATATACATACCTGAGTTATAAAAACAAAGAGATGGCAATCAAGGTTTAGAATTCCGTCCCGTACCGTTACCGGCCATTACGTCCCTTTTTGACCAAATCCCCAACCCCCACCTCCAATTTCGTTCCGGCTCAAAAATCGATCGGTACCGGTTGGTACCCGACTACTTTTAAATAAATGTACATCTATACTAGAATTTTCCATGTGAAATAAATAACACTAATAATAATAAATTCAAAATGGTACACGGTTTCTCATCAGAACCGATACATGCCCTACTAATAAGAAAATCGATACTCTAACCTGTACGATATCCATGTCACACGTGAAGGTCACCATTCCTCTAAATTTGGGACCCCATTCTTATAGGGACAGATTTCGATATTGCAAGCTAGAGACTAGTTTCCCTTGACCAGCTGCCTGCCACCTTTCATTTTATTAATGCCATTGACTGTGTAGAAAAAATCAAGTTAGAGCAGTAGCTGTCTCACAATGGTACTCATGACTTCCATAGATATGAAAACTATTGCTTATAGTAACAGCTTGCTTCACAGATTTTACTCTGATAATTGTCCTGTTTTTGAAGGAATTGGTTATGTATACAACTTTATGTGAAAGAAAGAAGAGACAAAAACACAAGACGTACACACGAGCAAAGAGAAACAATCTTGCACATTGGACAGATAAAATCTCCTTTCTTTTTTGTGCACAGATTCATATGGGATATGATATGAGAGCTGCTAAGGGTACAGCAGAACCAGGTACAGCAGCGGGTACAGACCCCGTTTGCATCCGTCTCGGGTCCCGCAAAGACGATCGGAGCCGCTGCCTAAATTTTGAAGTGAATTTGGATGATTTGTAAACACCATTCCCGATATCGTATTGAGGTGATTTTTTACGGGGACCATAAACGAAGTATTTTGAATAAAATGAGCGGCTCCGATCGTCTTTGCGGGACCCGAGACGGACGCAAACGGGGTCTGTACCCGCTGCTGTACCTGGTTCTGCTGTACCCTTAGACTTTCTGATATGATATCCTATAATCCGTTAAAATGCTAGGTACCCCGAAAAATATACCTCGAAATCATTCTGAATAGGTATTTCTTACCGCTAATAAATACCTCTAAAAGTCTATTCGGTGTAATTTCGGGGTATATTTTTTGGATACCTAACACTTTTGTAAGAGGATATCTAATCCTTGAGATACAGTTTTCTCCTTTAGGGATTACTTATCCGGCGTTTGGTTGGCATGAAATTTATCATGAGATCGCATAGGTCGCAGTCAATTTTTATCGTCAGATTTAAACACACACACACACACACAAAAACATAACTCAAGATTTGCCACATCAGCATTTGATTATCCATTTAGTCTATAATCAAACTTAACAACCTCTACCTCCATATTGGTTATTTTTGCATCCCTAACAAAAAAATCTCCCATAATACACAATGCACATATGTCTAATCGCAAATGAGTTCCAATCACGCACCCG
This sequence comes from Rhododendron henanense subsp. lingbaoense, assembly GCA_020567845.1. Taxonomy (NCBI): domain Eukaryota; kingdom Viridiplantae; phylum Streptophyta; class Magnoliopsida; order Ericales; family Ericaceae; genus Rhododendron; species Rhododendron henanense. The sequence continues at coordinate 33,227,411 of CM036315.1, read as the reverse complement.
ACCACACCAAATTATTTGTCTCGATGAAACGATTCTAATGTGTAGTGTTTTTGAGTTATTGATATTTGAGTTTGGTTATTGGTAAAAATTGTTAAGTTTGGTTATGGAATGGGTGGAATTTGGTTATTTGCTACTCCCTCCGTCCCATAAAGGTTGGCACTTTCACTATTACAGCCCTATGAAAAAATTAACTATATCTTTTAATCCGTAATATTTTTTATAAGCAATATGGCTATTGTTTGATAGATTTTAATTTATTCTATTAAATAAAGTTCAAAAAATCCCCTAAAACATTATGGATTGAAAGATATATGCAATTTTAAAATGGCACGCATTCCTGAAAATGCCAAACTTTATGGGACGAAGGGAGTAAAAGACTTGTAACTTTGCTTATTACAATGTGGGGTATTTTTTGAGCATTATTGTTAAATTTGCTTATCCACACCCATTTGCTTATTACAATGGAGATGTTCTAAGCTAGTATATAGGAGTATAAGTCTATCTCATTTAGTACTCGAACCGAATTTTCTCAAATATTAATTGAATTAAGTTCATTGACTTTCAAACAAGTCGAGCTCAAATACCCTAAACTCTGCTCGACTTAACTCATTTGCACCCTCGTGCATGCACCATTGTTTGAATTATGTGTCCTGTTGGAATTTGGAATATTTTTGTTGATCTTTTGTGAATTGTGATGTGATCCACTTGAGATGACGATAGGATCTGTTCTGTGCCATTTTGGACCTTGTGATTTGTGGAAAAAGTCATCTTATCATATTTGCTCTTTGTACCCCAAAATTCCCTGTTTTAGACCTCTTGCAAGTTTATCATCGAAATCCAAAAAAGCACTTGTATGGCTTGTTCAATTGAACGGATCATTTTTGCTAGGGGGGAAAAAAAAAAAAAACTCAAATAGGATTTATATCCATGTTATATGATCGTAACACATTTGTTTTTTTAAAGTGGTCAAATGTTAACTTATACTCATCTATTTCATTATAAAATTTATAGCGTAATTCAATCATATAGATATCGACATCTCGTTAACTTGATATTCCCCCAGTTTCATAATTTTAGTCCATTAAGAAACGTCCTCATGGTTGATGAGCACCCAATTTTGTGGATATTTGGTGTGACTAGTCCCGTTTTATGTTGTTTTAACTTGCGTTTATTTAGCTTTTATTGCGATATTGCACGTAAGGTAGGTTTTTGTGTATTTCAGGTAAAATGTGCTAATAAAGCGGTTTTGAACGCCAAGGAATGCTCCGGATGCAACCAAGTGCTCAAGGTCACGTGCCACCCCGTTGTGGTGCCCGAAAAGTCATGAAGAGATGGTTTGGAGGTTGGTCGGATCACCCAAGGGAAGGACATGTGAGGATTTTACCAAAGCTTCTCATCTTCCGACTAGCTGAGGGTAGAATCGTCATATCTTTTGATGTACAAAGTACTTTTGATCCAAACCACTTGGGTTAGAAAGTAGACTTGACGAGCTTTCCAACGGTCCAAAGAACACCCAAATTCGAGTTCGGGAGTGTTCGGAGCGAGCCCGTGAAGTTTCCCAAAAAATCTGTCAATTTGGTACCGATACCTCAAAAATATGGTATTGGTACCTTTGTGCTGAAATGAAAGACAGGTTGTTTGGTACCGGTACCTCAAAAATAAGGTACCGGTACCAATGCCTTCGACCAGATTTTTGTTCTGAACATTTCAACCTTCCATTTATGGAAAGTTTTTACTATAGGCATGATTTTGGGATATTTTAGGGACCTTTTGGTCCACTTTTTGACTGATTGTAATAGCCTTTAAATAGTTTTGTAAGCCATTATTGGCCATTATGTAACTTTCTACACTTTAAGTCTTTATGTTTAAGAGCTCCATTGTTAATCTTTCAAGCTTTTCTTGTCATTTTTTTCAAGAACTCTTCAAGGTACTAGTTGTATGTTTAATTCTCAAGTATTAATATTGTAGCTACGCTTTGGATCTTTGTATAAATCAAGTTTGTTTTCAATTCCATCGGTTAATCATGTTTTCTTCCTTAAGCATGCTTTCTAGTCTTTTTACTATGAGTGAGTAGTTAATAGGTTCGGTCATGGGGTAAGATTCACCATATGGATTAGTCGTTTAAATGGTTTCGCTTAAATTTTAGGTCAATCGCAAGGTTTTGAATGGATTAAACCCATGATTTCTAGCTTTGATCATGGGGTCGGTGGCTTCTTTGATCAATGAGGTCTATCGCCTCATGCTACGTGCTTGATTAATCTTACGCGTGCGAACGATCCTTTTGCGTCTCTCACTTGCGTTAAATGAGTTCAATTTGAATTAGAATTTTGAGTTGAGTTATAAGTAGTCTTCAGCTTTTAATTCTTCTAGTGGAATCCAGACGGTTTCGGTCCACACATGAGTTAGATGAAGAAACCATTTTATGGCTAAGTCGTGGGTAAATCAATCCTTTTGACTCGACCATCTTAATCTAGTTTATTTTCAAGTTTAATTTCGTCATTTGAATCAATCACCAAAGTTGGCCGCTTGAACGCCGCATCCCTTTACGTTACATCTATTCCAAGTTTGCTGAAGAAGATTTCTCTGTGGGAACGATCCGGTCTTCCGGTTTATATGCTATCAACGACCTAGCCCTATGCTTGGGTGCGAACCTTTCTAAGAGGTTAGGTTGCGGAGTAAGCAATGGTGATATGATAGCACCTATATATATGACTTTAAGACCTAGGACGGAGCAAATTTTTGAAACCTAATGCTTGATCGATCATCAGGCTAATTTCTTGGGGCTACTAACAACGTTATATTTTCTTTGTTTTTAACGACATTATCTTACTTGAGATTTTTTTTGGAAATATTCTACTATCACTTTTCAAAAGTAAAGTTCCCTTCTTTATTTTTCGCAATGGTAGTAACATGAAATGACTTTACGGGCATGGGATGTGGTCACGACCTTTGTTAAATGTAAAAATGCCTAAAGCAACCAATTTCCCAAAATGACCTTTATTTTCTCGCTTGAATGTGATTAAATTTCTATTCCACGCAATATTGTTTAGGCCCCGTTCATCTAAAGTTCCTAAAGATTGATATACATACCTGAGTTATAAAAACAAAGAGATGGCAACCAAGGTTTAGAATTCCGTCCCGTACCGTTACCGGTCAGTAATACCTCTTTTGGCCAAATTCTCAACCCTCACCTCCAATTTCGTTCTGACTCAAAAACCGATTGGTACCAGACTACTTTTAAATTCATTTTCCTTTTAAATAAGGCTGCTGATTTTGTCACTCTTTTTTTATTAACGGCACTCCCCTGCAAGTATATTTTTGCACCAAAAATACACTTGCAGGAGAGTGCCGCTAACAAAAAAGAGAGTGACAAAATCATTTCCCTTAAATAAATGTATATTTATACTAGAATTTCTCATGTGAAATAAATAACACTAATAATGAAATTTCCAAAACGGTACACGGCATCTCACCTGTACCGGTACTAATAAGGAAATCTAGCCTCTTACAGTATCCATGTCACACGTGAAGGTCACCATTCCTCTACATTTGGGACCCCATACTTACAGTATTATATATAGGGACAGATTTCGATTGCAAGCTAGAGACTACTTTCCCTTAACCAGCTGCCTGCATGCTACCTTTCATTTTATTAATTAATGCCATTGACGACTGTGTAGAAAAAATCAAGTTAGAGCAGTAGCTGTCTCACAATGGTACTCATGACTTCCATAGATATGAAAACTATTGCTTATAGTAACAGCTTGCTTCACAGATTTTACTCTGATAATTGTCCTGTTTTTGAAGGAATTGGTTATGTATACAACTTTATGTGAAAGAAAGAAGAGACAAAAACACAAGACGTACACACGAGCAAAGAGAAACAATCTTGCACATTGGACAGATAAAATCTCCTTTCTGTTTTGTGCACAGATTCATATGGGATATGATATCCTATAATCCCGTTAAAATGCTAGGTACCCGAAAAATATACCTCGAAATCATTCTGAACAGGTATTTCTTCCCGCTAATAAATACCTCTAAAAGTCTATTCGGTGTAATTTCGGGGTATATTTTTTGGATACCTAACACTTTTGTAAAAGGATATCTAATCCTTGAGATACAGTTTTCTCCTTTAGGGATTACTTATCCGGCGTTTGGTTGGCATGAAATTTATCATGAGATCGCATAGGTCGCAGTCAATTTTTATCGTCAGATTTAAACACACACACACACACAAAACATAACTCAAGATTTGCTACGTGTAATAGGAACTAGGGGATGGTGCTGTGCATATCCGGACCGTCCGTCTCAGCAATCAATGGTCCGGATAATAGATATATCCAATCAAGCAGAAAAAATAATTAATTTTCTAAAAACCAATTTGGAGTATGTCCTAGATACAAAGAACTAAAAAAAATTCAAAATTTTCCTTTTACAAAAAAGAAAATCGGGAAGTCTGTCACAGACAAAGAGGAAACAGATCGTGCACAGATCATTGTGTGAGGCCCATTCCGGGAGTTCTACACAAACGATTCGAGTCGTTCATTAAATGTAAAACATTGTTTTAAGAGTTCCGCAAAAATCAGTTCAATCCGATACCTATAGGTGCTTGATCCAATCATCTAACTTTTCATTATTCTTAATCTAAATAAAAGTTAGATGATTGGATCAAGCACTTATAGATATCGAATTGAGCTGATTTTTCGCGAAGGCACTTGAAAAAATGTTCTACATTTAATGAACGGCTTGGATCGTTTGTGTGAGACCCAAAGTGAACCCCATACCGTGATCTATGCACGGAATCTGAGCACAAATATGTGTGGGTAGCACTGCTGAAAGAAAAAAGATGTATGTGTTGGTTTTGTCACCGCCACGAAATACGTGTGAACGAAATTTTGGCACGAAATGGGAATGTATATTGCTATCAAGGACCAATAAATTTGACAAAAACATGTACTTTAATTCGGCAGCGACTAAACATATGAGAAAAAAAAAACATGTAATTAATTCCCGCGGTCCAAACACAGGATCCGGGGGTTGCACTACAATGGACAATCAATGGTTCAAATCTCAGTTCGACAATGGGCGGCTCAAATTTGCAGGAAAAAGATGAAATTTGATTGCCAAACGGACGGCTCGGATGACGCACTTCACCCTGTAGTGCACCCCATGCACTACAAGATTTCCAATCCCAGCCCGAAGGGCAACCAAGACGATCTCCTTATATTTTGGCAGGAAAATGTTTTTGAGAGCAAAAGCAATTCCCCTACACATATTCTGTGTACAAGAAATTTTGTGCATAGATTCGAAAACAGATGTGATTGAAATCGTCTGATGCACGTCGACCCCTCATTATTTTACAAGTTAAAGCTCATGCGCACCGAGCGATGGGAAACTCATTTGTGTTTGGATTTCCGCTCATAAACAGAAGTCTTATATTTAATTATCGGCTCAAATCGTTTGTGTGGAACCTGTATTGAACCTCACACTGTAATTAGTCTTTTTATTTTATTTTATTTTTTTTGCATACCACGCAAGGAATAATTGTTCTCTTTGTGGTGCAAGAAATTGAAAAACAAAAGTTAATTACTTGGTACGTTTTGATGAGCCGTCCGTCACAAGTTTCTCCTCATGGGGACCCTAAACATTTACCATAAATGTTGTGCGGCCTGCCATATGCATAGTGGCCTAATAGTAGTAATACATATAGGTCTATTCCATTTCCAACACCATGCTTGATCTTTGGGAGACAATTAAGGCCGCCCTCAACATCTATAATATGAGTTAAAAAAGAGTCCTCATTTCGGGAACCGGACAGTCCAAATCTCGAATGCTCGTCTCAAAAAGTAATTAGCATAAAAAATTGTCGATAGTCTCGGTAAGACTATCGACAGATCCAGACCGTCGATTGCCCGCATTGACGGTCGAGATTTGAATTGTCCAGTCTGGTCAATCGAAAATATAGGTCCATTTATGTGTACGCAGTACTACAATAATTGTTGATAAATCCTTCATTATGCTAGAGAGATTTTTGTGCTGGGAATGTAATTAAACAGAAACCCCATGTGTAATCATTGTGTCTCAACAATCTTCCATTAGATACACTATTAGGAGTACAAGAATAGTTTAATGCTTAGATGGTGCAATAATGCTGCACTTCTCAACTACTTATACCTAAAACAAAGATTGTGCAAGAAAAGTAAATGGAATCCCCCTTTAATTATGGTAGACTTTATACTAGTTCCCAAAAAATACAGCTACTTTTTATGCTGTATAAACTGTAAAGGGAGGCTTAGTTCAACGCTTTTATTGACTTTTAACTGTAACTAACATTACTAATATAGCTAGCTAGTACTTCATTTTGGAGACTTGCCATGCACGCTTTTATTGACATTAGTGTAAGTTTATGTTTCCGATTTTCCATAACACAGCAGGACATCGACATAAGATTTTAGTACTATCAAATTTGAGAGAGAGAGAGAGAGAGAGAGAGAGCTCTTTAATAGAAACAAACGGGTACGTGAATTGCGACACAAGTACAGTGTACAATTTATGCTCGAATCAGAGGACTCGTGATCCCCGCCAAGCCATGTTCTTGTTCATGCTTTTGATGAATGCGTTTTTTTCATTAATTCGATCGGTTATGTTCACCGTATGTAGGGCTGTTAAACGAGCCGAGCCGAGCTTTGTCGTGATCGAGCTCAAACGAGCCGAAAATTAGAGCTCGAGCTTGGCTCGTTTACTGTACGAGCCGAGCCGAGCTGAGTTGAGCCAAGCGTTAACGAGCCGAGCTCGCGAACTGCTCGGTTCGTTTACTGCCCTAATTGTATGTGATTGAAGGGAAAGACCGGTACACACTACACACCCGTTACAAATTTTTTTGGCTATTTTTAAGGGTGTACAGTACATGCCTTACGAATTTTGTGATTTTTTTCCCCGAATTCTTATGCCCAAGATATACATTTTTGAAATTTTTTGCCGTTCAAAAATAAATAAATTTTTATGGTTACTTTTACTACTCATATTTTTGGTATTATTTACGAATTTTTTGTGGTGTTGTTTATGATTTTCGGTAGTAAAAAAAGACAGCTCAAGGTCAAAAAAGACTGCTCTAGGTTACAAAAATCAATGGTTTTATTTAAGAATTTTTGTGGTGCTATTTGTAAATTTTGAAGTGTCGTTTATGAATTTTTTTTGTGATTTTTTATATGGTGTTTGTTACAAATTTTTGTGGTTTGTTATGGGTGGTTACCCTAGCCGAATTCGTGAACCATTGTCATTGTGCCGAATGCACTATGCAGAATCAAGCCAACATTCCCTAAATAAATAAGAGTATCCTCTCTCGTCTATGAAAATAGGCAAGGCTGTCCAATTAGCCCATCTGTGGATTCTTTTCGGGCTTATTTTGATGATCCAAACTAGTCATAATTTAGAGCTTGTTAATAACATCAAACACATCAAAAATGAGATTGATCAGACACCGATTAATATAATTTCAAAATGCACAATATGATCCAAAATCATATCAAATAATATTCAATCAACCTTATTTCAGTATGACTACCAATTCTAGAGTACATATGGTGTGAAATTATCAAAATGTGCTCTGAAATGACCCACAAATGGGCCAACTAGATGGTGGGCTGGAGAGGAGTTTATCCTAATAAATAACTACGGATCATATTTTGCGGGATTACGATAATTCATGAATGCTTAGATTAATGTTTGTAACAAAATATTCAGAATCGTTTGACCTACGGTAGTCTAGACAAAGACCGTCACATTTAGAGTCATTCGGTGTAAGTGGATCCCGTTGTAGAATCGTGAAACTCACGTACATCGAACGTTATCGAAAAGGGTATTTGTGTCCAAATATATATATCTCTTCAGCACTGCTCGACTCGTAATGTTTATGGGCGGCGTTAAATGGCACAAAGAAATTGTTAATGCCACGTTGCATAAAAGTTCCTAACATTTCAAAGACGAAAGTGCCCATCGTTTTTATGACCGAACAAATCGACGTCATGCATGCGTAATCTCCTGAAGATCAGAAGATGTGCTCTACTCCTCCAATCTCATCCAGCTATGAGTAACCAGTGGTGGGTTGGTGGTCAGCATGTCTTTGTTGGGATCAGTAGTTCACGGGTTCGAGACGTGATATCGACGCCCTCTCGAATCCTGGGCGGTCACGCTTGGATCTTTGGGCTTCTCTTATCTCCCTTTGCTAAGCGTATTGGCTCCAGGTGATACAGTGCTCACTTTTGAGTTTCTGTTCTCTTCCGCAAACTCGATGCGAGTTTGGAAGGCTCTATGGTCTCGTCCAAGAGCAGGTCGTCATGCCTGGTTGCCCCCTCCGGCCCTTTTGCCTTTGGAAAAAAAAAGCTAGCTATGAGTAAATTTGCATGATGTAAATATATTCTTAAATTAATGTGAGTAAAATAATATTTGTGATCAGAAAAAGCTATAGCTATGACCTCCTTAAATCAGTTTTCTTTTCAATTGCGTCACAAAATCTGCATAATCATCAAGGAAGGCTACGATTCTCTTCTTTTGGATCAAGAATATATTTCACAGTTATACAAGATTTTGATCCACTTCCTGATATTTTTGTTGATGGATATATTGTGTTTAAATTTTTTTTTCCTTACAACGGGTTGTATTGAGATTAAAAAATACTTAAATAATAAAAACCTTAGCAGAATGGAGCTTAAAGTGGTGTAGATTCTTCTAATATATGACCCCCTCAAAAAAAAAAAAACCTCAAAGAGTTGGCTTCTTGTGGTTAAGAGATTTAGAAAAGAGTTGGAGTTTGCTATTTCTTAAGGAATCGCATCCAGAATCTGGTACTATCTACTCTTATGGCTAGTCCATTGTGATTTTGCTCCGAATTCAATTGGGTTTCTTGCTATTGAACGGTGGAATTAGTTGAGGTGAGTTTAAATTAGGGGGTGTTCTTCTAAATAATCCAATTGGCTTTCCCGCCAATTTTTTTTTGTCCTTATTCAATTTTTTTTCGCATTTTGTGGCTTATTGTCAATTTTTTGGGGATTATTGCTTCTTTATGACGAGAGGAATCTAAAAAGTAAAAAAATTTGGTCGAAATCAAATTTTTTTTGAATAAAGACGAAATAAGTGGCTTTCCCGCCAATTTTCGTCGAAATTCAAAAAAAATTGGATTTTGATCGAAATTTTTTACTTTTTAGATTCCTCTCGTCATAAGGAAGCAGTAATCCCCAAAAAATTGACAATAAGCCACAAAATGCAAAAAAAAAATGAATAAGGACAAAAAAAAATTGGCGGGAAAGCCAAATGGATTATTTAGAAGAACACCCCCTTAGTTTGAATACCTTGAGGTGAGCGTAACTTCTTCCGCTTGAGGAATTTGAATTTGACAACTAAGTAACTTTTTTTAATAACATGGGACCATAATTCACCTAAGGATGCTGCTAAGCACCCCCTGCCAAGCGGAGTGCCGAGCGGCATTCGATCGTTTATTTCAGCACGGATGGCTAAGATTGAATCTGAGCACATACAGATCTGAACCGTCCAATGCTCGATCAAGATCCAAGTTATCGATTTCCGAAACAAACGGCCAAATCAATCACTCAGTACCTGCTTGGTAGCATCTTCCAATCCAGTTCATGTATGAGCAATAATAATTGGCATTGGGAGATTGACATGACAATTTTTTTTTAAACAATTGGATACATTTAAGGGAGTGATTTTGACACTTCCCAAATTAATAACCGCACTCGCAAAAGGGAGTGTCAAAATCAATCCCTATGACAAATCAATCCCTATATGGAATTGATTTTGGCACTCCCTTGGGATTTGTGATTATTAATTTGGAGAGTGCCAAAATCAATTCGATTCCTACATTTATCATATGATTAACTTTGTAATACTTACACGCCGTTCCAAAAAACTTTTTAATTGTAAAGGACAGTAATTGAATGAGCAAAAATCATTACATGAGGATATTGACACGACGATATTTTGTAAACGTACAATTGGATACATGTTATCATGTGATTCGTATATGAATATACTTCCCTCTGTTCAAAAATGTTTTTCAAGATTTTTTCAACAAGTTATTATAAATTACTCCCTCCGTCCCTATTTAATTGTCCACTACAATTTTACGTGCATTTTCAACGATTAATATTTCTCAACGTATATTGCTAAAAATATACAATATGGATCTTGTTTGATAGATCTCAATTTTTTCTATAAGACAATGATTTCAAAAACATAAAACATAATATATGTCGAGAGATATAAGTCGTTGAAAATGCACGCAAAATCGTAGTAAACAATTAAATAAGAACGGAAGGAGTAATATATATTTTTTTTTATCCAAACGAAGGGAGTAATAAATAATAAGTTCTTTTTATTTGAAAAAAAAAATTTAAATTCTCGTTTTACAGACCGAACAGATACCTTGGGACAATGCGTAGTAGATGAAAATACCAAACAAGGTTTCTAGGGTCAACCTTGATTGAAGAGATTACATGCTATAATGTTGGAGGGAAACATTTTAAAACTTTATGATATGATGATGACATGGCACATTGAGGTACGTAGGGGGGAAGCTAGCTAACAAATAGTACTACCTAACTATGTGGAAATTAAAAAAGTGATAGTGGGGTCTTAAGCTGTTAATTTTTGAAATAGAAAGTACTAAAAGTTAAAAACATTTGAAATGTGGGTATTGGTTTTCCAGAGGGGTCTGCATCACTCGCAACACGAGGTTGCTTTAAAGGAGACAATTACTCGACCATTTGAATATTACTAGTTTTTTCCTAAGGAAAATTGTCACTTTGCTCCTTGTAGTTTTTAGTTTTTCCTAGTGAGCACTTGGACTCTTTTTAACTTTCACAAGTTACGCTCGGCACCCCTATGTATGCTCCGAGATGAAGTTCCTATCGATCCAAACTAAAGGAGAAGTTAGAAAGAAAATTACCCTGAGCCATAACTGGAATGTGATACGCCTCTCTCTCTCTCTCTCTCATACGTATAGTCTTTCACACGTTGTCACAACTTTTATATACTTCTTTGTCATTGTCAACTCTTAAGCTAGCTAAAATCATCACCATTTGTAAGCTCGTACCTACAGCCTCCCTTAACTACCACCTTGATCTTTGCTCATCATTTCTTCTTCCTTTTTACATCTATCTTCATATTATCTCCATTTTTTATTCCTCCATCACTTTGAAAAGCCTCTCTCTCTCTCTCTCTCTCTCTCTCTCTCTCTCTCCATTTACTAACCAGGCAAACACACCTACACAAACTACCTTAGCATCCCATCCCCCTTCCTTGCCACCTTGTCACCCAGACAGACTTTTTTTATGAATTAATTTGGCTCTCAATCAATAGACTTTGACTATGTTTTGGCCCATTTATGGTTTTTTGGATGTGTGTTTTCAATATGAGGGCATAAACCATTTTATAAGAAAACTTGTATTCAACGCATGCATGAATATGTGGGTCTCCCTCTGTATCATTTTCAATGACCATGCAAACTTGGTTTTTCACCTTAGTATGGAGTGCAGGGCCTCAAGAATACGCATTTGAAGTTAAAGGACTAGTTTTTTTCTCAATATAGAGGGGGTCAAACTAATATTCTTTCTTTCTCTTTCTATCTTATTAATCAATGAGAAAAACTTTATGCAGCTATAATTTCAACCACCACATGAAAAGATAGACAAGGAAAGGTAAGCTTAATTATACTGTCCGAGGATTCTAAAGTACTCCATAAAACACCATTTTAGAAGTGGAATCTCTACCCCATCATTCAAAATACAAAATGCAATGTGAATGATACATGTATGCGTGTGTGAACTTGATTCCAGTTTTCAAAGGGCTTCTCGAAGTCCCATTTATAGGATTTTAAGAACCTAAGTACTTTTGTGGGCCGAGAAACAGAATGTCTATCTATTTGAACCAGATTTGAGCCGATATCCAAATACCTACACGTGGCCCTTTTAATTAATGGATTAATTAATAAATTTCCTTCGATTAAGTGAAGCCTAAATGCCTATATTCGTGGGATTGGATTTATGTCCAGCAAGGACATTAAGATCCCACTTTTTTATGCGGAGTGGTTAAGATAATCCTAAACTGATTCTTATTTCCAAAGGATCGGTTTAGTCTTATCTTTAGCACTTTGGCCGTTGAAGATAATGGTGGTCCCACTCTTGAACCCGTGACGGTAACGGATAAGGGAAGTTATAAGAGAGTGGGACACTCAACGACTCAGTGTTTATTTCAACAGCAAATAAAAGGGATTGGAATTGCTCAAAGGGACACTTGGCAGCTCTGGAGTGCTTCTCGAATCTCGAGGTAGCGAGCTAGAAGATGTGCATCATGGTTAACGAGTTCTCCTCGGCCACTCAGAAGTATATATTTGGTGCCTATTACTGCAACTTTGAACCCATTTGTTACTATATTTCTCATTGAGTATCGGTTAGTTGTTTGTAGGAGGTTTTACAGATTACGTGCAATTTTCATTGTTGTTTCACACTTGGAGCAAACTTGTTCCTGGCACGTCGTTACTCTGGCCTTAAAACACTAGGCGACATTCACTCACATGCCAACTTTAGCCGGAGTCGTTTTTCTCCTGCTTCTTGAGGAAAAGGGCAACAAAAATATCTTCTCATGTGATTATCCTCTCAAGTGACCCTCGTATCACTCAAAATGAGACCTATCATGGTTTCCACTTGACAATCCAAGCCATGCATTTTGTAAGCTAGTCTAGATGTGTTTATTACCCATGAGAAAGTTAGGCTGGGCGGGCATCGGTAAATGTGTGATCGATTGCAATGGTCCGTCTTTGTCCATTTCTCTTGTGACAAATACTCCATTATACTTCATGTTCACATGGATATTGATAAACGATCAATCTAACATTAATGAAGAACAATAGAACACGATGAGACCTGAAAATGAATTGCTTGGACCATCAAGTGAAATCGTAGGAAGTTTTGATTTTCGTGAAACCACATTGGACACCTGTGGTATGAATAGGGGAAGATTTAGCACAGGACCGGAGGGGGCACGTGAGCCTTGGATTTTTGGAGCCTTCATTATTACCCCTATAAAGGAGATTATTTTTCATTTTACCCCCTAAAGAATGTAACCTAGTTCCTCTTTATGCGAGAAATCAATACACTTCTTGGTAATAATGAGTTACTAGTTTGTGGTGAGACCCACACAATTTCCATCAATCACATGGAGTGCAACGTTCACCCTCTTTAAGCGAGGGTGAACAAAATTATTCTCTTCAGTCAAAAATGGCAAACAAAAGGCTCCAAAGAATAAGATGGACCAGATTCCATTAGCTGCATGTTGACAAATGGGTAGTTGACAGGTGGCGGAAAATGATGCAAAGGTCATTTTTGTGACTTGTCGTCCAAAAACAAATACTCCATACATATGCTCTCCATACACTAGATTGGAAAACTGTTCAGATGCTCCTTTTGGTTATGAATGGACCAAAAGTTCAGACCATGGCCTTGTGCAAATGCAAAGGCCCTACTAGAGGGAGGAGGTCTCCAATTCAACTTCTTCTTCTTCTTCTTTTTTTCTTTTAATAATCGGATGTCCGGGCCAGCTTGGTCTCTAAAACAAATTGCTGGAGTCTTGATTACAAATGTTAAACTGCAAAAGTCCCCGAAATGGTTTCTTTCTGTAGTGTGTTTGGCGATTTCCTTAGGTTGCGTTTGGAGTTTGAATCTGTGGGAATTTTATAGAGCGAATGTATAATGTAGAGGAAAAGATACCATTTTTTTCCGTAAACAGGTGCACCTCGACTAATCCCGAAACTCTGACGTTAACGATCTGATAAAACCTCGGTGGCCCCAAAGAAAAATTTACTTAGTTTTTTTGCGATTCCGCTTTTCCCGAAATACATCCTTTATAAATCCATTATCCGAGTATAGCTTTTCAAGAATATTTATCCCTAAGTGAATAGTTTTTTTTATTTTATTTATCCGTATGTGAATAGTTCAGAATCAATAATTTTGAGTAGTGTTTGGTCCCTATCACACTCTTCATCATCAATAATAATACGTATCTTCTTTTTGATGCATTGCCAACTATGGAACATTCAAAGTGCCGGTCAATTCCTCAACCCCCCCTGAGTTTGGCTCCACAATTTTGCAAGAGAAATTCAATTATCTGCAGCAAATCATGTGATGCAGGGCCTGCCTTAAATTAAAATGTTTGCCCTTATTTAAACCCACCTGCTGTGGGGATTAGGTTCTGGTGACAGACATTTAAATGGACCCAATCCTTCCAAAGTGGGGGATATCAGGATTGGCATGAAAGTGGCTGGAGGTCCAGCTGACTTGATTTGGAATATATTTCTCAAAATAGTGGGGAACTTAAAAGTAGATTGAAATGGTTTTCATTTCAAGAACATTTTGTTTTCGGAAAATGTATTTGAGGAATAATCACTTTTGTTTAAATCATCAAAATGGGTTTTTTTTTTTTTTTCAGTTTTTTAAAAACCATTTCGGGATATTTAGGAAGCAATGATTGATTGCTAAATTGTTTGAGAAAAATTATAACCAAACATGACCGCTACTGCTTGTTATAGGCAAAAATCTATGGGTGATTGGTCTCTCATGGGATCTGTTGTCGGTCGGGGTACATATAATCGTGCCCAGATAAATTTGCTATAGCCGGTCATCCACTCGGCCCATTTTTTTTTTTTCTCAGCAAAAGAAAGAAAGAAAAGGATTATAAAATCTCCAGCCACACGAAGTTTTGAAGAATTGTCTATTTCTTGAGTTGTCAAGAGTCAAGACCTACTAGAATGCCTTGACAAATCATTTTCTGATGTGTTCATCTTTTGGTTGCTCCAAATTTGGTGGGGATTTTAGAAATTCAAACCTCTAAAATGCGCGGTTGAGTTCGGCTCAAACACGTGGCAAAAGATCTTGCCGACCAATAAATTTCTTAATGTTTCAATTCACCAAGTTGTCTCGTTTGTCCATAGACTCAGCAACAGAAAATACATAATTTTTTACCATAAACCCTCCCCAAAAAAATAAAAAAGTTTGCATAAACATAGTAGGCCCCATGATATGACAAATATATATATATATATATATATATATATATATATATATATATATATATATATATATATATAGAGAGAGAGAGAGAGAGAGAGAGAGAGAGAGAGAGAGAGAGAGAGATTTATTTCTACAGGTCTCCTTCCTATCCCTATTTTTGGCCCATTACAATTTCGAAACCCATTTGCAAACTTGGGAGTGGGTTAAGTTTCCAAAAGTTGTAGGAAAAGCCCAAGTTAAATAGATATGCAGGTATCGATCAAAAAAAAAAAAAAATAGATATGCAGGTAGACTACTTCGCATATCCGTCTAGGAGTATTTATCCTTACTACCACATAACGATCTGCAGGGAAAATCTCGGGGCCGAATACTCACACTGCGTGCTACAGGTACAAGAGAGTGTTTAGCTCCACGGAGCGCTACGGAGACTTGAAATCAAGCATTAAGCAAGGGATTCCAAATACTTACCCACGAACCAACCACTTGGTGGTATAGCAAGATCATGTATCGATAGAGAAACGATACGTGCACATCCACCGAATTTCTCACAAGGAATGAGTCTTGTTTAGAATAATTTGAATTTGTAATCCGTAGGTGTGCACATGGAAGTGACCAATCTTGTTGCTCTTTTGAATAAACCTTGTCAAGATTAACTAAACTTAATTTTCTCCATTACATTGGGTGAATAGAACTACTTGGGATACCATCAACAAGTTTATACTTTCAAAGTTGGTGAGTAGGGTAGTATTGGGACCCACCGCATTTAGTTAGCATATAGTTATTCAAGCTTTGTGAGACATGCACCATTAAATGAGGTAGGCTATGTGAGACCCGCATCAACAGATTTATAATTTATAATTTGATGAGTATAATAGTACCGGGATCCACAACATTTAGTTAGCATATAGTTCTTCAAGCTTTGCGGGACCCGTAATGTTAAACTTAAGATAGAGCGTTAATTCCTGCATAACATTGTTGGACCCAAGAAATATCATTTGATGTTCATCATAAACAAACCGATGGCAGCAATCGAGATTGATCATTACGGAGATCGGAAATTCTAAATAATGAGTCTGATCTTGTGAGATCCAACGTTAAAATATAGATGCAAAGTGAAGTATTAGAGGTGACCGACATTGCGAATGAAAGAACTCAGAGCACCAATTATATTTGTCAGTTTTATGAGAAAAAATTTGACAAAAAATGATCACGGCCACCGATGCTCATTGAAAAAATTGACCTCATTAATCAACATAAAATAATGAAAAACTTAATAACAAAATCATATATGCATTATTTTTTTTTTTTTTGAAAATCATATATGCATTATTTGCATCGGAATTATCTTTCTAATAACATACGGTGACAGTTATTGAGCACGTGCAGCACACTTGGCCCACGCTAGTGTATCTAAACGAGACAGAAGAATACCAAAAGATGTGCATTTTAAACTGGATAAATTTCAGAGTGACATAGCAAACAGTACACAAATCAAAATCAGATTTTCCAGTACTTTTTCCCCTTCCTTGTCAACTGTACAAGGCCCAAAGATATATAGTAATAGTAATGCTGTCATTGAGACCAAAGCTTGAAACATCAATGTAGCAAAATCTCCAGAACTGAAGTCATCCCAAACACCCACTGATCCATATGACTACCTAGGTGATGGAATCTCACCCAAAAATGATACTAGTAGTATAGTGATAACAGCCCGCCGGAAGAGAATAGGAGGGGCACCAACCACGGGCTTGGATTGTAGATATAGGCAGAGGTTTAATGATAATATGAGCAATATGATCAGCTCAAGCAATGAGCTTGATGAAAATCAGGTTTGAGCAACTTTCCCCCTACAAAGTGATAATCAACCTCTCATGGAGAGGAATATTTTTATTGAACAACCAGGCCCAATCTCTTTCATGCAAAAGCTGAATTGAGTTGTGCAGTCATGGATTCAATGAGAGAAGGTTAATTTACAGTAAGGAAGATGTCATCCACATTCTAGGAGATATGTAACAGAGGTAGCGTCTTTTGGACATAAAGAGTGGTGTGAATGGTGTCGCAGCCAATACAGAGAAGAAAAGATTAAAAAGGATACAAATTTGGAAGCATCAACTGAGGTTGGCACGAAATGACCACCTCCAAGCCTACAGTGCACGGATACTCCAAAAAAGCCCCGTATGAGTATTGGATACGCACCAATTACGGCAAAAAAGTAACCACTTATTTTTACTCTTTTGTCCAACATCCAATATCGCTCAGATAGTGAAGAATATGGCAGGATACGTCACAGCAGGGTTAAAAACTATTCTTCAAACCTATTAGACGGATTCAAACTGTGAATAATGATAATTACACAAGATCAATGCAATAACAGATCCTGAAACCTCAATCCCCCATGGGAAAACAGATTCTGAAACCTCATCCAAATACTCTTGGCTTCCGTCAAAATGAGAAACAGAATAACACAGGCTACATCACTTCCCTTATATAATCAGGAAAAGAGTCTAGGCAGAGAAAACACTTTATCTTCAAAAAATTTGGAGCAAGCATATAATTAATTCTGACATATATATGGAGGTTTATATGAGTAATATATATTATAGTTGCACAGGAATGGAAATGTGTGGGAGGAAAGTAGATAACAATGCCACAAAGCACAAGTACAGCCATTATTGGTTTGCGCATGTGGGAGCAAGGACTTGAAAATAGGAGTGTGAAAAGATAAATGCAACAGCTGAGAACCATATATGAGTGAAACATTCCTAGATCTTTCCTTCTACTCTTCTTTTTCTTTTGGATAGGTAGCGTTTAAGAGCTTGAGTGATCTCTATGGATCCATTATCTATGATAATGGTATAAGCTGACTCTATTAACAAGGAAGCTATTTGCCCTAATGTGATGTTGTTGTCCTGACTAAATATATTCCATTGAACCAAATACACTGCAGTTTATCGTAACTTTGAGCAATTTTCCAGGTTACATCAAGGCAACTGACTGAGAATCGTTCTTACTCACCCAATACAAGTCATGTGAGTTTCCACCAACACAGCCTTGCTCCAAGCTTTTCTAAGAGCTCAGGAGATTGAGCCCCAACTAAGGTCCTCTCCCTTCCTGTTTCTCTGCTCTTCAACGGAACATCTCCACTTTTCACTTCAACGGAACATCTCCACTTTTCAATGCCGAAAGAGACCCTTGAACAACACCCAAAATACCAAGAAAACAATTCAAAGTGTATTCTCATTTCGATATAGAAACCTATAACAAATGGTATGTCACCTCATCATATTTTGGTTATTTAGAAGGTCTCTAGAATATCTAGTAGCCATTTAAAGACTATTGCTCTTGGTCTATTCCTATTCTCCGAGGAACTAAGACACTTCTGATCATCTCATTAGCAATGTATCATGCATTTTCTCTCCTATAGTAGTGCTAGTATGATACTATTCATCCCTTCTATAAACAATTATGACTTGACTATACATCCTGCATTTCCCCGCACTTTGTTCATTAATTTTCTAGCAACAAAATTACCCAAGTTTTAGTATGATTAGAAAGTTCACTTTTACTTGACTTCTAACTATTTTAAACACAGAAACCTGATTAATTTTAGAACGAATTCCCGGTCGATGATGTTAATATTTTGACCACAAGCGAATGAGGAACCAATTACGGAAAAATAAGAATTAAAACCAAGAATGAACTGAACTATGTACAAGAAATCACTCTCAGAAACCAAAAACACTCAATATTCGGAAGAGAAACCAGAAGCATCAAATGAATTCCAGATCTCATATTCAACTCAAGCAATCTGAACTCCAAAGTAGTTTAGAATTCCTACCACACCAAGGTTACCCATGCCAGAATTTCTTAGGAAACAAATATAACAAAAACAGACCCGTCGAGGATTAACGAGTCGCCTTCTTCTTTCCAGCAATTGCAACACTCTTTCCCTTCAATGTCCGGCAATTATTCTTTGTGTGCTGCCCTCTACACGGCAACCCTTGAATGTGTCGTATTCCTCTGTAGCACTGAATCTCCTTCAACCTCCTAATCGCAATCGCATTGAATCGCCTCTGAAAACTCAAAATTCACATGAATATTACACACAATACACATAGGAAAACCCAATGTACCATGGAAACCAACATTTTCTGACATAATCCAACTAGAATTCGAGACAACCCACATCATATCTATCTATCTATCTATACTCTATAGTAAGCACATATGGACACGACGCTGTCTCTATTCTTTTCTTTTTTTGAAAACAGACATACGAACTCCGCATTAGAGTCTTATCTTTTTTTACAGCCGATCCCAAGCCTGAATAGAGGAGGGTTGTGTGTTAGGTAGCTGACAGCCAACATGTAAAAGCCCCGTTAGATCTTTATGACATGAATCCTAATATTGCTTTGAAGAGGATGAGACTGGGTAAGGCCTTAGGGCCAGATGGTATTCCTACTAAAGTCTGGACAAGCCTTGGTGCAATGGGGGTGCCTTCGTTGACAAAGTTATTCAACAAGATTATTATAACTAGGAAGATGCTTGACGAGTGGAAAAGGAGCAGCTTAGTACCTATGGTTACGAATAAAGGGGATATTCAAAGTTGCAACAACTATAGAGGCATTAAGTTGATGAGCCATACAATGAAGTTTGGAAAAGAGTTATTGGGCATCGCTTGAGAATGGTGAGAAAGGTGTCAAAGAAGCAATTTGGATTTATGCAACGGAGATTGACCATGTAAGCAATTTACTTGTTAAGGAGATTGGTAGAAAAAAATTATAGGGAAAAGAGGAGGGATCTCCATCTGATTTTTAAAGACATAGAAAAACCTATGATAGGGTGCCCAGGGAAATCACATGGTGGGTTTTGGAGCAAAAGGGAGTGACAAGGATATCTCGGTGTGGTTAGAGACAAGTATGGAGGTGCCGTCACTACAATTAAATCATCAATAGGGGACACAAGTGAATTTCCAATTATAGTAGGGCTATACCAACCTTACCTTTTTGCCTTAATTATGGAGGAGTTGACTAGACATATTGAGGATGATATTACGGGGTGTATGTTGTTTGCAGATGATATCGTTTTAGTGGATGAAACTGCCAATGGGGTTAATGCTAAATTAGAAATTTGGGGTTAATGCTGAATTAGAAATTTGGAGAGAAGCACTAGAGTCCAAAGGATTTAGGATAAGTAGGAATAAAACTAAGTATATGCATTGAAAGTTTAGTGACAATAGAAATGCCCAGGCGCAGAAGAATTGAGGACTCAGGATCAAGAGACACAAAAAAGTGAGCGCTTTAGGGACTTAGGTTCAATTATTAGCAAGTATAGAGAGATTACAAATGATGTAACCCATATGATCCAAGTTGGGTGATTCAAGTGGAGAGCCGCTTCTAGTGTATGGTGTGATCGAAGGGTACCTAACAAATTGGAAGGGAAATTTTACAGAACTGTTGTAGGACCAGAGATGCTATACGGGACAAAGTGTTGCCCTATCAAGAAGCAACAAGTGAGTAAGATGAGTGTAGCTCAAATGGGGATGTTGAGGTAGATGTGTGGTAAGACTAGGAGAGATAAAATTAGAAGCAAAACTTTTCATGAGATGATAGGAGTTGTACCTATACAGGATAAGTTGAGAGACAATAGATTAAGGTGATTTGGACACATTTACCATAGACCTGCAAACGCAATCGTCAAGAAGAGTGACATGATAGTAGCGGATAGTAAGGCTAGGGGAAGGAGGAAGACCTAAAGCAACTTTGGATTCCGTGATACGAAAGAATTTGGACTTATTAAATCAAAGTGAACACGTCGCCCTGGACAGAGTTCAATGGAAAAATAGGATTCATTTAGCCGGATTGGGACACAAGGCTCGGTTTGATAAAACCGACACGGACAATCCACAACAATACACGGCAGCAGCTTCTATTCCTCAACTCTCTCTTTTCATTTTCCCACCAGAACTTACCTTCGCGTTCAATTTCTTTCCTTATTAAAGTCTCCATGTCCAACCGCAAATAAATACCATTTAACATAACAACAGAATTTTAAGTGTTACCAACTCTTATGAGACCGGTTCATACGGGACATTGCTCCCGCTCTAATTGGCCCCAGTTAGTAGACAGTTAGATTCGTCTGCTAAAGTATAGTAGAGATGCGCGCAAGCTGTCCCGAGTTATAAAAAAGTAAACATGACATAATTTCAACATTTATAATTATGTAATTACATCGTTGTGCATTGCACGGGGCACTGCTTGTAGGCAACATTATCAAACATGTGTGCATAAAGGAAGGGGTTTAGAGAGAGAGAGAGAGGGGATTACGAGGTCGCCTTCGATCATGTAACTAGAGACTTTGGCACGGAGAGAGGCGAGTTCGTCCTCGCTCAAGTCCTTGGTGATCTTGTTATCCATGGTTAGGTCAATCAGGATTTGGCGCGCCCTGGTGCGGCCGATACCATGGATGTACTGCAGGGAGTACTCCACCCTCTTGTTGTTCGGAATCTCCACGCCTCCCACACGCGCGCAAGTGATTGTCAGTCTTGGGAACTGAAAGAGCAACACAAGAAAATTCACAATCAGAACAATTAAATCCTTAAAAAAACCCATGTTTGGAAGGTGGAGAATGATAGACCTTGGGAGGGGTTGGAGTGGGGTAAGAGAGAGAATAGGGGTTTCTGGCGGGTTTGTTGGAGATGAGAGAGAGTGAGGGCGGGAAAGGTGTTGCAAGTGCTTGAAGAGCCATTTTCCTGTCTGTCTGAGACTGGAATGAACCACCGGTGGAGAGAGAGAGAGAGAGAGAGAAGATGAGGGGGTTGTTCTTGTTTAACTCTTCTTATCCTGTGTTTTTTCCATTTTTCTTTTTTTCCATTTTTTTTTTGGGAAAAATAACGGCCTAGAACGTGTTTTGATAATTAATATCCGTCGAGGACATGCTGAAAATATTTGTTAACGCCAAAAATGTCTTTGACCGGTATCTATCTAATAAAACAGAAGGTTGTTTGTCCTACGTGGCACCTTTGTCCTATGTGGCACCCATTATGCACATCTACCTAATAAAACACAAAGGTGTGGGGACCACACAAATACAAGTTGAAAGAAGGACTGAGATTCATTTGATCCAAGGGTTGATGTGTGCTCTCCAACTCTCTTAAGAAAACACCCACACTCTTACAAATATATTACAAAAATGCTATCGGTTCTTTTTACCCACTACTCGGCTTCTGGCATTGACATAAAAAAACAAAAATATATTACAAAAATGCCCATGCCTACGACACGGGATGCGTAGTGCCGCAGGCATGGGCAAACACTAGTTAATTATAAAAACACATCATTTGCCGTCATTTTTTCCTTCTTCTTTTTTATGAGTTTATGGGTTAAATTTTGCTAAAAGGGCTGTGAGCCTAGCTCAGCTCAGCCCAGTCCATGTTTCTTTTTTTGTTGGGCCGGACATTATACCACAATTAAATGGTGAAGAGTTTTTTTTTTTTTTTTTTTTTGAGGAAAGAAAACTGCAGAAGATTGATATAGGAAAATATTTTTCAACAAAAAGATACAGGAATAAATAAATAATGCGGGAAAAAAAACGACGGAGCTGAAAAAACACACTACAAGAAAACCCACCAAAAGTGAAGCTGTAGTGAAAACGATCAATTAGCTCATGCAAGTAGTTTGGAGACCGATCAAGTTGAAGCCACTATGCCATTGCCGCCACCTCTCTGCAGTAGTTTTCTCCCAAGGGGAGAACTTGGGGATCCGATGAGGGACTGCACTAGGGGAGGGAGAGGGGGCAACATGGGCGGAAAGTGAAAAGGAAAGAGATTGAAGTGTGAGAAAAGAATGTAAAAAGGAAATTCATTTTCTCTTATGTGTTTGATTAAAATGAAAAGTTTTATAAGAATCTTGCAAGGAAATATATAGTAGTATAAAAATACTTACCCTTAAATACAACGACGATGATGATAGGAAAAGAAAAAGGAAAGTGATTTTCACACTCCCCTTTTTTACAATCCACGTTTCATTTTTCATTTTTTTGTCTTTATCCACATGAATTTATTATGTTGTTCTTTTCTCAACACATTTTTTCAAAAATCTAAGGGCAATATTGTAAATTCATGTGGATAAAGACAAACAAGAGAGCATGAATTGTAAAAAAAAAGAGTGAAAATTATTTCCCCCAAAAAAATTATAGGCATAGTGGGAAGTGCGATAATAGGAAAGCAACTTTCACAAAAAAAAAAAAAAGTGAAAGTTATGTAACTAATCATGCTTAATGTGTTGTACAGGAAGCATCTGTTACTATTTTCATGTTAATCAAACGCCAAAAAAGTGTCGAGTTTTCTGCTTTCTTGCATATTTTTATTACTTTCACTCTAATCAAACGCCAGAAAGAATGTTCTTTTGAACATTTATATAGGGAAAAGGAACATCAAGTTGTATGGGCATTGATGCAACAAAATCTTGGCCGAATAAAACCTGAACTATGTCAAAACAACGTACCACTATTCAGAGAATGTCATACATCAGACTAAAGTGCCACAAGGCCCACAACAGATGACTCCTCGTTTGGACAAGGATAAGTTTTCCTCTTTTTAACCTAACCAGAGAAAAACAAGAAGCAAAATTAAGCAGAAGCAACCACCAGCATAATTCTGATATGTCATTGCTTTCTAGGCTTGTACTGGTAAAACCATCCACAGACAGTAATATGCTTTCATCGCTTAGATTTCAGGCGAGATAGAGCGTGCCACAGATACGATAAGAGCGCCACTCATCGATAGGTCAAGGACGAAAAAACAATACTACCAGTTAAGGGTATGACTTATGAGTGTATCATCCATAATATCTATAGCATGCCCCACAGATACAGGTAAAATGTGTTTCCATATGCCTCCTTCGAGTTTTCCTCGGGGTGGCGACACCGTCATCTTTACACCCAACATCTACTCCGCAGTTACAACCTTGAACTACAATTAAAACAAAAATCAACCAACAAAAAGAAAAATCTTCACAGTATCATTCCAAACTGTAACCAAAGAAATCACGAGTAGAGCCCTGATACATTCCGGAGTTACAGAGTATGAAGCAAAGCAATGACATGTCCACAGAAACATTTAACACACTTGGATCATCAATTTTGTCATGTTTCAATGACCACTGTGCATAAAACCAAATGACATCTAATCTATGAATCGAAACCAGAAAACTGTTAGATAATTCACAATACTAGACACCGTAAACACCAGAAGACCCATGCTTCCGAATTGATCTACTGATAGGAACCCAACTTCGATATGAACACCAAGCGGCATAGTTTTTTTTCTTTATTGTGATCCAAATTCTACACTTTCACTTCCATTTTTAGTGGTAGAAAGTGAAAATTATAAACCTCTATTAGCTGCTCTGCGCCTCCGCCTCCTCCCCAACCTTTCAGGCGCGAATCTACTGCGATATCGGCGAAACCGAGAGAACAAATTATCCCCAAAACGACCAGATGCAGCTCCGGTCCCACCCATGTCACCATCTTCTTCATCAGATGAGTGATACCCCCTATCAAAGTTGAAATCACCATTCCTCCCTCCACCCAAGGATTCAAACCTGAAAATAGGATCATCCATATAGTCATCCATATCATAATCGCTAGAAAACCCGCGATAGTTCCTCTCAATTACATAATCGCCAATCACAATTGCCCCTGGGGTGGACGATCTAATTGTACTGATCACATCATCTCTTTCTCTCTCATGTTCGAGCCTCTTCCATTTCTCAGCAAGTGAAGGGTCCACCTCACGTGGGCGGGCCCGTGGGTGCTTTGCCCTGACGTGCTTCCTGAGTTCTTTATAAGTTCCGACAAATGAGCAATTATCTTGCATACAGGTTCTCCTCTTGGCATTAAGATAATTACGTGCAGGCTCGACCACAGTCCAACCTTTGACCTGACCACGGCAAAGCGGACACAAAAGCTCCGATACTTCCGCTTTTTCATCGGGGCAATCAAACCCTAGATTAAAAGCTGTGTTGTCCATGGTCCCGTGACTGGATTCTGCAATCTGGGTCGAAGTGGTTTTAGTATACGCCTTCTTGTACTGCTCAAGACAGTTGGAATAGCGATTGCTAGTGGCACACATGTAAGGGAGGCAACCCTTGTGGTAAGAGGAGCAAAGGAGAAGGACCGCATTGTGAGGATACTCCATACAAACAGAGCACTTTGCATCCTTCCACTCTTTCTTCTCCGATACTTTTGAACTTTTCTTCTTTTGGTGGACATCTTTCGAAACCTTCGAAGAACGAGACGGAACTAGATATGGGTTGACCTTGTGACGTCGGGAATCAGACTTCTGCCGCAACTTGCTAACTTTTGCCATTCTCAAGTCAAACCTGATACTCATCCCAAACCAAATTAGAATAAAACACAACGAAATGTGCAGGGCAGACCATATCATTCTAGAAAGTTACTGACTCAAATATATGAGGAAAGAAAAAACAGGTTTGTCAGTTAACAATGTCTACTTAAATACTGTTTAAATAGGACTCAAGTAGGACTGCATATTTTGTAGGGTTGTCCAAGAAAAACCAAGAACTGTGAAACCGGTCCGGACCGAACCGATCCGTGCCTTTTGGATTTTGTCAGTGGATTAATGGTCCGGACACGGATTCGAAAATTAAAAAACCATGAGATACGGATTAGGATTGGATTTTCATTTCAAAATTAACCGAACCGGACCGTGAGATATTTTAAAAAATAAAAAATATATATGTGTATGGGTAACATTTATAAATAATTATAACTTTACTAATTGTTATGAATTTTTTTTAACAATTTTACATTAATATGACAATATATAGAACTTAAGGGATAATAAGTGTAATGTTATGGAATGTAATAGTGTAATGTGATGGTGTAATAGTGTATCTGAACTGGAACTAACTTGCTGGTATCTGATCTAACTTGCTGTAATAGTGTAATGTTATGGAATAACTAATAAGTGTTTGCACTTTGCATTTTTAGTTAGCAGTAGAATCATTTTATTTTTATGGAAGAAAATCCGTGGATAAAACCGGGAGCGTGAGACTTTTGGATTAGGATTGGATTGCATTTTCTAAAAACCATAAGATACAGATTAGGATTGGATTCATAGAAATTCGATCCGATCCGGACCGTGGACAACCCTAATACTTTTGCGTACTATATACATACTTGTTTCTCCTATAGTTTGACAAAAGAATTAACAAGGGTTTCCCTTTTCCAAATTACTCCCAGTGTAGTACATAAATTATCTCATTATATTCAGTTATTCCAAAAATGATAAACCACCATGAGATACCGAAAACCAAGCATTAAAATCCTATACACACAGGCATAAGTACCAAGCTGAGTGATGATAGAGATACAAAAGCACACAGCATCCAGAGTTCATCGTAGGAAAGAAAGAACAAACGACTAATGATGGAATATGAAAAAAAATGGATCTTTTACTATCTGCCACAAAACAAATTCTTCATAAACAATACTATTAGGATGTGACATTCAAGTTAATTGAAATCACAGTCTGAATAAACCATCGATGATCAAATCAGATTGTTTTACAATTCAAAAGACCAGTAAATACATGCAAAAACAGCTATCAACATAAAAACTCAATGTCACCGAACTAATTGCAACAAAACAGCTCTCAATAGCATATGGCACAGTAAACTTAATTTAAAACACAAAAGAAATAGCCAACATTGTAAAGCTCCAAGGTTAAAACTTACAAGCAACTGAAACCAACGGTGATGTCCAAGTTGAGCTGTAAAAAGGAAACCAAACAAACCCACCTCATGAATGATTACAGCCAAAAAATACGTATACACACGCAAACATATCAATCAAACTTATTTGCCGCCAAGGCTTGCTTGACTCAATACAATTATCCACCTTAAGCACTTTACGGTTGAAGAATAAGTTTGACAATCACAAAGAAAAAGGTAGGAAGAATATGTGTTCGGCATGTCTAGTTGGACAAATTTGACAACAACTTTAAGTAGTCGTTTCATGGGAAATTATGCAATAAACTCCCATTAAATGCATCAGAAGCTCTATGCCTCTATGGTACTTAACAAAACACCATCTTACCCAAACAAATAATGAACAAGCATATGCAGAATATGAAACCTTTCCATATCTAGTTGTCAATAGATGGTTCCAGCATAGCACCACCATTCGATTCTATCTACATTGCTACCACTCCAAATTCCCTTCATTCCCACAATGATTCCACACCACTGGTTATCTCTTTCTCCCCCATCCTTCCTTTGCTAAACCTCTTTGCAACCCTAATGCCGGTCTTGGCAATCTCTTCAGCCTCGTATTCAGATAGAATATACCACTGTATAGGTATAATTTTTTGTAGCTTGCACATACTGATATTGGGTAGTTTGGGTGGTGGTTGGACTTGGTTTCGTGGTGTTTAGTGGATGCGATGGCTTGGTGGGAATGGCGATGGTGGTCGAGGGGGGTGATGACTGTGTTTGGAAGTGGCAGATGAGTTGGAGATGCAGGTTACAAGGTTCGGCAATGATGACCTTTTGGGGGCCTGCAATGGCCATATCGTCGTGAGTACAAGTGGGGTAGCATAACAACTTACCCACCATGCAATAGCTGCACAGATAGCTTGCCCAAGCTTCACACGAATCGTCAACGATTGGTGCTAAGGATGGATTTCAGGGTGGTAGAGCTGGTCACTGTTGGAAAAATTCTTCTCGCGTGGGCCACGGGGTGTTGAAATGGAGGAATAAAAAAGGGTAAACCTACCATAAAGCTTGAACCCCGTCGTCTATTCTAATAAAGGGAGAATTCCTGGTGTGAATAAACTTGCGAAGCTGGGGCAGATTTCCACCAACTGCCCAAATAAGTTTCTACGACTACTTTTACCTCGTTTTTATGAACTTATGAGCAAAACAGTAACAAACTGAACACCACCTTACCATCACTACTACTACTATGGACAGCTTGAGTAAGAAGGGGGGGGAAAAAAAGGAACATGACTTTTGGGCCACCATCGACAAATTTAGGAAGCAGAATTTCCTCGTCAAAAAATATTTAAAATCAAAAATAACATCTTACAACTGGGCTGATAAGGTTTGAAAACATCCAAAAAACCAGAAGTTTGCAACGCCAAAGAAACAAAGTCTACTGCAGAACCCCAGTGAAGCCTGTACACATACGAACTAAAAATGTATGATCCCAGCCTGTACACATACGAACTAAAAATGTATGTTCCCAACGACCTGAAAACTCCTAGAAATTAGACATTCATAAAAAATTTACCTATTCCATATGGACCGTATCAATTGTATAAAGCCAAGACCATAGAGAACATAAAGCAAGACCATAGTCCATAGAGAACAAAAATTTTAACCCTAAACTTTGGTATCGGGGTGGATTAGGTTAAGCATCTTTAACATGACACCCCATCAATACGGGCATTGTTCTAAAAGTAGGCCGACTAAGTCCCGCCTAGGTGCGAGGCGGTGGTCTAACGCCTAGATTAGGCAAAAGTAGGCCAACTAGTCTTGCCTAGGCGTGAGGCGGGGGTCTAACGCCTAGATTAGGCAGTTGGCTAGTGCCTAGTCTATGCCTAGGCACTTGGGAGCCCTTTTCCGCCCGACTAGAGCCTAGTGATTATGGGAGTGACAGCCGAGATTACGCTATGTAGATAACCAATAGTGTGTATACATGTTCGTATTACAACCCAACCCTTGCAGAATAACTACCTTTTCATCACACCGAACAAACAGGGCCGGCTTAGAAGAAAGGCGAGAGAAGCATGGGCTTCGGGCCCCCAAAAAAAGGCTAAAAATGAGGGTCCCCAAATTCTAGAACCCCTATATAAATATGGCCCAAAATTTTTTTGCACTAAGCCACCTTTACACAAAATAGGGCCAATTGAAATTTAGGAGCCACAAAATAGGCCTAACCATGGAATTACTAATTAGAAACACTTATTATCAACTCCCATAGGCCATAACCCATTACAGCATTACACTGAGAAATGCTAGAGGCGATAAAATAAAAAAGAAAAAAGAAAGAAAGAAACGCTTGACGTCTGACGACTCGAAGAGAAGGGACACAATGACCGACGACTGTGGACGGGAAATACTTGCATGCAGCACACCTTAAGGCCCCTCTTTTACCATCTCCAACCCTCCACCTCTATCAAGTAAGTTTTTTATTATCTAGAGCAGTTGACCTAATTGGTAAAATTTTTAGGATTTTCCTTTTTATTTATGGTGATGAATATAATAATGTGGGGTTTGAATCGTTTGATTTTAATTCATGGGTGTTCGATTTTAGGCATGAAGCCTTGATTAGAGTTTTTTATTATCTAATTGGTGATGATTGAAGTTGGAGCCTTGATTGTGATGGGTTTTTTTTTATGAACTCTTTGTAGACCAATTTTTGTATAAAAATATAAGGAGGCCTCATTCAAGAGGTTCACTTCTGGCCTCCAAAACAAAACTTATGAGCCGGCCACAGTTCCCTTGCATGAAATGTAAGATTGAGGAAGTTATAAATCTATGCACACATGCAATATACAAATACAAATACATATGCTTATGGATCACACAATTTGGTTCCTTCCCATTTCTCAATAAAGAGAAAAGAACAGGCAAAAAAATTATTGGTTAGAAATCAAAAATTCAAACTTACCTTGCAATGGAAATGAAAAAAGCAAACTTGCCTGTACAAATCTTAAACCTCGTATAACCCCCAATAAATAAGCCTCTCATTTGTATTTCTCTTAAACACTTACAAGATGAAGTCCATGCTGCAAAGCACTCAATTTTCATGGGCAACCTAAACCCACCCTTATAATTACCTTATTTCATACCCAACTATACGAAATCAAATCCACCAAAAAAATGACCCAAATCCTTGGCACAAAACAGAACTTGGACAAAGATAAGAAAAGAACACACATTTTCAAAGTTTAATAGCACACGCACACAGGGATGTATACAAACAAACTTAGACATAGAATTAAGGAAAAACATAAGCCAAATCGAACCCCAGATACAATCAACCAATGCGTAGATAGAAATCGAGATCTAGATCGAGCGTACCAGGATATGAAGGGCGAAAAGAGGTAGCGTTGATTGATGAGAGAGAGAGAGAGGAGGAGGAGGGGATTCCGTTCAAAAGTGGAGAGAGAGAGAGAGAGAGAGAGAGAGAACAAACGTGCGAGGTTTGCTCTCTCGCTCTGGTTGGCGCAGGTTGCGTAAGTTGCGTTGGGTTGCGTCGTGGGGAGGGAGTGGTGAGAGAGAAACTGTAGAAAATGAAAAATGGGAGAGAAAGAGAGAGAAGACTGGGCTGGGCTTTTCTGTATTTTTGTAGTAGAAAAATGCGAAAAACAGCCCATTAGACTATAGTATTTGCGGATCAAAAAAAAAAAAAAAAAGACTATAGTATTTTATTTTTTTTAATGACGAAGGAACACCCCTGCAATCAAGGCCGCTAATTGAACTTGATTGCACAATCCAAACCTCCGGGGACTAACACGACCACACCAGCCAATGGCCCCCCACTTGCAGTACCCCAAACTTTGACGAGTACTCCCAAAATATGGCACTTGCCTGAACGGCTGGGGTAACCATGGGTGTGTCCATTAGACTATTGTTATAGTAGTTCAAAAAGTGTATTGAAATGTGTTTTAGCGTATTAAAAAAACATAAAAATGTTTTGAAAATTATAAAAATGTGTATTTGGGTGTAGTTTTTTTTTTTTTTTTTTTTTTCCATTTTCGCTTTTGTAGAAATACAGTCCTAGTTTGATTTAAATGTTGGGTCGGGTCGGGTTTGGACCGGTAATGTGCCATAGTGTCGTCATCTTTTTGACAGAATAATGTCATCACATATAGAGAGAGAGGTGGGGCAAGATTTCTTCTTAATTACTCCAAGAGAGAATTCGTTGGTGAATTTAAGGCATTTTCGTGATATTTCAGATTTGGAGACCTAACCACGTGCACCTAACCACGTGCACCGGTCCTTAATTGCTGATTTTTTTTTTAGGATAATTGTGACACTTTTGATAAACAAAAGTTTGGCCTTTTTTTTTTTTTTTTGGAACAATTTCTTGTATAAAAACATTCAAAAAATCAGGACCGTTAAAAAAGATCGATAATTGGAGACATGTGGTCTGTCACTTTTTTGTTTATCCGTTTTTGAACTTTATAATTTTTTGAATTAAAAATATGAACTGTTTGGATATAATTTTATGACTTTTTGCGCCAACTATAAAATCTTGATTAGTACATTAAATCTTTAAAATATGACCAAAAAATTGGGAAATCTAAAAGGGAAAAACATGTCACATAGATTTGCGCGAATTTGAGTCATGAAATAAGTTTCTTCCCAGAAAAGCAAAAAAAATATTTTCAAATGCTTACTTATAAAATATTTTCAAATGCTTACTTATCTTTTTCCAAACACACCCCAAACTATATAATATCGCCATGGGAAAAAACAAAAACCATTCCTTCATCCGTCCTTACAATCCCGAGATGGGAAAAAAAATGGTATTGCAAGTGGGTTAAGTGAAATTACCCTCTTGCCCTCCACTAAAAAAAGTGATTAAACAAAAAGAAACTAAATAAAATAGCAAAGCAAAAACTTTTATAACCCAAGACCGACCCTACCAATCGCAACCTTCTTAGGTCACGTGGCCACATGATTCTGACCACAACTATTGGGTTTCAACCTTTCTACGTCAATACGAAAAAGAAACAAAAACACGAAAAATGAGCTTCATACATTACTCTGAAAATGAAACACACCGCAATTTCATTAGAATAAAACGCAACAAGCGTATCAAACAAAAACGCGCAAAAATAAGCTTCATACATTACTCTGAAAATGAAACACACCCGCAATTTCATTAGAATAAAACGCAATAAGCGTATCAATCAAGTCCCACATTTGTTTAGAAGAGGACATATATGTACAAGTGACCTCTGATTCTGATCTTTACAAACACGGTTCATGCACGGTTTTAACTTCCCGAATAACTTTAACCCATCGAGGGAAATGGGGAAATAATGACAATATTCTGCCTATTTTGTCATTGTCAATAGATCACTTTCCGTATCATGTAACAAAACAACAATGGTAACCCGAAAGCCAAAACTCCAAACAGATTGAAAATCGAGGTACAGACAAACTCACGGAGTTCATATTCCTTGACGAACTC
This sequence comes from Rhododendron henanense subsp. lingbaoense, assembly GCA_020567845.1. Lineage (NCBI taxonomy): Eukaryota > Viridiplantae > Streptophyta > Magnoliopsida > Ericales > Ericaceae > Rhododendron > Rhododendron henanense. The sequence goes on along the minus strand of CM036315.1, from coordinate 33,195,096 downwards.
CAAATGCTGCATTAAGCCTCTACAAGTTTCAACATGCAAGACATCTGGTATAATCCAGGCAAAAACCAAACGATTACCATCTTCAGTCTCGCGATCTGTTGCTTCTCTGTTACAAACACGTCCTGATGGATGGAGCTGTTTACAAGAGACAAGATGTCATGATGACATTGACGTGGCAAAGCAAAAATTATATTAATTTTTATTTTTTGAGGGAAGTAAACTTGCAAGGAACGGAGTTCAACACAGTTACAAAATTTGTTTGGGTGAACTGAGCAATTTCAGATTCTGTGTCAATACATAGCCTGACTCCGACACAAAAGAGTTTGGACACCGAAACAAAACAACACTCTTTGGACTATCTTCCAAGAAAATTGCGCTTCAGACACTTGGAGAACATTTACACCCACAACCCTAAACAAAGAAAACCAATACAATGCCGTGTAGGATATAAAAAACAAAAAGAGGCTTCTAGAGACAAGAAGGTTGAAGGGAAAGTCCCTCAAAAGCTTCTGGGACCAGAACTTCCAATAGAGTAACGGACATGCAGCTTCTTTTGGGGGAAAGAAAAAATAATATCAAAATCCATACATGCCCATCATGTATATCAAAGAGCTTAAAGGCATGTCAGACAACCAAATATAGTGAGAACAAATGTGTGGGACGCAGAAAATAATGGCCTTTGAATAGACAAAGATTTACCTCTTTATCTTCAATTATCCAAAGCTGACGGCAGTTTTTAAATCCGACGGACAAAATTGTATGGAGATGATGAGCCTGAGGAGAAGGAAAGCGACCTCTTAACGTATGGATGGTCCAAGAGCTGCGAAGCCGTGGGACGTGCACTTGGGTTAACTTGTAAGCACTGGAGGATGAAATCTCGCGCATCAGCAGACAGAGAATCAGGAACAAGCGGCGGCACGCCCCTTCCAATCCTGAACAATGCCTGCATCTGCTTTCCCAAGAGCAAGAGGTCAACACATTTAGCAATTGCCTGTAATAAACTAACAGAGTACCATATAACTGAGCCAAAAGTGCAGTCATGTTACCACCATTAATATTGGCCTAGTGAATACAGATCGTGTGAGGTAAGATTTCTGAAAGTTGCATGTAAAGAAGGAATCTCGTAAAATCCTAACGAATAGTAACTAAACAGTAGATTTTTATTGGCGGATACCTAATTCTACATGTCTAGTGGAAGAACTTTTGGCTTTGAGTTACCAAGGATTCACAAAATCTCCATGTATTACCAGTGGTTACAAGCGGTTTACTTTTACATTGCTTACCACTACAATATCTCCCATCCCGACAATGCTTTAGTTCCAACCGGGAAAGGATAAATCCAAGTCACTCCTAATGTAATGTGGATAACAAAAAAATTTACTCACACCCCAAAAAACAAATTTGTGAACATTTTGTCCAACAAAAAAAAGGCATGCAAAAGTAATTGTATAAGAATAAACACTAAATGGAGCTACGTACGCTTTCTAAATCCGAGTACGGAATCTGACGAGTCAACATCTCTAAGACAGTGCACCCAAGGCTCCATATATCTGCTGCAAGCCCATACCCTTGGTTATTCCTTTTAACAACCTGCAATGACAAACGTTGATCATCAGAAAAGCATTTTGGCAGTCAACTCTGTCTGTCTTGCTCTACAGATTAATACTCTACATAAATCATCCCAATTTTAAGTAAAATGCACATCTATAAACATATGAGACTACAGAATTTGCATTTGCTGAAGTATGGATATATGTCCTCTATTATCTACAAATGTAAATTTCCAGTTTTCTATTTCTGTTCTACATGGTTTGCCACAATAACAATACCTCGTTGGCATTTCATTACGTTCCACAGTAGTATGGTGCCAGTACACAAAAACTAAAGAAAACACTCTGTTTTATTTCATCTCATATCCGAACTTCATAAAATTTCCTGTTACGTACCCTCACAACAATCCATTCAATGTAGTCTTTTCTCGTTTCATTTTCCCATCTTGCCTCAAGAAGTTTGTAACAAGAAACTTCCCATTGCATGTTCATATACTTATTGTTAGAGCTTGTCCCACATGGGTTAATTATTACCTCCAAAACTATTATATGAGCTTGGGCGGCCTCTCCACTCATTGTCAATTGGCTTTGAGTTGGATGCTTTAACATGGCATCAGAGCTAGACTTTTGGAAGATTTTGGACAAGACTTTCTTAATTGATTGCTCCATTTTTTGCGCCTTAAGTGCACTTTGTTTCGTTGTTCGTTGTAATCCCTATGTTATGGATCCATTGTCTACCTCCACGTGCAAGTCACAGGTCGCTTATGCAGGGGAGTGTTTGAGCTTGTCCTCCAATGGTTAATTATTACCTCCAAAACTAGTATATGAACCTGAGCAGTCTCTCCACTCATTGCCAATTGGTTTTGAGTTGGATACTTTTAATAACTATCTTACATTTTCAATCTTGAACCAGATCACGAGAATAACAATCATATCTTAACCTCTCTGTTCGTACTGAACTAACATCTAACATGTACTTGTCATAGTTTTTATTTTTGCTTACATATTTTCCCTTATAACTTCATTTTTACAACTGTTTTCCATTTCTATAATTCATATCATCTCTTTGCCTTTCACTGGACAAATATATATAAGAAAACTTTTGTTAATCTATTTTGATTTTAAAAAAATACTATATTAAGGAAGGCATTTAAGGGAATGCCACCCACGCATGAAAAGGTCTATTAGAGAAGGTCCCTATCCATTTTCTTGCATATCAAAAAGATCTGTCATACCACGAAATTGATCAAGAGAAGGATGACAATCCTTCAATTCCCAACTGTATACACAAACTACCAAAAATAAAGTTCATCTTATCGCTATATCTTCCTCCAAGTTAAACTAATTCATACCTAAATATTGTTTAACAAGAGAGAGCAACAAGGTGGCACCACCCAAACTAAAAATATAATACAACAAAATGCTACTACTTAACGTTATTCTACTAAGTCCTTTTCATTTGAACCAATCAATGTCAGCTATCCATATACAACACCTAAAGTTTCTACTTCACCACGGGTCGCTACTCAAGAGTTTCAGATAACAAAGCATTCCCAACCGGCCTACGATCCTTCACGTGTGCTAATCCTGGATAAAACACTCAGAAGAAGAAACGATCACACAAAAAATGGTTAGCTGCAAGCTGACTGACAGAAATCAAGTTTGTCCTTGCTGAACAAACTTGTCCTATGCAGGATCAGCGCATGGGAAGGATCGTTGGCCGGTTGCAAAAGCTTATTATCTGGGTAGTGACATCACAGCAGAGTCAGTAGTGCTAGAGAGACTTTGCAGAATCTGAAGACTAGGGTGGACTCCAATTGACATCAATAAGCCAAGTAAGACGCATGTGCTCAAAAGCAGTCCACAGTTAGGACTCAGATCATGGTTTTGTGGATGGATTAATCAAGGGAAAGGAAAATAATAAGGATAGCAAAGAAATAAGTACACTTAATAAGCAAATCAAAGAAATAAGTTCACTTAAACATAATCTAATTTTGAATACGATGTTCAAAATAGGTTGCATGTCTTTGACATCACCTATTTTACATGAACTTCTAAATACGCAAGAGCTTGTGTCATGTTGGAGCTTGTCCCACATCGGTTAAATATAACCTCCAAACCTAGTATATGAGACTGGGCGGCCTCTCCACTCATTGCCAATTGGTTTTGAGTTGGATGCTTTAAAATGGTATGAGAGCTAGGTTTTCGGAGGGTTTTGGACAAGACTCTATGTCGTTGATGGTTGGTTCCCCCTTTGTTTGTCATTAATAGTGAATTGTTGTCGTATATGTTAAATCGTTTGTTTACCTCACGGTCCTCACCACGTGCGAGTCAGGGGTTGCACGTGCGGGGAGTGTTGGGAGTTTGTCCCCCATTGGTTAAATATAACCTCCAAACCTAATATATCATATATGAGACTGGGCGGCCTCTCCACTCATTGTCAATTGGTTTTGAGTTGGATGCTTCAACATGTCACAAACCAAACCCTGGCTAATTATGGTATGACATATACGTCCAACACGTGTATTTAACCATTTGCCCAACAATTCTATAAGAACTTGAATGTACCATACAATTAGTCATGAAATAATGAAATTGTCAAGTTATCAATTGGAGCAAAAGCTTAAGCTGTAAGGAAATGGACCCAACATTACAAATCAAGCAATCTAACAACCTCCATCACATGCAAATCTTGTCTGGCACATGGAAATGCAAATATCCACAGAATGCAAAAGGGAGAAACATAGTGCAAATGGGAAGCAAATGCAAATAGAGAGACTAACCCAAGACCTCTAGCAGCCTTAGCTCTAATACCATGTTGAGTTACCAATTATCCCAAAAGCTTAAGCTGTTAGGAAATGGACCCGACAACATATATTAAGCTATCTAATAGGAACAATATGATTACGCTTGAAACACTTTGTGACCTTGTAAAACCATTTAACCTCAAAATAAAGGAGGGAGCGATTCACTATTTTGTGTCCCCATACCCAACTCCTTCCATGTAAGAGTATGACATCATTCCCGGCTCAAATTGGTAACTAAACCATGCCCACGGGCCAACCTTGTGATATTAAAATTACAGCTGAATCTATGGAACATATAGTTCTGTTAATTAATACAGACTCATGAAAACCAATCAGCCAAGTAGTCACGCATTTAGGAAAAGATTCCAAAAAATCCTACAATGGCCTATCATGGGCACATCACCATGATAGTAGTAACTTGATGCGCTTGTGAGTATCACATGAGAGTTATGATTTCACATGACAAGACAACCAATTCAGTTACTAAATATTGCACCCTTACCCCTCTCCCCCAAAACCATTCAACCCCATTTATGTTATTGACAAAGAGCTCTAAACCTTTGGCAAATCAGCATGCATTAGAAATAAAATTCACGACACCAAATTCAGAGCCATTGTCCTTGGCAGCATGCCACATTGAGGCCCGAAACTCATCATATCTTTCAGATGTATGTATATGACTAAAGTTAAGGGTCAAATAGCCAATTTTCACCTCCATTCTATGTTATCAACAGAAACTCTAGTTTATGATAAATTATCAATCACCATATTACTGTATCCATATCCAAATCACAGAAATCCAACTCGAGAAAAGAATGAGTGATCAGATTAAGGCAAACCTCAGGTGCCATCCAGAATGGAGTTCCCTTGCAAGATTTGACATCATTCAATTTAGTCACCTGTACATGCGGATTATCCATTAATGTTAGCAAGTAGAAAGGTCAGTAAACCATATCTAGAGATATGATAAGAGAGAAGATAGAATTGAAAGATGGGAGAGGAAGGACCTTCGCCAAACCAAAATCTGCAAGTTTAACAGATCCATTCGTATCCACCAATATATTAGCACATTTGATATCCCTGGAGTAATACAAAGGGAAAGATGAGACTTCAGAAACCTCATAACATTTACATCGTTGAGTTCTTATGAATATTGAGAAATCACAAAATGGAGATGGAACGACGTTTACAAATTCAAAGAAAAAAAGCAACCAACGATAACGAATTAGCGAGCTTATGGAATCCAAAGAGGAAGAGAAAACATGAAAAGCCTATGACTACAGTTTTACAACACAGTACACGTTCATATCTTGATATGCAGCTTTGACCTCCGTCCAACTTCATATTGAACTATAATCCCACTGGAAAAATTTAAAAAGCAAAATACTATGACAAGACTGTAATGGTACAGATACACGGAGGTGCTTCCAATGATTTCGGTGGTTTTCTTGCTTTTTCTCTTATCTATGGCAACGCAAAAAACAATATGTTCATTGGCTCTACTGCCGAGCTGAATATCCTGTGATGACTCATAGTATAACTAAAAGGATTTTGACTCACGTGGCTTGGATGTTTCACTATCATCGCCTACTACTCTCCGCTGCGGTAATAAGAGTTCCATTTAGCTCGCAACTCTCTTTCTCACTAGCGCAAAAAGGACAGAGTAATTAATTGTCATTTTGTTCATCAGCATTGATCTGCTTTGTCTCCTCCTTTCAACTTGCGAACTTCTTACCAAGACTCAGACTTCTGCTCACCTCTGTTACTTAATTTGACAAACTCTCAATGTTCACCAAGCTCACATCATGAATTTGAAGGGGACTGAAATGAAGTTCTGTAATTTGGTTGTTTATTAATTCCCAGTACCAGTATGTTCCTTTGTCAGAGGCACACCTCAAATTATATTGCTGTGTATAATAATTGCTTCGATAGCATTATTTGAGGATCATTTACTATCGAAGGGTAGGGGAATCTCTAGGTTGGCAACAAGAAATTTCTAATTATTATCTACAGAGCTAGGAAGGCTATCTAGGCTTTGAAGATAACGAATAGTTTGATTTCCAAGATAATTAGTAGCTGCATTTTCTTTTCTTTACTCCTTTCTTTTTGACAGTATTAGACTATTAGTTGCTACATTTCCATTAGCAGTTGCTCCAAAAATCTGGACAACCACTATTTTTTGCTGTAAACAACTACTTCAATGGTGTTGGTATAAATTGAACTTAGGGTATTAGGAAATTAGATCTCGCCTGCATAAAAATCATGAATGGTGAGGCAAAGGATTAGGGTTGAATTGGGCTTATTGCACCAGAGTTTCGGGTTGAAAAGGGGGGTACTCATTAGTGGCAAATGATACCCAAGAAAGGTTACTTAAAGAAGACAACAAGAAAAGAAGTAAACACGAAATACTAGGAATGGAATGTAAAATTATTTCAGAATCAACAACGTTGCATTATGGATTACAAAAAAGCTTTATAAGCATCTCCTCAGATCAGATTAGATGAACTTTTGACATTTTGCCTGCTGAGATTATTCTAGAGCCAAATACAGATTATGGCTAACCACCTTATATATAAATTGTCCCATATAACGACCTATGGACCATTGCACCACGTCCGTAAAATCTAAACAATATGAGATATCCAGGAGGACCTGGACTCCTAAAATCTAATATAAGACACACACAAAAATAACATGACAAATCGACATACAAAAGTACATAGAACGAGGCTTAAAAGTAAACCAAGAAGTTATAGATGATTCAATACATGCACCTTTTCTTATTATCACGACCAACAGAGAAGTGCATTTCAGAATAATTGAATTCCAGAGAGAAAAGGAACATTTTTTATTTTTTTTGGTTACAAGCAAGAAAAGACAGCATGTGTACAAACAGCCAAAGAAACTAGAGATATATCCAAAAACCAAAATTAAACATATGACGCCAGGTACCATAGTACTATCACCTGTGTACCACATTTCGCTCATGAAGATACTTCAAACCATGCAAGATCTGCCTTGTGTACGAGGAGACGGTGGACTCTTGAAGATTATACTTCTGGTAGAGGTTTAAAAGGGAACCTTTGGTTACCAGCTCAAGAAAGATGTAGAGATTTGATTCATCCTGCAAAGATTATTATGTAGAAGATGAAATCAAGTCGATATTGTCCACAAGAGCAAAATACGCACATCTTATCCCAAATTAGCTAGGCATAATATTTGGAAGCAAAGATACAGCAGGTGCAGCTAATACGAAGCACGTACAGTACAGGATCAGAAAATAGGGTAACCGGACATGGGTGAAAAAGTCCTACAAATCAAAGTAAGACAGGACAATTGTAGTTGGCCAGATATTGATACATCTTGTCATAACATAACCATATGGCCTGCAAACACTGGCATGAGTGCCATGAAATCGAGGTGTACAATAATTTCACGAATTCTTAGCAAGACCAGGGCCTTGACCTTAATATCGCTCTCAGGATTCTGTCACTTTGTTTGCTCTATTTCATAGGTAATAAGCTATGTATTGTAGTTACTAATTGGGTTCTGTTTTCTTCTGGATATCGTTTCTCCTATCTGCTTGACATTCAAGTTTGTATTCATTGTAAAACCAGGCTTTTGATTACTTCTTTAACCAATAAGCATTTCTAGAAAGAACAACATGAAATCACTTTTCTTAATCAGTATAAAAAAACTATGTAAGATCAATTACACACCTGAGCAGTTGATAATCAACAAGACAAAAAATCAGATATAATAGACTGACCCTTCTGGGAAAGAGTGTATGAGAAACAAAAGCTCACTTCCTCAAATACAATTAGCATTTACAGATTATTAGATGAAGGGCAAAGGAAAGAAAATGAATTTTCTGTCAGATTTCACTGTTTCAGAAGGTTATCTCCCACTCCCATAAATCTCAAAGGAAAGATCCCGCCTCTAAGTTTAAAAAAGACATCACTCACATATATTTGTCTTATGTCACCAGTTAATGCTTCACTTCAAGTCACAGATTTCCACACCCTAATCCTCAACTACACAGAAATGGACTAAAAAAATCGGAGAGAGAACCAACCAAACAACCAAAAGGAAACATGAAAAGCAAGTACCTTATCTGTGCCATAATATTGAACTATGTTCTCATGTTGGAACTGACTAAGAAGAGCAATCTCCTGTGAAAGAAACAGAAATGCTGAGAAGAGCTTCAAAGAAATCAATTATCAAAAAGCTCTAGTAGAGCAATTAGGGAAAGCATAGTAAGAACATCCACTGAAACAAAGCATAAGATTTATCTAACCTGTTCCAGTTGGAAAATGCTTTGCTTTCCTTGGGCTCCTTGATCAAGCAAAGAAACTTCCTTCACGGCGATAAAGAAACCACCACTGCAAAATGACACATAATAAAATCACAAGTTCCAACAGGTACACCAAGATAACAAGTGAACAAACTTTATTTGTGCACTTCGTATTGACTAAATCGAGGATAAATTGGGCAACAAAGCTAGGAAATATGTGAAAATTGTTCTTCCCATAATGATAATAGTCGACGGGATTGAAAAACTAAATAATCATAAACAAAGGTTGGGAGGTAAAGAGTATAACAAGTCACAGCAAGGATCTCCCTTGGCAAGAGAACACAGCCTTCAGAATTTCCAGTATGTAAATACAAGAATTGAGCTTCCATAGGGGTCAAATCACGCCAAGCCTCCCAAACTTATTTGCACCACTCTTCTCCAAATCTCTCCCTCTCCATACATGCCTTCGCAACTTTTTAGGGAGCTTTCTAAAGCTTGAACCACCCAAACAACGCAGGCAACAATGAACCAAATAATACTTCATTCTCCAGAGAATCTCTGTAGAGGATTCTTGGGCACCTTATCACTTAATGACACAAATTGATAGTCAGATGGGCACAAATGAAAGGAAGACTATTGTGCAGAACATTTGTGCACTACTGCACTGTATAGTTTAAGGCAAGCTATGCCTTTCTTGGATGTTGTATAAGAATGTAACAGTATGATGGCCTTTTGTATCTTTGGCCAAGAGTGGGAATGGGTAGATCGATTCGTACATTTGCCCTTATGAACTGGATATACAAACATCCACAGTTTTTGAATTAAGCGTCTGCTACTAATCAAAATTGTTGTATCCCGTTGGACTCTCATCCCCATCAAGTTGGACTCTGACTCCTATTAGATTGTAAAATAGAAGAGGCAGCGTAGGACTAATAATAGCATGATTCAACTGGCCTACCATGGCCACAACTCTGCAAAAAATGATTTGTGGGGCTGGCATATGATGGTGTTCTTATGAATCTTACCCAATAGAATACTTTGAAACATCCATGTCATAAAATAGCATAATAAGGGACACGATTTTACAATTATATAGTGAATTCAAGTACCACACAGGCTTGTGGGGCGCATGGACACATTGGACACCTATCAGTCGAACACATCCAAACCCCAACCCAAGCAACTAAAACTGGAACTGGACATAGCTCCCTTGATTGCTGATGAAAGACATCCTCCTAGTTTTTTGGAAAAACAAGGTGAAGAGAAGTACTGTCCTTATCAAACTGCTTCACTACCCTGGCCTCCAACTTGATAGGACCCCAGTAGTCCAGTCCCAGTTAACTTCCACTTAACAATATCTACTCTCACTATCTCCAGTACATCTTCCACCTGGGTTTCTGCATACAAAACACACAAACTCCTATCTTAAAGCATGGATTTCAAGGTCATCCTATTCCACGTATCGTTACGTCCCTGGCCATGAAGTAATATGAAGCGACTTTGTATAAGCAATATAGAACCCCTCCTTTTCTTCACTCCACTTTCTCCACCACTTCTAATTTCTCTCCACAAGCCTATGGAACTCACAAGTTCATTAATTCCCTATCACTCCAATGCTATATAATCTTTTTTCACCATCTTCAGTGCTTCCATGAGATACATTTCAGATTGTGAAATGACCCCAATTTACTTGAAACAAATTTTAATTCTCCCATACCAAATAGTCTCAGTATCATTGTCCTTGCATAGAATTTGGAAGTAAACAATCCAACAGAAACAGAAATATGAAAAAGTACAAGTTCACAGGCAAAATCAAGAACATATGTGAACAAGTTCAGCAAAAATGCTTCTGGTTTTTTGTTGCACTAAAGAAACAAGAAAACAATGAGAAAAGCACTTACTCGGCGATGCCTTCGTATACTGATCCAAACGACCCACGACCCAGAAGCTCACCCTTCTCCCAGTGCGAGATTATGCGTCTAAATCTCTCGTTCGGCGATATATTCGACGTGGGTTCTGTAGTACTACTAGAACAATCATCATCATTCGAAGTCGTGGTAAACGAACACGACGCAGAAAGATGAGCAGTCTCTCCCACCCTAGCCCCATCTAACCCCTCCCCTGCCTTCACAACCTCCTCCTCCTCTTCTTCTTCTTCGACTTCCACTTCCTCTTCATCATCATCATCATCATCATCATCAGAGAAACCTCTTGAAGAAGACAAACCCCTATCAACATCACCAACCGCAGGAGCAAAAGATTTCAAAATATCCCACGTCGAAGACGTGTAGTCAACCACCGGTCGCAAAATTGACGGCGGAGGAGCAAGAACGGCCGGCGGCCGAACGCCCTTAATCCCTCCGCCGCTGCCCCCACCAACGCACCGTGAAGTCTTATCAGTAATTGCAAAATCAGGTGATGCAGGAGTAGTATTACTCTGCTTGTGACTAGCATTACCAACCCTAAAAGTGCCAATTAACCTATCAGCTGACAATTCACTAACATTACTAACCCTAATGGCGCCAACTAACCTATCCGACAACACACAAACATCACCACCACTACTACAGTCCTTTACCTTATCATCAACTCCGGTAGGGCTTTCAATCTGATGCAACGGCGACCGCGGCGGAAGTTCCAGCGACGACCGGGACTTGCGTGCCTCCCACGCGTCGGCCGGTATCGAGAAATCGTCCGGTCCGGAGAGCCCCAGGCTGCGGCAAATCTCGTCGAACTCGCCCTCGATGCCCCGGATTCTGAAGCTGGTCCTGTCTCCCAGGGGAGAGATGTCGAGCGACCGGGTGCGGAGAGACGGCGACGCCGCGTCTGACGAGAAGGAGGTGGAGGGCTCGTAGTCGATGTTCTTCTTGGCCAGTCGACGGTCGAGCTTCGGGGTGCCGCGCCGTTTCGGGGTGGAGGGGTCCATGGGGGCGGGGGTGGCGGCGGCGGCGTTGCGGTGGTTCTTTTTCTTGTCGCTATGACTGAAGAATCGAGGTATGCGATGCATTGGGAGCTTGATCCATGTAAGGCTGAGGAAATCTAGGTTTGTTTTTCCTATCTGTCGGCTTTGTAGCTGAGCTGGGAAGTGTTTTGGAGAAAATTCGAGCAAAGATGGGTTGGGGAAGTTTCTTCTTCTCTCTCTCTCTAGATTCTGTTTCTTCTGTTTTTGCGGATTTGGGAGACGAGGCGACGAAGTGGTTGAGGGGAGAGAGAGAGAGAGAGAGAGGTGTGGTGCGACTGGGGGAGACTGGTAAACGCCGTCAAGAGGAGAGAGAGAGAGAAACGCGGTAGTAGTAATTTTTTTCGTGTAAAAGTGTACGCCGTCGGGAGGAGGTGGGGTCAATTGATAGGTACTCCTATTTTTTAAGAAAGAAAAAAAGGAGGAGGGGGGAGTAATACTTGTCTGAGAGGCGGACCATGAAACCGAGTTTGCCGCCTGTGGGAGTGGGACACCAAAAAGCAATTGTGTTTTGGAATAAATGGATTTTTTATAAAAATATGGTCTGTTTTATTTAACTTTTAGTTATTTTTTTTCGTTGTCATTATTGGACTAAAATTAAAAAAAAAAAAAACATGTTCGACGATGCTAAAAACACTGAAAGATGTCTTTTCGCACTTTTTTCGTCTTTAGTTAACTTTATTCAACTTTGGTTTATATATCTTCTCTACTTTTTTTTTCAATTTTTCTCGTCGAGCCAAATAATTAATCAAATAAATGAATTAAGACGTAGTGGAAACTAATTACTTCTTTTTTATTTGTATTTTGCCAAGTATGTATTAAAAAATGCTATGTTATTTTCCTTGTAGTTTTTTATTTTTTTATTTTTTGACAAGTTGTGGTAGTTTTTTATTCATTAAATTTCATTTCACGCTTGAATTTCAAAATATATGGAAAACTAAAATATTCAACCACCTTGTAAATATGTGGGTTGCATGTTCTAAATTTCGCCCCTACCCCTCTGTGCAAATCCTAGCTTATGTTATTCCGAAGTACCAAAAAAAACTCCCAGCTTTGTTCCTATTTCTCCCATTGGGGATAGTGGTGTGCGCAATACTGTGCTGCAAACTTTTGAGCTGTCGAATCGTGCATCCGAAAACTCGAATCTCATCTCGGCAACTAACGATTGAGAGCCGTTTATTGCCAAGATCAGATCCGAACCGTCAGATGCACGATCCGATGGTTCAGAGGGGCGCGACACGGTGGTGCACAGCATCGATATGAAGTTCAGAAACCTGTCATGATTGATATTGGTTATTTGAGCTGTGTTGACGTGGCTCTAAATTAGGATATACAGTTGAGTCATGGCGTACTATACTAGTTGGCATGGAGCACCACCAAACACAAAACCATAATTATGTGGTACTCCAGCCTCCAGGACTACTCATTAATTATCCACTACTATACACCAACGATGGCAAAATGTAGAAATTTTTATAATTAGAGATACTGTCAATTCTTTTCTGTTTTTTTTTTTTTTGGTTAACAAGGAAGATTATATTAATATAAAGCCCAGCAGAATCTAATATAAAAAAAGAAATGATGTTGCCACTCCCTTTTTTGTTAACGTCACTCCCTTGTAAGTGTATTTTTTGTGATTGTCACTCATCTGCAAGTGTATTTTTGCACAAAAAATACACTTGCAGGGGAGTGACGTTAACAAAAAAGAGAGTGGCAAAATCAGCAACCTATAAAAATATTGAACAAAATCAAACTAATCATTACAAAGCAAAATTAAAAAAAAGTACGAGGCAATTTGATGCTTCCTTGACAGACATTTTTTTTGAACGGCGAAAAAGAATTTTATTAATCTTTGAAAATTGCAAAGACCAATAGGTGTCAATTTAATACTCAAACCCTTGATTGACAAGATATCAATCAAAGAGACACCCCAAGAGGCCTAAATGCCTAGATTTAATAATACAAAGCAAAGCCTAACACCTAAAAGCCTTGATAAAACTATAAGCACAAATGAGACACAGTCCAAACATCTAAAAGACCTAAAAGCCTAAATAAAAAGAGGTAAATTCAACATTAAAAACCCAAACAAATCCTAACCCTACGAAGACCCTTGCAACCGCCTGCCTCCACCCTGCCACAAACACCAACTGGTACCACAAAGTAGCCAGATGGTGGACTCATTGCTGCCAAAGATTCATAGTATGTTTCTAGTAGTCACAAAAGAGATAAAGTGATAGTCAAAGATAAAAGACAACACGTGCCTACATGAACTCCAACTAAGTAGGAAGTCACCAATGAATTCCCAAAAGTACAAATCTGAAAAACCACCATAAGTTGCTCTAAAGACATCATATAGGGTTAAAGTACTCTTGGCATGTATATCATTGTGAAATAACATCATTTGAAAAAACTCGATGTGTAGACAAAATATTCTTTCAAAGATGAAACGAACTACTATCGAGAAAACGAGAGATAAAACTCTCGCAGATATAAAAGAAGATTTTTAGAACTAATATTATGGTCTTCTCCTCCCACTGTCGTACAAGAGTGTGAAACTCTGGTGGGGGATGGTGTGAAACACTTTTGTTTTCCACTTTTTAATTTTGTAACAAGTCCCCTAACTTTTGGTGGTGGCAACAAACAAAAGAAGTTGTTTTAAGTTCATTCTTGATAAAACTCAAAAAGCTCTGATTAGTTGAGAATCTCCATCTCTTTCACGGGCAGGAAAGCTGACTCTGATAGAGTCTGTATGTTCCGCCTACCTATCTATGTTCGCTCTACTTATGAGCCTTTGTTTCCTTATGCGACTGGCTTAACGCTATATCTGTTTTTTTTTTAATTTAACGATTTGAAGTCCTTATGTTGGTTATCTTGGGCCAAAATTTTAGCATGCAAATTAGAGGAGGGCCTTGGTATTTCAGACTTTCGCATCCTTAAGTAAGCATTGTAAGCAAGTCAGTGGGGGCGCATCATCAATGATTATTCTCTACTAATCTCTAAAATCCTCCGCCCAGTGTATTCCTTAACCCAGATTCAAAAGTTTTGGAAAACCCCTTCACGACAGAGATCTCATTGCTAGCAATATCCCCTAAGTGGTAGGGAATAGTGAATCCATCAATTTGTAACATGACAAATGGTTTGAATCCTCATTTGTGACAAAATCACTCAACCACCATCAATACCCTTCATACGCCCAGGCTCTGATGAAGTATCTAGCCTCGCATATCCTTCTCCCCGGGGTCCTATGAGATATAGCAAAGCTTAGGGATGTGATTCCTTCACTGTTTATCCTTCAAAGGCTAGCTATTCAATTTTCCAAATTGCCCTTACCTTGATTAGCATGCTCACACATCTGTGGGCTACCACAGCCCCGGGTGGATCGGGGCGGCCCGAAAATCAACATTTTGATTTGAAAAATAAAAATTGAGGAGTCGCCACCCGGATTTATGGTTCGTCACCCGAGAAACCGTTTTGTCTTAAAAATAATTTTTTGAATTGAAAACCAAAGATTCATTAAGGGTTCGGAAGCCATGTTACGAGGGGGAAGGGTTTTACGGCACCCCCCTCGCCCGATACGGGATCGGTCTCTACTAAACATTTGCGGGAATTTTCGAAAGCATTTTATTCCATTAAACAGTTAGCAAGTATCCACAAATATAGCATGTAAAGAAGTGCATGCCTGTGTTGGTGTACAGTGTATATTGATGAAATAATGCAAAGTGTAGGATGATGCATGAGAAATAAAGATCTGTTACTGAGAGTATTCACGAGCGCTCGGGACCGCACTCCTGAGCACTCAAGAGTTCTGCTGCCTGGTCCTGCAAAACTGGGTTAAACTGAGGTGCTAAAATGTTTGAAATAACAAAGAAAATATTGATCTCATGCTCAGAAAAGGACTTAAATAGCCAGGAACTGGTCCTGGTCATCCAAACCCTGCTTCCTTGCATTTGATGTTGATATTAGACAAATTCTGGAAGTAAGAGAATGCTTCTAACGTTGACAAGGACATTAAGAGAGGATTTTCAAGGAAAATAGGATTTTGACATACTGATTTTAAGATGCCATTTTGACTTTGCTTTTTGAAAATGAAGATCCCTAGAAAATGGCTGAAAAGCTTGAATTATTCACAATGAACTAAAAAGGGGAAAGCCACTAGATCCATGAAATCTCTATTTTCCTTGAATATTCAACAGAAAAGTACGAAACATGAACAAAACTACTCCTGAGTGCTCGGGAGCAGTCCTGAGTGCTCAGGATTGCTGTAGAGCCTATTTGAAAATTTTGTTTGCAGCTCTTTTGCCCTCGTTTTTACACTAAGGTCATTCAGCCACACATCCAGTATAGAGGACTGGAATGGGCTGGATGACCTCCCTTATAAGAATGACAGCCCTTTTAGTTAAAAAGATAGAGAAATTCTACCTTTTCAAATGAAACCTTGCTTCTTGGTTGGATTTTGAAGGTGAAATGAGGTAAGAAAATTCCAAAAAGCAGGACTGAATATGATCCCTAAATTTCTTGATTTTTCTTGGAGTGCTTGAAATGGCTTTGAATTTGGACAAGATTTTATGAAAATGATTTTCCTTGCAAAGTGAGGTTTGTGCTTTGAAAATGAGAGAGTCAGGGCAGAATATTTCGTGGTGCCCAAAATGCAGAATGAGGGCTACTATTTATAGGCCAAGGAAAATGATTTTGAAATTTGAAAAATAATTATAAAATAAAATAAAAAATATTTGGAAGGACATAAAACATTATAATTTGGTCTTCTGATTTCTCTTATGAAAATACTATAGCAAAGACCGAATAAGTTTGAATGAAACATGACCATGTGCTGCTGAAAAAGCTGGAAATTCATGTTTCCATGGAAAATTCTATTGACCTGGGCGCTCAGGAATGGTCCTGAGCGCTCTGGAGTGATACTTCTGAGCGCTTAGGAGTGAGCAAGATTTGGTTTTTTGAAAACAGGTCCTGAGCGCTTCAGAATGGTTCTGAATGCTTGGGACTTAATTTATTGAACTGATTTTGAAAATCCAAGAAGCAAGGTCCATTCATAACTGAGGCTTGTATCAATCCAAATTCATCATCGGGGGGCCACGAAGCCACAAATTAAGGAACTTCAAGAGGTTCAAATTGGAGTGTCTACAGTTGCCCCTCTTCGGACGGCATTCGGCATCATGTCTGGATACGAGTGACGCCCAAAGATTGAGACAGCCCAATTCGAGTTGTACTGAACCCTTAATTCAAAATCAAATGCAAACAAAAACATGCTTAGATATTCGAAATATGAGGTCGTGCCCTTTCGAGTTGCCTACTTACCCTTTTCTGCGGGGATCAGACCAGCATAGTTCTTCAGGGCAAATGCAAACACGTGTAACGCATGCAACAAAAGGATTCGACACGAGACTAACACTGGTGAAAAGACTCACCAAAATACACTGTTCCATAATTGGAAAAATTCGATTGCTTTCATCAATTACCGGAATAAAATGCTCGACTGTTACTTGACAAAAGTACATAGATGAGTGGGTTTTATTATGGACCATTGCAAATCAGGACTGAGATTGATTATGTAAATTAAGAAAATACCATAAAGAAATAATGTACAAGTAATTAAAAATTTGGCACAAGGATCCAAACCGGGGCTAGGGACCCGAGACCACTCCTGAGCGCTCAGGAGTGGTCCCGAGCGCTAGGGACCGCTGTTGGGGCCCAGCCTTCTTTGTCTTCCTTTTTAAAAAATGAGGGTTTAAACTCCCATTCTCGAGTGCTCGAGAACCAGAGAACCGAACGAAACCTCCCTTCTTCTTCTCCACAGTTTCTCTTCCCCAATCGATCTCTCTCTCTCTCAATCGACCTCCCTCTCTTTTAAAATGGACCAAATCCGAGATATAGATATTCCTACAGTGTTCCGGTGAGCAGTGGTGTGCCAAGAAGCTCGCCAGAGGAGAAGAAAAATGGATGTAAAGGAGGAAGAATAACGAGTGGCCAGCGGCGGTGGGAGTGGGATGGAGCCTGGTAGCGCGGTGGCTGCCATGGGCGACGCGACGGCGACGGGTGGAGCCAGCGGGGGTGTCGAGGCGCCTGAAGGGGTGATGGTTGCCGTGGGTGACGCGGCGGCGACGGGAGAAGTCAACGAGGGTGTCGAGGCATCCAGCAGTGGAGCCACCGGCGAGGGGGGCCATCCTCACACCCCTACAGTGGAGGATCTGCTTAAAGCCATGGAGGTGGGAGCCTCGGATGGCCAGGAGGTCGCGGCGGAGAGCGAAGCCGCGATGGTGGGCCGATTCACCGCCACGCCTGTTCTGAGGACCTCGGTGGTGGAACCCCGGGGTGGCGACAGCGGGATCGGAGCCTCGGAACCGGTCCCATTTGTGGTGGGGGATTTTTTGGAGTCTGCGGATCTAGGGGACATTTTGCATACTCTCGGAGTCGATCCTAGTGCCGCGGACATACTGAGGGGAGTCGGGTCCCCTGAGGAGAGGGTTGCAGCTACATTACTGAGTGCCCTGATGACCCAGGGAGATGGGGGAGTAAGGATGCCCGAAGGTGAGCCCGAGCTAGAAGAGGTGGTAGAGGAACGGGTGACAGCGCTGGCGGAAGCGAAGGCTTTCGCGAAGAACCCACACCCTGCTTTTTCTCCCGAGACCTATGCTCCGCGGCTACACCTTTTCGAGCCAGTGGGTATAACGAGCTATGCCCCGGTCAATGTTGATTATCCCGGAGACTTGCTCTTAAGGGACCACGATCGCCATATCTCGTCAACATGGACCACGGTAAAATTTCAATAATGCTCTCTGCTTAAAATGCAAAAGAAATTAATCTGAAACATGTTTCGATTGCAAGCCATGCTTATTATGTTAATGAGATTATTCTAAAATTATTCTGCTACTTTGCTTGTAACAGCGTACCGTCGACGTATACGGCCACGGAGGCTCAGCCAAATCCTTAGCGTACTTCCAAGCGTTGCCCTAGTGCGTGCGAGCACTGGTAGAAGAAGCAGGTTTCAAACCATTCATACAGTTGCTGACGACGGTTAGGGTCGATCATGTTGTACTAACGGCATTGACGGAGAGGTGGTGGGACACCACTAACACCTTCCACTTCTGGTTTAGGGAGATGATAGTGAAGCCCCTCGATTTCGCTGCGATCATGGGACTCAGGGTTGGAGGAGAACCCATTCCATATGACATGGGTTTAGTGAATGATAACGCAGCCTTGAAGTGGTTCCTCAGGCGATAGCGGAGGGCTGGCAACATATGGCCAATTTACCAAATACTGGGATCATGAACCGGAGAGCGATGAAGAGGCAGCCCAGATGGCCCGAGCTTACCTATTATATCTGTTTGGGGCTTCTTTGTTCCCAAACAGAAGGACATGAGTGCATCTTAGCTTCCTGGCGGCCCTAATGGACCTTAGGCAAACGGGGAAATATGACTGGTGAGGCGCTGCACTGTGCACGATCTATTGCTTTCTTGGAGCATCCTCACGCGGCGTCGACGAGATCGTTGGCGGATACTGGAGGGTAGTCAAGGTATGATTTCAATTATTGCTTAAAATTGTTCCTTTGTTATTCATTGATTGAAGCATAAAACTGTTAGAAACAATTGAATTGATTTGGATTTTGAAAAAAATGCAGCTTTGGGCTTACGAGGTGCTAGGAATGTTCCCGCCAGAGAACACTTGCACGGATCTGAACCTATTTCCCCGTGGCCTAGCTTGGAACAAAGAGTATAGGAAGACGAAGGAGCGGAGAGGAGAAGTGATGACCTTCCGGTGCTGACTGGACAATTTGAAAGGAGTTTCGGTGTGAATCATGCTTTTTCCCTTCTTTCGTCATGCTCAAAACTTATTCAATTCGGTTATTGATATGAATGCTTTGAATGCAGGTTTATTGGAATCGGTGGGATAGGCTGGAAGCGGAATGTTTGGTGAGGAGCCGGGAGGTGACGAGGAGTAGGGTTCTACTGGAGTGCCTTCTCGACTGGCAATGGTATCTGGGGGATCGAGTGACTTGACAGTCACTTGGGTTCTTGGCGTTTGTGGTACCAGGGCCACTCCCTCCTTGAGTGCAAAGAACGAAGACCTACACTCACATCGAACTCGAGTAGTTCACAGTACCTGACACCAACTTGGAGGGGCTCTTGCGACGAACGATGGATTACGAGGCTTGTAAGGAGAGGTACCTGGCTATGAGTTTAGGTGTGGAGCGAGAGCTTTAGAGGAGGGTGGATGAAATCGAGGTTGGGACAGCAGCCCCTAGAGCCAGAGCTGAGGCTGGGGGAGAGCGTGGGCGCGGTGGCCGCTCTCAGAGAGGTAGGGGTCGAGGTACCAGCTCTCGAGGTAGAGGGAGAAATAATACAGTGATTTCGGAGACAACTGAGGGGGGTGGTGAGAGGGCTTCAGAGGTGGCGCGAATGCCTGACTTATGGTGGGAGATAAATGTACAGGATCAGACAGGCGCACAAGCGATAGTGGATATTCCACGCCTCCTTTCCCCGGAGATGAACCTCCCTACTCAGGTAAAATTTGATTCGACAATATGCAATTCGACTTTGATGCTTTGAAAACATGCTTTCTAATTTTGAATGCGATTTTTTAGATACCATGGGAATGGGCTAAGTTAGCCATCATGAAAATGTTGGGAATGCGCAAGCTTTTGCGTGATTGTGCTAAAGGGAAGACGTTACAGACTCGTCCTACCCCCGAGCTAGCTACCACATCGGTCGTGGAGCCGCCACAGGTAAACTTTAAATGCAAAATTTTCATTACATGCACTTCGCTTTGAAAATTTATAGAAATATGCTCATGATATGCAGGTGCAGGTGCAGACACGCCGCATGACCCAATCACAGTCTCAAGTGGCTGCCAGACCACCAGCTCCAAGGGTTTCACATGCGGAGAGTCGCCAGCTCAAGCTGCGAGCCCGGCCAGGGGTCCGGAGGCAACCTGTGCCTACGGAACCAGAGGAGTCACGGGAGATAGAGGAATCAAAAGAGTCGTTGGGCGCTTCTTATTCAGACACCAACTCTGGCTTGCCGGACCCTCCTGATGGTGACAACGATGACGACAATGATGATGAGAGTTCTGAGGAAGAAGATCCTCCACAAAAGAGAACGCGACGTGTCTGAGTTGCCCTTACTTTGCTAGATTTTCACATGAGCCTGCGCACCATGAATAGCTGTAGACTCCAAGCCTGCGTGCCTTAGTTTTTGTGTGGGCCTGCGTGCCCCTATAGTTAGTCTTTTGGATGAGAATACCCCTTTTTTGATCATTGTATATGCTGCTTTTGGTTAATGAATATTGCATTTCTTTCCTTTAGACTCTTGCATACCATTGAGAAATGCGTCGAATACCATTACCAGCTAACTTGAAAAAGAATCAAAGGATATGCGAATTTATACCGGTACCTTTAAGACAAACGATGACCTTTATGAGATTACACGATGCAGATAACGTAACTAATTTGAAAAAAAATGCCTCAAATACAGAATTTGTAGCATTTGAGTAGAAAGAACGAAGGATTTAATCATTTAAAGGGCAAAAATGACAATTAAGCCTTTTTATTCAGAACTGATTGCATCGCACAATCGTATTAACGCATTATGATTTGCAAGACTCGACCAAATTACCAAAATGCCCCTAGAATAAAATTTGACATATCTCGGTGGACGAAATTCTTAAGAAATGAGGAGATTTTAAGACAAACGCTTGAATTTGAACGGAAACTGTACTCAGATACTACTGCATCCCTCCTTACATTGACTGTGATTGATTTTGATCATTGGAGCCATACAAACGCCACATTTCACCAACAAACATTGCCCAAAACATTCTGCCAGAAAATAGCAGCACTCCCGAGCGCTCGGGAGTGCACTCCTGAGCGCTCAGGTCTGTTGTTGTTTGCAGGCCTGAGCTAAATTCCAAGAAAACCTTGGCTCTTGCATGTTGTTTTCTTCTGCATGCATGACACTTAGACGTATATTGGCCTTGACTGTTTCTGTATCACAAAATTTAATAACTCCTCAAGACAAAACCCATGTTTTTTCCATACATTCTTTATATTTTCCAAAGTTTGCATGCACGAAATAATTTGAAAGTGCTGCATGTGGCATTACTAAACCATGCAAACTCCTCATAGGCCTCTACAAATACTCAGCACTGCCTTTAACTAAATTGTTCACACTTTCTTGCCAATTTTACGTCATTTTCTTCTTTCAACATTCTTTCCTCATGGCCATGCTCAACCAAGCCTTGCTCTGTTCGTGGCTGGACAGTCTCAAAGGTATCGACTAGCTGAACTTCCGAGAGCATCGCCTCTATGCTCTGAAATATCTCCGAGAAATCCACATTCGACCCGATTTACTGCATGCGGTGGTGCGTTTCTAGAATCCTGAAGTGCATGTCTTTAGATTTGGCATCCAAGAACTTTGTCCGACCGTGGAAGAGTTCCACACGTATCTCGGGAGTCATGATTCAGAGGAGCCAATTGTCCCGATGATTCGCGAGAGTATGAAGAAGCTCCTCAAGACCAAGCTAGGTGTGAGCAGCGGTGCAACTGATTTTCTCATCCAGGATGGTGCTGTCAAAATTTTACGCCTGTTTGAAATGTTCAGCCCGCCCAAAGATTTGACGGACTTCAAATACCAAGGCCATCGCATGACGGCTCTCTGCATTTGTCTCTTGGCAGCCTTCCTGCTGGTACCTTTTGTTGGCGAGCCAAGCTCCTTATTGGTGGGGGTCGCGGCTCAAATTGAGGCGCGTAAGGATGTGGCACCGTTGGTTCTTGCTAAAACTCTGATGGGACTTGTTGTGGTTCATGCTGGCCGAACGCGAACTTTCGGGGGTAGCCCACTTTTGCTGCTGGCAAGGGACCTCACTCAGCTCTCCTTTTTCTATTTCTCTCATTCATTTTACCTCGTCGCTCGGTTTAGGCTTTTATCTGGTTTCTCACTTGTTTTCTCACTTTTTGTTTTGACAGATGTGGCTCTGCGACCAACTGAATTTGATGATGCCTCCTCCCGAGAATTGGCTGTATCGACCTAGTGAGTGGAATTGTCCTCTTGGTGTAACCAAAGATTGGGACGATTTCCTCGCATCAGTCGGTGAAGAGGATGTTTCCTGGCATTGTCCTTGGTTGAGATTCCCGGCCATGACTACGAGCAACATGGGTTCTCAACAAATGTTCCTGGCTGGGTTGACAGGCTTCACGTTTTATCTGCCATTCTGTATCCTTCGCTAGTTCAGGATTAGCCAATGCATACCACCTCCAGGATCTGAAGTGCTTCATCTCCCTCCGTTCACTGTTTCAGGTCTCCGCAGCTATGTCCGGACGTGGGTGGACCATAGGACTGAAGTGAGTGACCCAAACTTTGCCACTACTCTGACTAGGCGATATAGAAAGTGGCTGAGGAGGGATGTGAAAGCACGGATGGGTTGACCACTTACTTTGCCGCTTTTTGAAATAAAAAGTGTTTTGTATTTTCTTTTTCTTTCGTGCTCAACATGTAATGAAGAAATGTTCAAAATAAAAATTGACTGATAATGGTTTCCCCCTTTTGGTCCATTAATGAAGCGCCTTTGTTTTGATTATTTGATTTGTCAATTTGGAATTGAATTTGATGATTTATGACCGGACCTCAAAGTGAGGTTGCCTACGTATCTTTCGTAAAAGAGAATCAGGCCAATACGTAGTTCAGGCTAGGGTTCGCTCGGGTATTAACGCTCTCCTTTAGCGCTCCAATTTTTGCCTAGGACCACCATTTCGGGTTTTCGGCCTAGCGAGCTCTTTTTCGACTTTTTGCCTTAACGTTTGCCTAGGCCGCCCTTTCGGGTTTTCGACCTACCAGGCTTTTTGCTCTAATTTTTGCCTGGTACTGCCCGCCTTTGTGGTTTTTGGCCCAGCAAGCTCTCTCAGGGGTAATAGCGTTTGAGTTGGTCCAAATTGACAAGGCCGGAAAATTCGTTGCCATCGAGATCAATGATTAACGCAGCTCCTCCAGAGAGAATCGTCTTGATGATGTACGGCTCGGCCCATTTCGGTCAAAACTTACCCCGCAAATCAAAAACTGGCGCATGAATCTCTTTTACCACCATATCATCCTCTTATAGATCCCTCAACTTTACCTTCTTGTTGAACGCCCGAGCGATTCTTCGCTGGTAGCCCTGAATGTAATACAATGTCCGTAGTCTCCTTTCATCGAATAGCATAATCTCCTCGAACCTCCCACTGATCCACTCAGCTTCATCTATCCCGCATTCGGCCATGACTCTTAGTGATGGCACTTCTAGCTCGATGGGGAGAACGGCCTCCATACCATAAACCAAAGAATAGGGTGTTGCCCCCGTTGGCATACAGATAGACATCTGGTATCCCCATAAAGCTAGCGGTAGCTGCTCGTGCCAATTCCTAGCTGACTGAGTAGTCCTTTTGAGAATCGTTTTGATAGTCTTGTTCGCTGCTTTGACTGCCCCGTTCGTTTGTGGTCGATAGGTCGTTGAGTGATGAATCTGGATTTTGAATTCCTCAAACAATTCTAGGACCTTCCCTTTGAAATGAGTTCCATTATCCGATACGAAGGCTTGCGGGACTCCATACCGGTAAATGAAATTTTGCCTGATGAACTGTGCAACCTGAACCATTGTCAATGTCTTGTATGACACGGCTTCGACCCACTTGGTAAAGTAATCGACAGCTACAAGGATAAACTTATGACTATTGGAAGCTGCTGGAGTGATTTTCCCAATGACATCGATGCCCCAAGCTGAGAAAGGCCAAGGCGTCGCCATGAGGTGTAGCTTCGATGGCGAAACGTGAATGAGGTTGGTGTGCGTTTGGCACTTGTGGCACCGACGTACATATTCAATACAATCAGTCTCCATGGTCTATAAAGACTCGTATTTTCTATAATTATTGAAATGTTTATTAAATGACTAATTGAGAAAGTGTGGTTTATTTGGTGGTAAGTTAGATTGAGGATTGAAATGGTGGAATAGAAAGTAGAAGGGGTGAATGTGTGATTTACTTGTGTGTGAGTATATATAAAGGTATATGTATTGTAGGAGATAATTTCATCCACCTTTCTCTCTCTCATACGTCGTCCCTCTCTCTCCTCTCCCCAACGTCTCTCTCTCTCTCTCTCAGTCCTTCTCACTTCCAAGCTTCAACCTCACCAAGATCCACCACAAGTTCAACCTCCTCAAGTGTTTTAAGCCTCAGGTGGTGTTCGTTCAAGCTCGGAGGAGAAGTATTTTGCTCGGTTTCGCTTTGGGAGCTCGGGCTCGTTCGAATCCTTTGGGTTTTGCTCCTTGACTCGAGGTAGGGATTTCTTTGCCTCTTTTATGTGTGAATGTGTTGGTTTGGTGTAGAAATTGTGTCTTGATTCGTTGGTTATTGTGTTGTGCTTGTCCTTGAGTTTTCTGCACAAAATCGCCCCTCGTAATGTCCCCGTATCGATACAAGTACTTGCGTATCGATACGCTGAAGAAATCTGCATTCCAGTAGCTTCAGAATCTGCCATAACGTTCTCGTATCGATACAAAAGTTTTTGTATCAATACTTCTTGGCTTTCTGGGCAGTTTTGCCCACTTTGCTTATACTTCGACTGTTTTGGTTCCCGATCATTTCTAACCCATTTTGGACACTTCTAAACCTATCCCTAGCATGTTCACTTGATTTCCTATGATTCATTGATGTTATCCTTGATCCGTTGACCTTCCGTTAATGAGGAACGAATAAGGAATTACTTAGTTAAAACCTCGTTTATATACTTTCTATTGATTGTTGGCACTTGTGAATGTTTATGGCACATTTGTGATAACGTTGGCAAATTGCGTGAAGTCTCATATATGAATGTGAACATGGGGGAGTCTTAACTTGCATATTATGTGAGAAAGTAGTTGTTTGAGTTGAAAGTTGGTTTAGAGAGTCTTGTAACGCAAGGGGTGGTAATACGGAGACTTAGACGGGTCTCATAACGCAAGGGGTGGTAATACGGTGACTTGAGTCATTAAGGATCACCGTGACGCAAGGGGTGGTAACACGGTAAACCTTGTAGTGTTATGCGGTAACGCAAGGGGTGGAAATACCAATGGTGGAAATTTGGGATAGCGAGTCGTGTGAGTTGGTAGAGTTCATGAGTCTTGTAAATTGTGTGGCTTTTGTGATAATGGTAAATCCTTGAGCGATCGTAATGAATGTCGATACACCTATGAGTTCATAGTTATCTCTTGATTGAACTACATCTCCTTGTCATCTCATTTTTGCACTTGGCTTCATATTTATACATAGAATTGGTAAAGATTTTCCTACTGGGCTAGTGTAGCACAACCTAATCTTTCTTTTCAGGACAAAATGCTGGACAATAGCTCGCATGCAATGTGTGCTTGGGAATGAAAGACTTTTTGGAAGTTAACCTCACGTAGTTAAGCATCTTTGTATTAACTTTATTTTGACAGAGATGTATTTGTAACTTATCATTTCAATCATTTTGACTAAATGTTTGTAATATTCTAAACATGTTCGTACTTGCATTTATGTATATTTGGGGCCGAAGTGCCAAAGTTGTAAATCTTTAATCTTGGGAATTTGATTTGTAATTTAAGACAGGTGGGAACTCTTTTGGGTAATATGTATGATATGTGAGGCTCTTTTATTAAAATATATTATTTAATTATGTTGAAAATTGAGGGCATGACATGGTCGACCAATAGTATCCTTGTCTCAAGACCTTCTTAACAAGCATCATGCCATTCATGTGGGGTCCACTAACTCCTTCGTGAATTTCTTCCATCACTTTCCTTGCGTCGTTTCCATGAATACACAACTTGTGAACCCCGTACGGAGATTGCCAATACAGTTGTCCTCCACAAATGATGTATTGAGACGCCAGCCGCTATAATGCAATCCGATCCTTTTTAGTCGCTTCTGCAGGAAACTCCCCCTTTTCGACGAAATTCCAAATATCATGATACCATGGTAACCCATCATCAGGTTCGTCGATGTTCATGACGTACCTGTACACATGTTTGCCCCTCTGTTCGATCATGACCGGTCTCAATTTCACCCCGATTGGTAGTTCAAGCATGGATGCCAAGGTTGCCAGTGCGTCTGCGAAGCAATTCTTCATCCTTGGCACATGCGTAAATGTAACTTTTTCGAACCTAGGAATAAGGTCATCGAGCTCTTGGTGATATTGCTTCATCTTTTTGTCTCTTACCCTCCATTCGCCATTTGCTTGAAAAACCACCAAGTTTGAATCACCTACGACTTCCAATATTTTGACCCCGATCTCCAACGTTGCTCCCATTCCTACGATACATGCCTCATACTCTGCTTCATTGTTGGTCACTTCGAAATTTAACTTGAACGCAAGAGGAATATGCGACCCCTCCGGTGATACCAATAGGATACCGATACCAAATCCATTTTGATTAGATGCCCCATCGAAGTATAGAGTCCACGTTTCATCCTTTGTTTCCATAATTTCTTCATCAGGGAACTGAAATTATGTGTGCTCCGATCCTTCGATTGGGCGATCTGCCAAAAATTTAGCAACTGCTCTCCCTTTCACCGACTTTCGAGTCACATATTTGATTTTCAACTCGGCCAGTAAGAGCAACCAACGTGCTAACTTACCGGTGAGTGCTGGCTTCTCGAATAGATATTTGAGTGGATCCATTTGAGAAATCAGTATCACCGAGTAAGCCAGCATGTAGTGTCTCAATTTCTTTGTGGCCCAGACGAATGCCAAACATGTCTTTTCCAGCGGCATGTATCGTTCTTCGCATCCCACCATCTTCTTGCTCAGGTAAAAGATTGCCCTTTCAATCCCATCTTCTCCTTCTTGTGCGAGCATGCACCCCATTGCTAAGGGCGTGACGGACAAGTAAAGGATCAAAGGTTTTCTTGGAATGGGCAGCATTAGTATTGGTGGATTCTGGAGATACTTTCGAATGGCTTCGAAGGCTTTTTGACACTTATCATTCCATTCAAATTTCACGTCTTTCTTGAGTAGGCGAAACATTAGTTCACAAGTCGAAGTCAATTTAGCGATGAACCGGCTGATGAACTGGATCTTTCCCAAGAAGCCACGTACATCCTTTTCAGATTGTGGAGGCTCCATCTCGAGAATAGCTTTGATCTTGGAAGGGTCTGTAGACACCCCAATTTGGCCTAACGATTATTTCAAGTCCCACCTTGGGACAATCCCGATGATGAAATGGATACAATGATTGATGATTGCTTCCTTGAGGACCTTAGGACTTTCGGTGAGAACTTTGACCACTTAGAGGACCCAATTCAGAGCCATACAGCCTTTCAGACAGAAGTACAGAAGCCTAGGAGAATCCATCTGACGGCCGTAATATCGATCTAACGGCCATAACTTCAATCCCTCGCCCGAGCAACCTGTTGCCAGCAAAATCTCCCTGAGAGATCAATCCCTCGGCCGCAAGATCTATCCTTCGGCCGAGACATCCTTTACACGGCCGTGACTTCCTTTGCTCGGCCGCCAGATCGACCTTTTTCCAGACTCTCGAACGTTCTGTCAGACGTCTGGTTTGATCCAACTACACTACCTTCCCGATGCGTTCGGGCTACGTTCGGAGATCACGACGTAGAGTTTGAGATGCATTGCAATTGCAATTGCTATCTCGTGATTTGATTGGCCGGAGTGAGTCATCCATATGCCTATATAAAGGGGCCTTTGGGTTCCGAAATTAAACACACAGAAATTGAGATACCCACACACTCAATCAAAACTCGAAGCTCTGCAGAAATACTCCCTCAATCCCACTCTTCAAAAGCCCTAACCTTCCGAAGGCAGCCGTCAATCCGGCGATCAAACCCCGAAGTTCAAACCCTAACTCTAGGGTTCTCGACCAAGCAATCAATCAATCACGCCCAATCCAAAGCAATCAAGCAACTGAGGGATCAAGGTGGTGAGGCCCAACGGCCTCTGGTTTGTTCTATTTATCATGTTTATGACTAACCGTAGCATCTAAATCATTCGCTAAGCTTTTCTGTCTGGTGTGAGGAAGAACATCGACCGGGGATTCGATCCCTCGGCCGATAAATAAAACCAGGGGGATCTCTCGGCCGTGAGATCCATTCACCGGCCGCGAGATCCATCTCCCTGGGACATTTTGTTTGTTTTATCTGCTTTCTGATGCATGCTTCAATTATCGCATTGGCTCACTTTGCTTACTGTTTAAAGGAATAATTAAACAGACTATGTGTTAGAATTAGACAAAGCATCTATACGTCTTATGTTGAACAATTATGGGCCAGTCTCACGACTGGGCAGAGAGGGGTGCCTAACACCTTCCCCTTACTGTACTTTTGGCTCCCGAATCCAGAATCTCTATCCATTTTCCTAGTTTTAATAAACTAGGTGGCGACTCTATTTGATGATAACCGTTATCATGTGGTGATGTTCCTAGCCATGGGAATGTCCATGATTTTGGTTTATGAAGTGAGCAACCAATCGAGCAAACACAAACGTGATCAATCTGTATGGCGATGCCCCGTTTGGGAGGTGTCTACAGGGTCTACCTTAATCCCACGAGCTGTAATCATGAACCCTAGCATTTTTCCTTCTGTGACGCCGAACGTGCACTTTAATGGATTCAAACGCATTCTGTACTTCCGAATCCTTTCAAAGAACTTCCTTAACACTGGGAGATGATCTTCTCGCTTCCTTGCTTTGATGATCATGTCATCTACGTACACTTCAACCTCCTTGTGGATCATATCGTGCAACAGAGTCGTGGCAGCCCTTTGATATGTTGGTCCTGCGTTTTTCAACCCGAATGGCATGACACAGTAGCAGTAAGTACCCCATTCGGTGATGAAAGTTGTTTTCTCTCAATCTTTCGGAGCCAAGAGAATCTGATTGTATCCAGAGAAACCATCCATGAAAGACAACAAAAGCGTGTCCTGCAGTATTATCGACAAGTACGTCTATATGCGGCAAAGGAAAATCGTCTTTAGGACTCGCTTTGTTCAGATCTCTAAAATCGACACAGACTATAATATTTCCGTCTTTCGTAGGAACGGGCACGATGTTTGCGACCCAAGTCGGATATTCAGTTACTATTAGGAAACCAGCGTCAATTTGTTTTGTGAGTTTCTCTTTTATTTTTAATACCCAATCGGGGCGCATCTTTCTCAATTTTTGCTTAACAAGCTTTGCATCGGGGAAAAGGGAGATCTTGTGCTTGACGATTTCAGGGTCGATTCCGGGCATGTCTGCATGAGGCCAAGCAAAAACGTCTTTGAATTCTTTGAGTAAATCTGAGAGCTTTTGGAGTTCATCTGGAGTCAGCCTGGAACCGACTTGAACCATCCGAGGGTTCCCCTCATCACCCAAGTTTATTGAGACTGATTCTTCTTTTAGGGGCTGAGCACGCCTTTCATTTTCTCGTTCGATGAGGGAACGAATCTCTTTAGGGATGTCCCCGTCAAAATCTATTCCTTCAACATCAGGTTCTACACAGTTTATTTCAAAATGTGGCAAGTAAGCAAAAGCATCATTCATTTCATTAAGAGGCTCCTCGACGGGAGGGAATACAGAGTAGACTCAAACTCGAAACAAAAACTACAACGGGAAGGGCCGATAGGCACAAACTCCGACTTACAGCTAGACGCGAAATCGGTATCCGATTCAGACTCAGACCCAGCAACATGAGCGTGCTTTACAAGAGGGATGAAAACACAATTTTCATAATGGCCTGTAGCATCTACAATGAGCGAAGAGGGATCCTCCCAAGCGTCTCCTTCTCCGAGCATCAGCACCGCTGTGTCTTTGTCCATACCCTCTGGATTTTTATCCCCGAACATCGATCGAAGACTGCCCTAATAAAAAGCCTCGACCCAGTCAACATGTAATGCCCTGACAAGCTCCTCCCTCTTTTCAGCTTCATTTTCGCTATCCCAAGTGTCCTCAACGAAGATTTCGAATTCAGGGTACTCTCTTTTTGTTTCCAAGTCAAAGAAGGGCTCTGGCTGCCCCTGGTACAAGGCCTTTTCTCCTTCGGGCACAAAGCTGACCACCAGCCTCTCTTCAGTAGCTTGGGCGCGAGCACGATTGCGCCACCTTTTCTTAGGGTCGCTCCTCCTTGGCACGTATCCCAAGCCGAACCGTTCACTGCTTCCAAGGAAATGGGGGAACTTAAAGACTCCCTGCTGATCACGGCCCAAACCCATGCCTGGCATGTAATTCATCCTTCTCATCATTTCCAAAGCTACAGAGCTCACCAGGAAATTGTCATCAGCCCGGATGGTACAAACCCTTCCTGTTATCACGGCAAAGCCACCCATAGCTATGTTCTCTTCCCCATGATGATCTCCAATAGCGGCGAGTTGTCTTCAGAATGAGGGCGGATCCCAGAGTCTCCGTGAATGATGAGTGTCCCTGAGTCCAGACCCAGTATGAGCTTCTGGTGTAGGGTAGAGGGTACTCCCATAACATCAAGGCGGTGGAGCCATGGCCTCCCCAACAAGAGGTTGAAAGAAGTTGGGATCTCAAGGATGTAGAATTCCACAGCTATCTTGAACTGTCCCGTCACCAACTCAAGATTGACCGTTCCTATGACGTCACGTCGCGTGTTGCGGACACCCAAAGTTGCTGGTGTGAAGTCCTTGTTTTTGAGTCCTAAGCAATAAGCAGTTTGGAGAGGGCACACATTGATGATGGAACCGTTGTCGATGAGGATGGCTGGAACCCATTTCCCAAGGCACTTCATGGTTATGTGTAGGGGTTTATTATGGTCGGCACCTTCTGGTGGGAGGTCTTTTTCGGTGAAAGCTAGGGTATGTTTAGTGAAGTTGGGAGTGATGAATGCGACCATAGCTTCAAGGGTTATGTCAGGGGTGACTTCGAACTTGATAAGAGTATTGATGAGCCTTTGACGATGCTCACGGGAGGACGCCAATACTCCCCAAATTGACATAGGGGCTGCTTGATAATAGGGTCAGCATCGGGAGCTGGGTTTTGGTGTTGGGTAGTTTTAGGATTAGCAAAGGTATTCGGGTTGGTGGAACTCAAGACATTTTGGGGAATGGTGCGAAGGGGTTGTTTGGGTTAGTGGAGTGATTTGAGGTGGTTGGTATAGTGGAGCTGGATGAGTGGGTTGTATCATTTTGAGGTGAGGGTGTTCGGGATGAACTCCCCTTCTGGAGGTTAGAAGGTTGATAGATTCGACCGCTTCTGGTGAGGTTGCTGATTGTCTTGGGAGAGGGCTCCGCACGAAAATCTGGTAGGTCGTCCCACAGGTTTGATAAATCGATATCCGCCTTCCTTTTCCCTTTGTCCAGTCTCGTTTTCTCCAATGTCTCATTGAGGAGTTCCAATGCAAGAGTGTCCCACAAGTTCTCATCCTCTAAGAAGTCCCAAAAATTATCACTTTTAATTAAGCCTTCGTCGACCATTGCCTTGTTGACCGTCAGCTCTTCCCCGTCGACCCAGACAGTGACTAAGTCTGCTTTCCCCTACAAATCTTCAGAATTCAGGACAACAATGTGAGGTTCATCTGGATTCTGCACAACAAGTTGCGGAAGTGTCTCGTCAACAATGTAACACTGGGGGTAATAGATGTTCTGTTCAGCAGGTCTAGTCATGTATTCGTAGTAGTCATCTAAACCTCTTGTTATGGTGTCAAGGGTTTCGTCACGGAACTGCGCAAAAAGAATTCGCGGATTTAGCAGGTCAGGTCCTTGTTGAACTTCTTCTCCGTGGAAAAGGAGAGGCAAGGTCGTAACGTCCAGAGGGTCCTCATCTTCTACTTGATGCCACACGACAGGCTCAGCTTCCCATTCCCAATCGTCTTCTTCCTCATCAGCTAGTTCCAATTCTAAGAATAGGGTGTAGAGTGAGTACCCATCGAATGGATCTGTTTGCCTTTCTTCCCACTCTTCCCTCCACGCTCCATTTTCCAATTCTTGAACGTCCTCGAGCTCCGGGGCTGGCCACACACCGTCGATTAAAGCCCGATTTTCAATGTCTTGGAAGGTTTCGATTGTAGATTGCCATCTTAGTTCAAACACCCAATCCAGCGTCTAGATCATGCAAATGGCGTCTCCTGTCAGCACCTCAACAATGGGCTTTGGCTGGGTTTCAGGTATGATGTACTGGCTTGGGTCAAAGGACGGTTCGAGATCAATGTTGTTGACTTGGGGGTTTGAGTGTTTTGGCAGTGGGTTGGAGACGGTGTTAGGCTTTTGTGGTGGCACTGGGATGGTTTTGTTGTCAATAAGGTCTTGTATGGCGTGTCGGAGTCGGAAGCAATTATTGGTAAGGTGGCCTACATTCTGGTGGTAGGCGCAGTAGGCATTAAGGTTGTGGCTAGTGGGTATTTTCTGGGGAAGTGGAGTTGGGTTGAGGGGTTTGAGGTTATTGCTTTCAACCAATTTTTTCAGCACCGCGGAGAAAGGTGCGGAGAACTGGGAGAAAACACAGGGTTGGGATCGCGGTTGGTTGTTTTGGGTAACTATCTGGTTTACTGGTTCAACTTGGGTGGTATTTGTGGAGGTAGGAGGTAGGTTGGTGTATTGGGCGTTACCAATAACGTGTTACTGTTACCTGGATAGACCTTTTTGGCTTTAGGAGGAGCTGGTTCTGGTTTGTCGAGGATGCCGAGTTGAATCGCTTCTTCGACGGCTAAGCCTGCGTCGTCTTGAAGTCTGAGCATGCCTGAGCCATGACCATGTGCTTGGCCAAGGTTGGTTGCAGGCTTCACACTATCATCCGGATTTGGTCTTTATCTGACGGCCTATCTTTCATTTGAGCTGCTTTGGCTCTCCATCTTTTCACAAAGGACTCTTTGCTCTCCATCTTGGTAGATTCTAGCTCGCGAGTGGTTACCACGAGTTGGATGTTGTAGTTGTACTGCGCTATGAAGGTTGCACAGATATCTTCCCAAGACCGCTTCCTTGTCTCATCTAGTGATGTGAACCAATGAAGGGCACGACCTACTAATGTCTAGGAAAACATTTGGGCCATTGCATCTTTTTCTACGCCCCACATGGAGAAATCCCCAATGTAACCAGTTAGGTGTGCTTTTGGATCCCCTGTTCCATCGAACTTTGTAAAGTCGATGGGCCTGAATTTCTCTGGGAGCTTAGCATTGAGGAAAAGGCAGAGCTTGTTGATGTCGAAACCTGTCGCAGCGATTTTCTTACTTCTAGCTACAGACTGTTCTAGTTGGGTTATTTTGGCTAACACAGCTGCCATTTCTGGGTTTTGAGGGTTTTCAGCTTCACAAGGCGGCTGTTCTAGATTGGGATTCGGAAGTCGTCCGGCAACTCCGGTTATCATGAGCATTAACTGGGCAATTTGGTTGTCGGTGCGCTCTCCCAGTCTTCTGATGGCCTCCCTGATCTGTCCTGCTTCATTCAATTCCTCCGGGTTTGGGTTCCTGCCATTATCTCCACCTGCGCCGTTTAAGTTCTCGAGATTTGGATTCCCACCTGCACCATTCAAGTTTTCGGGATTTGGATTCCCGCCACCACCGGCTGCATTCGGATTCTGATTAGGGTTCTGCATTTCCACCCAGAGATCAAAGACATTGACGGTGTCGGGCTGAGATTCGAGACGAATCAATCTTTGTCTAAGAGGGTATGGTTTTCTTCTTCAGCACAATTGCTCAAGTCTTCTGGCAAAGCAAAGGCGAAACTCAGACACGATTCCTATTTTAAAATTTATTTATGAAAATTGAAAACATGTTTCGTCATCATGATCGCTGACAACCTAGGGACTCCGAATTGTGATCGGCCAAAGGTTGCCAATGATCCTTTGAAAGTTCGATGAACTTTAGGGAATAAGGGTTTGACAAGTTTCTTGCAAAAATCTTAAGAGCGGATGACATGATGCCTTTAACTAGAGAGGTGTAAGTGGCATGGCACTATGACTCAATTAGTGTTGGCATCATGGCATTTACTCCTAGCGTCGATTTGTTTGAAAAGTTGAGTTGGAAAATAGTTGTATCCTTGGCCAACTTCGTTATCCCAAGGATTTGATGTTTCATTGGATCTTGGCAACCTCCAACGGGTCACGCGAGCAAGCATAGTGGTATGTCATGGATGCAATGCAGCATTTAGACAAGAAATATCACGTAGCCCTACCCTGTAGGTTCATACACAAGTAACCAATCAAAAAGCCCTAGGTCAGAACGGCCGGATAGAAATCCTGTTAGAATCGCCATTTCCTTCCTTCAATGAGCATAAAGCGTCGTTGTTTTTGACAAACTTTGCAAAGATTGTTCACAAATGTATATAAACTTTAAGTATTGATTAAGTTGTCCCCAGCGGAGTCACCACTGTGGGCTACCACAGCCCCGGGTGGATCGAGGCGGCCCAAAAATCAACATTTTGATTTGAAAAATAAAAATTGAGGAGTCGCCACCCGGATTTATGGTTCGTCACTCGAGAAACCGTTTTGTCTTGAAAATAATTTTTTGAATTGAAAACCAGAGATTCGTTAAGGGTTCGGAAGCCATGTTATGAGGGGGAAGGGTTTTACAGCACCCCACTCTCCCGATATGGGATCGGTCTCTACTAAACATTTGCGAGATTTTTCGAAAGCATTTTATTCCATTAAACAATTAGCAAGTATCCACAAATATAGCATGTAAAGAAGTGCATGCCTGTGTTGGTGTACAGTGTATATTGATGAAATAATGCAAAGTGTAGGATGATGCATGAGAAATAAAGATCTGTTACTGAGAGCATTCCCGAGCGCTCAGGAGTTCTGCTGCCTGATCCTGCAAAACTGGGTTAAACTGAGGTGCTGAAATGTTTAAAATAACAAAGAAAATATTGATCTCATGCTCAGAAAAGGACTTAAATAGCCAGGAACTGGTCCTGGTCATCCAACCCTGCTTCCTTGCATTTGATGTTGATATTAGACAAATTCTGGAAGTAGCATAATGCTTCTAACGTTGACAAAGACATTAAGAGAGGATTTTCAAGGAAAATAGGATTTTGACATACTGATTTTAAGATGCCATTTTGACTTTGCTTTCTGAAAATGAAGATCCCTAGGAAATGGCTGAAAAACTTGAATTATTCACAATGAACTAAAAAGGGGAAAGCCACTGGATCCATGAAACCTCTATTTTCCTTGAAAATTCAACAGAAAAGTACGAAACATGAACAAAACTACTCCTGAGTGCTCGGGAGCAGTCCTGAGCACTCAGGAGTGCTGCAGAGCCTATTTGAAAATTTTGCTTGCAGCTCTTTTGCCCTCGTTCTTACACTAAGGTCATTCAGCCACACATCTAGTATAGAGGACTGGAATGGGCTGGATGACCTCCCTTATAAGAATGACAGCCCTTTTAGTTAAAAAGATAGAGAAATTCTACCTTTTCAAATGAAACCTTGCTTCTTGGTTGGATTTTGAAGGTGAAATGAGGTAAGAAAATTTCAGAAAGCAGGACTAAGTATGATCCCTAAATTTCTTGATTTTTCTTGGAGTGCTTGAAATGGCTTTGATTTTGGACAAGATTTTATGAAAATGATTTTCCTTGCAAAGTGAGGTTTGTGCTTTGAAAATGAAAGAGTCGGGGCAGAATATTTCGTGGTGCCTAAAATGCAGCATGAGGGCTACTATTTATAGGCCAAGGAAAATGATTTTGAAATTTGAAAAATAATTATAAAATAAATAAAAATTATTTGAAAGGACATAAAACATTATAATTTGGTCTTCTGATTTCTCTGACGGAAATACTATAGCAAAGACCGAATAAGTTTGAATGAAACATGACCATGTGCTGCTGAAAAGATAGAAATTCAAGTTTCCATGGAAAATTCTGTTGACCTGAGCGCTCAAGAATGGTCCTAAGCGCTCTGGAGTGATACTTCCGAGCACTCAGGAGTGAGCAAGATCTGGGTTTTTTAAAACAGGTCCTGAGCGCTTCAGAATGGTTCTGAGCGCTTGGGACTTAATTTATTGAACTGATTTTGAAAATCCAAGAAGCAAGGGCCATTCATAACTGAGGCTTGTATCAATCCAAATTCATCATCGGGGGGCCACGAAGCCACAAATTATGGAATTTCAAAAGGTTCAAATTGGGATGTCTACAACATCATTGGATAGGTATTCCAAGAAACCCATATATAGATCTCTATATGATGAAAAGATGATATCTTCATCAAATCATGGTATCCTTTGTTGTTAGATAAGGAGCACTTTGTTTAGAACTTCGTATGTATATTGGATCTGCTCGAGTGTGTCGACGTCTTACTATTCCACACACATGCACACACACAAAAATCAGCCAAAAAAAAAAAAACAAAAACAAAATCTTTGTATTGAAACTCCGAAGGCATGTTTTGCCGGTACCATAATTTTTGTACTTAGGTGGTTTTTGTTTTGTTTTTATTTGCACATGTTTATTATGCAATTAATGCCCCGTTCCACATTTCAAAAAAGTACTTAAAAAATAAAGACCTATTTTCAAACTTAAAAATAATGGGGTTACGAAAATAATTTTTCATTTTTTTTTGCAGGAAATGATAGATCTCATCGAGATCTATAAAACTAGATCCATATTGCATATATTTTTATTTTTTTTCAGTAAGCCTATTATTTTTAAATTTGAAAATTGAAAATAAGTACTTATTTTTTAAGGGGGTAATCCAAAACGGGGTAAATCATAGATTAAGGAAACTGATATTGGCACTTCAAAATCAGTGTAATTCCAAAGCCACTTTCCTTTGTTTTTTGGAGTGTCTCCATCAATTTTCGGAGTGCCAATATCATTTCCCATGATTAATTGAGAAATGATAACTTCTTGTTTTCATATATCAAAAGATGATAAAATTTGAAATGAGGCCACCATGCATTACTTTCAAAATATGAAGGGTTGAAAATTGAATTCATTTGCTAATAACTAGGCCTGTCAATGGATCGGATCCGATCCGGATCCGATCCGAAAAATCCGATCCGAATCCGAATCCGAATCCGATGACGTCGATCCGATAATCCGATAATCCGAATCCGATAACGAATTCGGATCCGGATCGGATTCGGATCGGATCGGATTAAATCCGTTATCAATCCGAATCCGAACTTTATTTTTTTAAACTTTTTTTAAAATTTTTAAAATTTTAAAAAAAAAAACAGTAAATTTTTTATTTTGAAAAAAAAATGTTTAAGAAGTTGTATTTTTATTTTCAATTTTTTATTTTATTTTTTTTGGGAAAATAATTTTTTTTTTTAAAAAATTGTATTTTTTTAAAAAAAATATATATATTTTTTCCCTAAAATTTTTGAAGTAAAAAAGTTTTCGGATCGGATTCGGATTTCCGGATCGGATCCAAATTTTTCGGATCGGATCCGGATTTCCACTATCGGATCTGAGTCTTATCGGATTCGGATCGGATCCAGTCTTATCGGATTCGGATCGGATCGGATCCGTTGACAGGCCTACTAATAACTAGTTAACTACCAACGAACATTGAAGTTTTCATTTTTAGGATTGTGATTTTGGCACTCCAAAAATTGATGAAGGAGCTCCAAAATTGAACTGTGTTGATACACAAAACGACGTCGTTTTGGAGTCCCTCCATCAATTTTTGGAGTGCTAAAATCAATTTTCTTTCATTTTAATCTGCATCATTTACACTTTTAACTTAGTTTTTTACTCCATACACAAGAACCTTTGCTCTTAATTGAACTACGGAATACCCACACGACATGAAAAATAAATATATATATCTCTATTATAAAACAGAAGGGTGTGGGGACAAGTTGTTGGAACGGCTTAGATTCATTTGATCCAAAGGTTGTAGTGCATCCTCCCACTTTCCGGTTAAGTGCCCATGGTTTTCACCTAAATCACACAACTGCCATCCCCTTCCAACCGGGATGCGTAGTGCCGTAGGCACGGGCTAGCACTAGTATACGTAAAAAATATCACGGCTTATTAATCTCTTTGAACTACCAATCCCGATCTTGTTGCCAAAAAACAAAACATTACTACAGATTATAGCAAAAGGCATTTGCTCAAGCAACCACACTACTCCTAAAACAATGCTTGTTTATCGTTCGCGTTGAGTACGTAATTTGTTGTTATATTGATCATGATATTTCTTTCTTTAGGGGAAAATTAAAATCAAATGGTAGTAAGTAGTTAGTAATATTCGAAATACAAGGATACCAATGTTAATTTCTAAATACTACGGGTTAAATATAACAAAACATAAAATTTGAGGGTTAACATAGTGAGTACTCAATTATTTAAGTTCCAGTTTTACCCACCAAAATCCTCAATCGTTAAGAGGGTTTCACACCTTTTGTTCTCTCTGCCTAAAAAATCTCCATGGCACACTAGACCCCCCTCCCTCTCTCGGCACAAGAATCCCACATCGTCAAGACTTTGAAGACAGTTTCGAGAAAATAAGAACCTAGGAGAAGAGATTTCGGGAATCCTAAGTAATCTTGGTGAAATCTAAGTCTATGAAATGTGTGAATACTAGACTCTGCAACATGATGAGGGAGGAACTTTTAACAAATTTCTAAATCACTTACATAGATAAGGATATTGCGAAAATGTTTGATCTCAATTCTATCATCGATGCTTTTAATGACATAAAAGAGCGCCGAGTGCAATTGAAAATGCCTCGTTTTACTAGATAGACTGAGGTAAGTCGTTAATGCTTTTGTAATATGTTAATTTATAAAAAAGCGTAATTAAGTATGGAGTGTTGCTATTTTGTACATTTTTTAGTTTTAATGTATTCACGTTGTTATGCACGTTTCATTTTTATTTTTTTTGTCTCGCATACATGATCGCCCCCGTGTAGTGAAATTCCTAACTCCGTCTCTGGTAGTGCGATCGATCCGACCGTTCATCTTGGCATGGACGACTCATATTTAATCTGAGCTCCTACTAATCCGAGCCATCGAATATTCGGATTAAAATCCGAGCCATCCATTGCCTATATGAATGACTGGATCGACCGCATTACACGTATAGTGCAGGGGCACACTACAGCACCCCGGATCCGCCAAC
Source organism: Rhododendron henanense subsp. lingbaoense (assembly GCA_020567845.1). NCBI lineage: Eukaryota > Viridiplantae > Streptophyta > Magnoliopsida > Ericales > Ericaceae > Rhododendron > Rhododendron henanense. The sequence continues at coordinate 33,155,478 of CM036315.1, read as the reverse complement.
CACAAGACCCCCTTTGAGAACTAGAGTTTTTCACTAGTACTAACAATCATCGATGGATCATCCATAAAAAAAAAACTCCAAGATGGTTGGTAATTTGTAGATATGCTATCACCATGCCCATAAGCACGGATTCTTATAAAAAAAACTAAGTACATTTTTTTGAATTCATGTATTTTCCTTTGAAAACAAAAAATAGATAACGTGGAACGACTAAAAAAAATGAGTGTTTTCGGAAACAAATATAATTTGAGTATTCGACAAAAGTAATCCCATTATTATATTCTCTTTTTGTCATGCAAATATTTCAATGTGACAAAACTACATTGTAAGAGGTGGGCTAAACGCTAGTTGCATAAAATAGTTCACCAACTTTGAAGACACTACGGGTGAATTGCTCCGATCATTAATGTAGGACCCCATCCAGGCCTAGTAATACATTCCAACGGAAGAGAATTCAAATTCCCTAATGAATGTACTAGCAAATCACGTTTATTTTTTTAGATGAGAGATACATACACCCGTTACATTAAGTAGTTTACGTTATACTATAAAAAAGAGTAGTGTACCGCTCTTGGAGTTGCTACGAGTGAATGACTCATCGGGTGAATAATGTGGGCCTTATTCAGGCTCAATAGTATATACTCCAACAAAAGACATTTCTCAAATCCTACCAGCATGTCTATAGTGGGCAAGTAATGGGCCTGTGAATGGACCGAATTCAAACAAAATTCATTTACTTAATAATTTTAGAAAAAAATCCGAATCCAATTTTCTCAATTTCGTATTAGTTAATCAGGATCCAAATTCAAAAGAAAAAAAAATTGAATATCCGATCCGATAATCCGATTCCCTTAACCCATGCAACAAAAACAATTGGGTTCACGATATTTTGGTTGGCTGTGTGCAGATATATTGATTGGCGAACGGAACAATAAAAAATGAAACAGAAAATAATAAATACACCAAAATAAAAGGAAAAATTCATCTCAAGAGCCTGTTCTTCCTACGTTTCTCCTCTCTCTCTATCTCTCTCTACATAAACTTCAACAGAGATTTCATCACCGCCTTCTCTCTCTATATCTGCCCTAATATCACTCCGTCTCCCGTTCCAATTCCTCCCCTGCACTCCATAACTCTCCATCTCTCCATCTCTCCACCGCCGCCCTCTCTCTCTCCCTCTCTCTCCATCTAGACAATATACACTTTGGCGGTTATTCAAGCAGTTTTAGGGTTTCCTGGATCCTTACACGGGAAACTACGCAGGAGGTTTGGTTTTATATTTTTTCTCTCTGGACGTCGCTCTCGATCATTACGACTTAATCGGCAGATAATTCTAGATTTTGGTCGGTTGAAACTCTAATTCTATTGGGTTTTGATTTAGTTCCTCAAGTTAATTGCACGGCCGGGGGCTGTATTGGTTTCTAGGGTTTTATCGTACTAATTGATGAGAGCCAGTGATTAAGAACCTAGGGTTTCAAGTTTCAATTCGTTTGTATGGTAGTTATTGGTAATGGGAGTTGGTTTTTTTGCGGCAATGAGGGTCCTCTGAGTGCTTTATTTTCGTCTGCGAATCCGTCTCTCACTGAGGATGGAGGGGTAGAGAAGGTTTTTTCTTCTAGTTGTTTGTCTTTGTATTCGCACAGCGGTGGTGATGAACCTTCTTGCTGGCATTTCTGTTTAAGTCATCGTCTCGCTAATGTCTATTTGAGGTTTTCACCTCTTTTAATTGTTGCGAGAGGACAAGGATGTTAGTTTCGTTCGAATACTGTTGAAGTTTTATAATCGCAGAGAGGATGACTCTGGGAACTTGGAGGTAATTGCGAAGCAAGTTGGGTTTTTTAGGGAAAAGTAAGTGTTTAGATAATTGCACAGAGGTGGAGACAAGTGTTTAAGTTCGTCATCTGGCTCTATTTGAGGTTTTCATCTCTTTTAATTGTTGTGAGGGGACAAGAATAAGTTTCATTCAAATACTGTTGAAATTTTGTAGTCGCGGAGAGTGCGACTTGGGGAATTGGAGTTAATTTCAAAGCAAGTTTGGTTTTGATGGAAAAGTAAGTGTTTAGATATTTTACTGATAGGAGATCACAATCTTTTCGCGGGGAGGGGATTTGAAGCAGAGGCAAATTGTGGTTTATTGTATAGTTGATAATGTTCACTTCTCATGGACAAAAGTGAACCCACATTAGTTCCAGAATGGTTGAGAACTACTGGAAGTGTCGGTGGGGGTAGCAATTCAGCCCACCATTTTGCATCATCTTCTTCACAATCAGGTAGTGGTACTCTTGCCAGTTTTGTTTAACCTTCCTTTTTGTTCTTGTTTGTTGCTTGGATTTTAGCATTTATTATTTTTCATGTTTACATTGTTGTAGATGGTCTTCCTTCAGCACCCTCCACTCGAAATAGATGTTCTAGGAGTGCAAGTGATAAAGATAATTCTCGGCGTAGTTCAAATGGTAATGGTTCTTCAAAGCATCCGTACAGTAGTTTCAGTCAAAGTCAACGCGATAGGAACCGTGACAAAGAGAAAGAAAGGTCTGCTATTGGGAACCTTTGGGACCGCAACGATCCATTGGGTGATATATTAATTAGTAGAGTTGAGAAGGATACATTGAGGCGTTCTAATTCACTTGTGTATAGGAAACCTGCAGAGTTATTGCCTCGAAGAGCAGTGGACTCAAAAAATGGTGGTAGCAGCAATCACAGTAGTACCAATGGTGTGCTTCCTGGAAGCAAACTTGTTAGGAGCACCCTGAAAAGTTCTTTTGACAAGGATTTTCCCTCTCTTGGAACTGGAGAGAAGCAAGGAGTGCCTGATATTGGAAGAGTTCCATCTCCTGGTTCAACCACCGCTGTACAGTGTTTGCCTTTTGTAAATCCTGGCTTGATTGGTGGTGAGGGGTGGACTTCTGCTCTGGCAGAGGTGCCCACTATGATTGGCAGCAATAGCACGGGTCCCACATCAGTTCAACAAAGTGGTAGTTCGAGCCAATCATCTGGGGCTTCAAATCCTATAGCAAGTCTTAACATGGCTGAGGCATTATCACAGGCTCCATCTCGAGCTCATACTACTCCCCAGGTAAATGTTTGTTCCTCCTGTGTTAGTTTGGTAATGAATACTCAAGGTTGGTTTATCAGGATTTATTTTCTTTAATTTTCAGCTGCCTGATAAGACGCAGAGGCTTGAGGAATTGGCAATAAAGCAATCCAAACAATTAATCCCGGTGACACCCTTGACGCCTAAAGGCTTGGTAATTAAACTTTTTTCATACTTCTAATTTTTGTTAACTGTGTTATTTTTTCTTTTCACAGAAAATGAACTACTTCAAGTTTTGCATTTGGTAAACACATCTAATAGATGGGTCAGTTCTGTTCAGTTTATCTTTTGATCTATGCACGTGAAATTTACTATATTGTATGGTTCCTTCTTTCAGTTATTTAGATTTCTTTGGGACATAAGTTATCCATTTCGCTTCTGCGGTTTCAATTACCACCTGCTTGCCCTTCTGTCCCCTTACCTGCCCTCTCAAACTCACAAGAGAAGTAGAATTTTACCAACGACCAAGAGAATTATGAATCCCTATTAAGGGGTGTGTGGCCCGTGATCCTTGATCTGAGTTCCTCCTCTGGTGGTTCAAAGGTTTCCTAGCCGTCTTGCCCTAACTTGCACAAGGAACGCACGACTAAGACCTAACTGGGGTTGTCCGGCAAGGCCCTCCGGCGAGAGGATGAGAATGTGCAGAGAGTAAAGCAAGGGACTAGGGTTTTAGCGTAGGAGAGTGTGTGTGTAGAAGCATGTACCTCTTAGGGTTGCCATCCTTTGATATTTATAGAGTCTCCTTGACTTGCTCTCCAAGTACGGGCATGTGCCTTGCACGAGCCGAGTGTTGTCATCATGACGTCACTGAACAGATCTGGTAACCGTTTTGGTGTGAGCTGGCACTCCATGTGCGCTCATCATTATCTTTTGGCGTAACCGTCTCAGCACGTGGGGAGACATGTGCCATTACAATCAGCCGAGCCCCAGGCCTAGCCGAGCCTGGTGGGCGACTTGCGGGGAGTGTCCACTAACGGAGCCGCCTGTCCTGAAGGTGGCCGAACCCGTAGGGCTCTCTCCAAGCGCTGGGCGCAAGGCAAGCACAATATGGTTGACTGCGTGGCCTCGGCGCAAGCCGGGCCGCTTCCCTAGAAGGTGGCCGAACCCGGGTGAGGTCTCATCAGGTTGGCCGTCGGGTGGATGCAACGTCGTCCACCTTCCGATCCTCAGTTGCAGCCGATCTTGGAGTTTTGTTCGGCAAACACTCTTAATCTCGACCTCGGTCCCAGCCTACTTGGCAGCAGGCTCGGACCGTCGAGCTCGGTCTACTACAAGGGGATATCATTATGTTGAACAGTATGTTGAAGAATCTGTGTTTTCTTTTGTATTTGTGCATTTAGAGGGTTTCTTGTCCTCTAATTTGTGGAGGTGTGGAATTAGACCATAATCCATAAACTTCATGATGTTTTGGAAAACAAATTGACGATGCTCTAGAAGTAGGGATCGCCAATTGATATCTGGAAGTGGAAGTGGGATTGCATGCTCATCAACAATAAAATGGCTTGACCGAGAACTTGGGATATTGTGAGTTATTGATGCTTGCTTTATATTTATCACAATGTACATAATCTGGTTTGGTTTGAGCACCGGTTCTATTTCGCAGTTGGAAGGAGGTTATTATTGATGTTTTAAGACTAGCAATTGATGTATAGCTTCAAGGAGATGATTGGTGCACAGAAACTAGAGTTTAGGGATCACCAATTGTTATCCTGAAGAGGGATCTGGATTGCGTACTCGTCAATAATGAGATGGCTTAACGGACAACTTGGGATAATGATGAGTTATTGACCGTTGCTTCATTTAGGAGTATGATTTAGATAGAAAAGGAGTCCATTTTCCAGTACTGGGTCAATTATACTAAATAACGGGTAAGCGTTTTGAGTTAACTATGTACGTAGTCTGATTTGGTTCGAGGACTTTCTATTTCGCAGTTGAAAGGAGGTTATTGTCGATGTAAGATGAGGCGTTGCAAGCATCTTGAAATTTAGATGTTTTAGGACTAGCAATGGATGTATGATGTCTAGCAATGGATATTGCTCTCACTGACACCATCTACAAGGCTTCAAGGAGATGATTGGTGCACAGAAACTAGAACTATAATTTTTTGAAGTAGCTGATTGCACCGGGAGACTATGCGAGTTCAGTAAAAAATATACAAGGACTATCTAATATTGGAGGTTGGAGCTTAAGTTAAGCACGATAGATGGCCCTCCTGTTGTTTTCATTGAAGGTGTAAACAAGTTGGATTTTGGGGTGACATTTTTCTTCCGCTAATTTAGCTTATTGTCATAGAATGAAAGAAGATATTTAAAACAATAGGTCATCAGCTTTTTGAAAATGGCTGAAGCCAGCTTGCTTTGTCAGGTTTCATGAGCCATCTTGCTTTGTTGGAGGCAGGACAATTTGGCTACTTGGAATTGCAGTAATGGGGATTATTTCATCTACATTGTGTGGACTTAATGGAGTTCATAGTTCTTTTTTGTTTCTCATAACCATCTGAATCTAAGTGAACAGTCAGCCGTGGACAGAGCTTAATGGGAAAAATAGGATTCATATAGCCGACCCCAATTGATTGGGACACAAGGCTCGGTTTGGTTTGGTTTGGTTTGGTTTAGTATAACCATCTGAATATGAATATATGCTGGACAACTGGAGACTTGTAGTCAATTAATAAATTGCTGTCAATGTAATATTAACGCCTTGTCCTTCCTCTATGACCTTTAATCCGTGGTATTAAAATCACGTTTCCATATAGAGATATCTTGTAGTCGTCATGAATATATTCGCATTTCCACGGTCCATAATTAAATTCAACCGGCTTCATTTCTTTATGAAATGTTACCTACTTAATAGTGGGATACTCTTCTCGGATAGGAGGTTAGAAGAGCGATGTGTAACTTAGTTCATTTGTGTAAAAGGGAACGTGAATGAATATTCTTAATCTGGTGAGTTTTCCCCCGTTCATGTTATCGTGTGTTGCAATCTTGTAGATTATACTTGTCATGCAAGCGGGTCCTGAATGCTCAGTGCATTGTGTTGATGCATTGAGACATTTTGTGAACTTGTAGATTTTCACCTCGTCGTGTAACGGTCTGCAACACCTGCAAAATTGGAAGTTAACTTGAGTCGGGTGGTAGAATTATTTCTCTTCACTCTCTCCAAAACAGTAGTGTTGTTATGGTATTATAATTTTGTAACTTTGTCATGTATCCTGTCATTTGCGTTTTGATCTTATTTAATCGCTTGCGAGTTTTGACTGCATTTATGTTAAGGTAGTGAGAGGGATACTGGTAAAACCGTTTTGTTTGTTGGCACCAAGCAGTGTAAGAACCACAAACTCAGCCTAGTAGGCATCAAATGGAAGCTGGCATTTGTGATCCGTAGAAATGCTGAGTATAGTATTTGTTTTGATAACTTAGTTTGTCTGAGCCAACTTACACTCACCTCGACTAATCCCTCGGAGACGGATACCTAAGTATACCATTTGTGAATGCATTATGGGTAGAAAGAGGGTTTCCTTGTCCATTTTAGGGTAAACCATTTGTCCATTAACTGATTCACTTACTGGATTCGTTATGTGCATCAGAGTGAAGGATGTGCATTTTAGGTAGTGCATCCTTGAAACAGTAGCAAGCTTCAATACTCTGATGGGTACTCGGACACACAATTTTATTAAGCTTATTAAGGATGTGGATTTCAAGCGTGCTGATTTTAGCAAGCCTCAAAGATGTTTCTATTTGATTTTATGGTGACTTCAGTAAGATTGTCATTTTTGTTTCGATTCGGGGACCTGGAGTCGAATTGCCAATTGGTTGATGTGTCAGCTTTAAGAACACTCCTGGTTAGCACTTGTGGGCAAGGCACCGTCTTTGAAACTCTATTTTGAAATTGTTATGAACAATGCTTCTCTCCATGTATCTCCTAAAGTTGTGCCATTTGCGTACACATGTCTAAACTCTATTTTGAAGTTGTTATGAACAATGCTTCTCTCCATGTATCTCCTAAATTTGTGCCATTTGCATACACATGTCTTAACCGGGACATGCTAGCAAAATGAAGGTTTGTGGTATACTGAACCGTGCCTTGTCATCACTAAAGTCTACAGGCTTAGTGCAGTCGGGATTAAGGTTTTTATGAATGGGAATTGTTGTCCTACAGAAGAGGAGTGTACTAGTTGGTTGGTTAGGGCTGTATGATTAGTGTGATGTGGCATCTATGTTTTGGTGTGCTGTGTTAGGTTTAACCCAAATGACTAGGTAACCGCTAGGGTAGCCCGACTGTTTGTGGTTGTCTCTGAGACCAACCGTAAACTAGGGTCTTGTGTTCAACCCTGGCTGCCATTACCTTGACTTGCACGATACCTGTAGCTTGTAGGTGGTTGCATTTATCCGGGGTTTGTCCTGCAGGGGTGGGTCCAAATTGGTACTTTTTGCTCCAGTATCCTCCCATGGTGATTTATATAAGACAAAATCATTTTGTGGGAGTATAAAGTCTAATATTTAAAGGAACAAACCATGTTCTGTGGTTTGTTGTGATGACAATGGTTACGAAGTGTGGCAAACCATTACCAAGATGTTATATTCTTCGGTTACAGGATTGAAGCATTATTCCTTTTGAATTTCTTGTTTATTTGTAGTGTAAATTCTCGGCTAAATTTATGAGAATTGCTTTCTGAGCCATCTGAACTTTACGATTGGTTTTGCTACAGATTCTGTCTTGTATGGACATTGAGTGGTCAATTAGCTCCTGCTTCTTCTTTTTTTCTCCAGGTTCTTAGTTCTGATAAATCGAAGCCCAAAACAGCAGTGAGAACCAATGAGACGATGGTGGGTTCCAAGAGTGTGCAGCAGCAGCAGCCGCAATCATCCCAACTTGCTAATCACTCTCTTCATGGTGGACAAGGCAGATCTGACGCCCCAAGATCATCTCATGCTGGGAAGTTTCTTGTTCTCAAGCCAGTTCGGGAAAATGGTGTCTCCTCCATAGGAAAGGATGTGTCAAACCCAATTGATAATGTCAGCAGAGTAGTAAATGGTCAGGTTGCTTCTGCTGCTGCTCCAATGCTTTCTTCTGCTCCAATGAAGAGCCCAAAAAGCTCAAATTTTTCCAACATGGAAGGCAAGGTAGCTGTTTTGTCTTTAAATTCTGGATCCACGTTGGAAAAGAAATCGTCTCAGGCTCGGAGCCGGAGTGACTTTTTCAATCTCATGAGGAAGAAAACCTCATCAAACACTTCTGCTGATGTGTCTCTGCCTGTGGAGAAATGCGGTGAATTGGTCGAGGGAGCTAGTTCTCGCATAAGTTCTTGTGTTAGTGAGACTGGTAGTGAGGTGACTAACAATGGGGAGAGTTCTGAAGGGGAGAAGAATTTGTGCCTTAATGGAACAGTTTATCCGGATGAGGAAGAGGCTGCGTTTCTTCGTTCTCTTGGCTGGGAGGAAAATGCTGGAGAAGAAGATGGGCTTACAGAGGAGGAGATCAATGCCTTTTATGAGGAGGTAATAAGCTGTACCTTTTATGTGCATGCTACATAGTTTAGAGTGGCCCCAACCTGTTCTTCATTGAAGAGGAAAAAAACTGTGAACAATCTGGTCTCCCCATCATCTTGTTGTCAATTCAGCCTGAATTGACTTGGTCAAAATTTAAGACGGCTTTTGTTTACCACTTTAGGGTAGGAGGCAAAGCAAATTGGTCGCGGAAATATACATTCCCTGTTTTTCAATATTTAACTTGTGAAAGTCTTGATTTGATCACAAACAACAAACAGTTGTGCTACTTGCACAGATTTTTGTACACATATCATGCACATACATTTTTGTGGGGCCCATATCGGGTCCCACAAAGATGATCCAAACCGCTCATCTTTCTTAAAATATTATTTTGAGGGTTCTTGTAAAAAATCAGCTCCAACGGTAAGGGCTTTTTCAGAAATCATAGGGCAATCATAGGGCTTTTTAAAAGGTGGAGATTATCTCTGTACCCAAGAAGCAGACACATGTCTATTGGCCTTACGTGTTCATGTCCGACACGTCTAGGACACGGACGCTTTCGGATATGCCCAGACACATATCGGGGACGCCCAATTGTGTGTCCCTTTTTTTTCCATTGAGCATTTTGGGTACGTGTTAGAAGGTACGAATGTAATTTGAGAGAGTTTGGGTGGTGTCCAAATTGTCATGAATTTGAATGCTTATTTAGTGAATTTGTTGTTTATGTATCTTGATAATGTTCATGTTGTTTGTGATGTTTATATTTTTGTTTTTATATCTGAACTTAGTCAATCTATATATACTATATACAAATGTGTTTGTGCCTCCCAAACCTCTAATCCTAAATTCTCACAATTTTGTTTTTTGATTTTTTTAGAGAGAGAGAGAGAGAGAGAGAGTTTTGGGGAAGTGGCCTGGGAATTGGGTATTAGAATAAAAAATCAAACATTTTAGTTTTCGTTTGTTTTCTTTATGTATCCTACATTTTTCACAATTTTGAACTGGAGTAATTTATTACAAGCATTGTGCTTGTTTGATGTTTGTGGGACAATAAAAAAAATCTCACTGATTTTTATTGTGTCCGTCCGTCGAATAGGCACAGACGCTAGTAGAGATTATAGTATTGTTTTCAATAACGAATTTAATTTCTTTACTTTGTGTTCAATAGATCATGTCAGATGCTACTAGATTTGAGACTTAACTGCAATGTGTATATTTGTCTTTGTGTTCCCATTTTCTTTTCACTTATCTCTCTCTTTCTCTATGCAGTACGTGAAACTGAGGCCATCCTTAAAACTGAGTAGAGGCGTGCAACCGAAACTTTCAATGCTTCCTGAATCCCTCATTTCCGGTTCAAGCAGAGCATCTTCCGAAACTGAAGCCTGATTTGCTGTTTTTCTCATGTATTACTGATTTTTCTCACGTACAGGATCTGGAAAGTTTTGGTTGGCAGATGGTTTTGTTTCTTGTTTTCTCATCTCTTTGTTTCTGAAGAAGGCCATCGAGTAGGGTACGGAAAGCAAAGGTTACTATTAGTACGATAAGTTTTACAGAAGTCCGCATCCTGCATTTTGAAGCTGTGGACAAATTGGTCTGCTATGGGTGACGCTGAGCAAGTTGCATCTTTCCGTACCTTTTTGCTATTTTCTTCTTACTTTGAGAGGCATAAATTTTCTCCAGAATAGCTTTATCGTGTTTTGCTCAATTTTACAGGAAAATGAAAAGAAAGGTTGAAGTTCTTTTTAGTCTCTCTTTTTGGCATATTTCTTTATGTAGCTCGTTTCGTGTTGATATCTTTTTCAGTTTGATGCTTTATGTTTTTCAACTGGATTGAGATGGGAAAACATGAAATCAGCTGTAAGAAATGGGAAAAAAAAAACGAACTATACCACTACGAGGAAGAGAAGTTTTTACGCATGTTAAGAACATTTTATCCAGAGACTCTAGTATCCAGAGACTTGTGCGAGGTTTCCGAAATGGAGAGTACGAGATGGATTGGGAAGCCGGAAAAAAACATCTGCCATGCTTGTGTTATTGTGTTAACAGCCCGTTTGATTATCACATCTTACAGTCGTATCGGCTTGTTCGTGATTTTAAATTTATACCTAACTGGCCCCTATATTAGCCACTGGAGCATCTTCTGGGAAAATAGTGCTTTGTGCTAAAAATGTTTTTACTACAAAAGAGGACTATACGTACGTAACTTTCCCGCAAATTAGTGAATTACTCTGATAATGTGCAAGTATTTTACTCCCAAAAAGGGACTATACCCGCTTTCTTGCCAATACTTCACTCGCACTGGCTGCCGATAGTGCTCTCTGGTTCAAACGGAGCTCTGTTTCGGTATTTCCTGAGAAAAGTTGAAACTCAAGGTGCTCCCCAGAGTGAGCGGTCCCCGTGGATCATTATCAAACCATACCCTCCCAACATTCTATTTAACCAGCAGCAGGTGGTTAATCTTTATGTGGACGGGGAAAGCGGGTCAATCTCGAAGTGGCCTGGGTTTTATGTGGGCGGGGAAAGCGGGTCAATCTCGAAGTGGCCTGGGTTTTATGTGGGCGGGGAAAGCGGGTCAATCTTGAAGTGGCCTGGGTTTCTGGGCATCCAACTCCGACGGAATGCTCATTCAACTGATTCAAGAATCCTCTGTCGCTTGATACAGTTCCAGCCCCTTACAAACCGAACTTATGGCTCTTCTTTTGGCAATCAAGTAGTCTCTTAGAGCATCCACAATGGGTGTGCTAACTAGTGTTTTAATTGTGTGTGTTAAAACTTAGCAAACAAAAAACTTGCCACATCACCCTTTCAAAGTACAAAAAACTAAAAACTGTGAACATAGAAAATAGTTTTTTTTAAATAATTTTGAAACTAATTATAACTATTTATTAGAAATATAATTTTTTTCGAAAAAAATAGTTTTTTTTTTTTGAAAAAATAGGTTTTGGGTAACTACAGCTTTTGAAAAAAATAGTTTTTATATAAGAAAAGGTATTTGAAAAAAATAGTTTTAAAAACAAAACATTTTTCAAAAAAAGAATTGTATGTTTTCGTGTAAAACAAGTTTAAAAACAATTTTTGGAGAAAAAATTATTGCCACAAAAAAACTATTTTCTATGTTCACAGTTTTTAGTTTTTTGTACTTTGAAAGGGTGATGTGGCAAGTTTTAGCTATCCAAATTGTACATGCATCCGAATTGCCACGAACTTCTCTCATTTCATGCATCCGAATTCAGTGGTTTAACAAGTGATCTGGTTGTACAAAATTTGTAGGAGCTCGATGCTTCATTGGAGCAAGTTGCCAGTCACTTTCCATTGTATGTGACTGTATACACCCTTCTGTGAGGATTTGGTTCATCCTTCACTGGTACTCCTGCATATACACATAATTAGTAACCAGTGGTAAATGTACACAACACATCTTCTGTGAGGATTTGGTTCATAACTAATATGGAACAGAAGGGTGGTCTTCTAGAAGCCTTAGACATCAGCTGCAATTGCAGCCCAGAGAAATCTTGTTTCCCTTGGATACGAGGCTCTCCTTTGTGCCTATTTTTATACGTAATTGCAGTGCGTATGGGCGTGCGTCTGAGATAGAGTCCTGTGAGAGCGAGGCTGTAGCTCAGGGTGAGAGAGAACTAGAGAGTGGGAGTTGAGTTGAGCTCCGGTTTGGGATGTTTTTCTCTCGGTGTTGATTCGTTCGTGTGTGTGTTTGGTTTTCGGTCCTATTTGCGCACAACATCTTCATAAGCAATTAATGAAGAACATTCATGTTAAACTGTTTACATATTCTCCAGTGTTGGTTCAAGGCTAGAAACAACTAATAAGTAGATTTTCCAATGGTATACGCATCTCATAGGTCTCAATTTCCTATACCATCTCCTAAAATAAGAAACCTATGCAATAGTTTGTTTAAGTCCTCATATTTGAAGTCATATCAAGCCAGACCATCAGTACGAGCTAGCTAGACGTTATATATATATATGGGATATATACATATACACACACCAAGCTTCTACTAAGGGCTTCCTTAACTTAATAAGTTAAGGACTTTTCCTTTCTCGATCAAATTTTGATGATCTGAACCGTTTACTGTGTGCAGAATGTGATTTTAAGGGTGTATTTTAGAAATTGGCAAAAAAATATGACCGGGAATGGCTTGATCCGAACATTTTTTCATAAAAATGCATTTATAGCGTTTTTATGAAAAACTGCTTGGATCAAACCCTTCCCGGTCATATTTTTTGCTTATTTCTCGCAAACACCTTTAAAATCACGTTTTAAACACATTAAACGGTTTAGATTATCAAAATTTGATTGGGAACAATGTCAAACTGATGAGGTCCTTAACTTAACAAGTTAAGGTCTTCCTTAGTAGAAGGGGCTCCAAAGCGACGTTATTTTGTGTATTAATGTAGTTTTGGAGCCCCTCCATCAATTTTTGGAGTGCCAAAATCAAAATCCATATATAAGCTTGGACTATCAATAGCTAGAAAAGGTTCGCACTACCTCTCTCATGCACATATAGAGACAAATTTGGATCCCATGAGCGTTGTAGAGTGCTAACGTGTTGGAACACTTCTCCCTCTTCTTCAAAGTACAAAAGGTGGACTCCACACTCCTTAATTTGTCCGCCACCTTCAATCAAGAACGAAACTTCTACTTCATCGCCCTCTGTAAACAGATTTGCTTTGAAGCAATGGCTTAACCATACCATATCTCCACCTTTTTCCGGAACGCCATAGAGCAGTATACAAAAGACGGTCTTCTTGCAAAGGCTCTTGCTACTGATTTCAAAGGAAAGGAAATATGGGAGATTTCTGCTTTCGTCTGGAAATGTATACACCGCACAAAGATTCAAGCCTCGAAAACTAAAATGAGGAGGTAAGGTTGCAGTAAATGATATGCTGGATCCACCGTTCTTCTTGCTAAACCACTGTGGAACTTCTCTCCCAGGAAAAAATGTGTGGAATGCATAATTTTTGTACACTATCTGGGAAGATCAAATATACGGTTACAACCCATAAATACATGAGAGAGAGAGAGAGAGAGAGAGAGAGAGAGAGAGAGAGAGAGAGAGAGAGACCTGAATGGGAACCACGTCACCGTACATTCCCAAATAGTAATTCACAAGTTTAGCCTCAACATCTACCATAGAGTCCATGTTGAAGAAGCCAATACTGTTGAGCAGTTCCACATCAACTTCTCTGACGGGTGAGACCTTGAAATTTCCCTGAATGTGATTTAATTTACGGCACCAAAGATGTGAGATGCCTCCAATATTGAATCCCGTCTCAAATGTTATTTTTTCCAATGCATCGCAATCATAGACAACCAGATGGTCTAATCTGATCGATGGCCATAGAATCTGCTGGATCTTTGAACACTCTGTTAAAAACAAGCTTTTGAGGCTTGTAGAATCTTTAATAAAGTTTGGTAGGCTAGAAATTGGATTTCCATCTAGAGATAATTGCTGCAACTTGGGGAGCTTAAGATCCCTGGGAAATGCATCCTCCGTGAGATTGCAATTAGAAAGATTTAAATCGACCAAAGAGCTTGGTAAAGAGGCCAATGACATTTGTACCCTTGGTTTTGGAACCCAAGGCCAAATAGATGCTTGTGATACAATCTCCACAGTAAGGACACGATTTATATCCATTCCACTAGCCTCGAGCACTTGCAATGATTTCATCTTCTCCAGCTCCTCCATTGCCCCCATAAGATTTGAGCAGCCGGAGATATCTATTTCCACAAGTGATTCTACCATACCAATATTTCTTGGAAGCTTTCTCAGATTTTTGCAATCTCGTAGATTCAGTGACTCTATCCTCTGTAGTTCTACGATGGATTCATGGACCTCGAACAAACTTGGACAAGCTTTGAGAACCAATTTCTCTAGGTTGGGGATTCTCGAGAAATCTGGAGTTTTCACCAGTTTTGGGGAGTGACTGAGATTTAAAATTTTCATCGAGCCAAGAACCTATTCGGAAAAAAAAACATAATGCCAGACAAGTTTAAAAGGTGCTCTTCTTACACAACTTAATAACCGAAATCGGAATAAAATCTTAAAAAGAGAAGCAAAACAGAGTATCTTACCTTAGTTCCATTCCAAAGTTGTTTCAAGTTGCTATATCGCATGTCAAGAGAGACCAAGTTCTCCAGAGGAAAATCATTGGGGAAAGATGCTGAAGGAAAATCATGCCAATACAACCATCGTAATCTCTTGAGAAATGCCTTGGATGTTCCAAATAGTTGTACACCACTCAGCTTGAGTAGTCTCAAATTATACATCTTTTCAAATGTATTTGCTTCAAAGACAACCATGTTTGAATTTCTCAACATGTTCATGTCAAGTGCGAGGCCTTTAACTTTATTTGTACCCTTGATAGAAAATTGAAAAGAAAGAAAAATAGTTAGAAACTAGCAAGAATATAATGGGCAAAATCAGTACACATTAACATGAGAAGCATGTTTCTTACAATTTTTTCAAACAAAATGTCAAAGGACTCCTTAGAGCGCCAAATTCTGCTACGTTCCTCAGGATAATCAGATTCACGGCAAACAATGTGTTTTCCCATGTCTTGAAGTAACTGATGCATTTGAAGCTTCCCATCCTCAATTGTTAAGAGATTTCTGTCGACAAGATTATGAATTCCAGCAAGTGCAAAATAATCACAACTTTCTAGTATTGTGATCGTTTCTTTTTTCTTCTTTCCAACAAAGAAACAAGCTATGTCCAGGAATAGATTTTTATCATGGTTATCTTTTAGAGTGTCGTAACTTATTTCAAGTTTTTCCAGAATAGTGAAATCAGAAGTTGCCTCCAATTTTTGTAACTCACTTTCCCATACATCTATCCTTTTTCGTCGTATAGAAGAGCCCAATACTTGAAGAGCTAGAGGAAGCCCATCGCAATGTTGCACAAACCTTCTTGATAAGTCCATGTGACCTTGAATGGGGTATTTTTGTCCAAAAGCATGCCAACTGAAAAGCTCAAGTGATTCATCATTGGTTAATTTTTCAGGCACATACACACCATAAATTTCATCAGAATTCTTCATCAAGCTATTGAGCCTAGTGGTTATGATAATTTTGCTTCCCTTAGAAAACCAATCTTGTTGGCCAGCTAATGCAAATAGTTGGTCTATTTGATCCACATCATCAAGGACAAGAAGAACTCTTTTGTTACTCAATGCATACTTAATCCTCCTACATCCATCATCAACATCGTTTACTTTGCGCTCTTTTTTATTTAAAATATCTGAAAGAAGTTGCCTTTGCAAACGAACTAATCCATTGTGTGCTTTGGCAACTTCACTGATATTTTGAAGAAAACAAGTAGCGTCAAATCTACCATGGTTTGAATTGAAAACAACTTTAGCAATCGTCGTCTTCCCTATTCCACCCATTCCACATATCAAAATAATGCCAACCTTGATGGACCTGTCTTCTAGCCACGAAGTAACTCGCTCGATTCGCGAATCCATACTTACTAGATGGTCACCAACCCTCAAGTGGTTATCAACTAGCTTGCTTTTGAGTTCACCAACAATTTCCTCAATGAAATCGGCTTCATACCTAAAAGTTCAATATATGGAAAATGAAGCAGAGTAAGATCAAAAAAGATTTGAAAGGAAAAATCAAATTTCCATGCAGATATCCGTAGAAATGATTACTCAAATGTCTTACGCTAATTCTAATTTTATTTTTTAATCAGTAAGAGTAAGGGTACATTAAAAAGAAGGATTCAAGTAGATGCCACCCACATACAAAATGAAGGCCACAAACAAAGAGGTCCTATGCACAGTCACGCATGTCAAAGAAAGCTATGAACCGAAGGATTTGATCAAGAGTGGCATCACTTTCCCTGGACTCCCAACTTTGCAAACTAAAAAGGAAAAGGCTTTCATTTCTAACTAAAGAGCTTCCCAAACAATCAAAATGCCTTCTAAGGGTTCAAGGTGAATGGTGGAGCTTTCTGGGGTATGCATTTATGGCAGTCGTAAATGGGACAAAATAGCAGAAGAATGGTTGGATTAGAACTACGTAAAATAACTCAAAAGGTTCATAAAGATTTTAATGTTGGGTTTGATGAAAAAGTAAACCAAAATTACCAAGCCATTAAGACCTCCAAAGTGGATGCCTCCAAAGTAGTTGGGCATCTGATGAAGGCTTCCACAACTTATAAGGTGATTGAATGAGAACCAACAATAGAGGTCATTCATGAGAGGAGATTTCAGGCGGGAAATCTACCTATAAATAGATGTGTGTATTTGTATTGTAAACCATGGGAAGCAAATTAAGTGTGAAAGACAAGATAAAAATAATGAGTGAGATTGAGAGTTTTTTAAAAGGAAGGAATCAAGTAGATGCCACCGAAATAAAACACGAAGGCCGCATACAAAGACGTTCTATGCACAGCCACGCACATCAAAAACTATGAACTGAAGGATTTGATCATGAGTCACATCACTTTCCCTGCACTCCCAACGTTGCAAACTACAAAGGTAAAGGCTTTCATTTCTAACTACTTTCCACACCATCAAAATTCCTTTTGAGGATTCAATGTGCATGAATGGTGGATCTTTCTGGGGAGAGTTATGCATGACAGTAAATGGCACAAATTACTACAATAAACTCAGAAAGGTCATAAAGCTTTTAACGTTAGGTTGAACACGGGAGAGTAGCTCATTAACTATAACTAGGACTAGGAGAGAGTAAAACCTCTTATAGGAGATCCAGACCAGCTCGTGCCGTTTCACGTGTCCTTTAATCTTACGGAACACGCCCTTTTATGTCTCATACATTGATTTGCTTCTGCTTTAAATGTGCCTGCACTACTTGTCGGTGAGATGGTCCCCCACGGATTAGTTTAGGTGTGCGCGTAAATTGGCTCGAATTTTCGGTTTAGGTTTCCTAAACCACCCCCCTTTCTTTAAGCACGGTTCTCAATAAATTTCCCCTTCAATTATTTCACCTATTTCTCTATCTCTCCGCTTATTACCCCTAAAATCTCCCTCAAAACCTAAATAAAAAAAAAACTAAACAAAACAAACCATTGAAAGAGAGAAGAAGCGAGAATACAATCAATTGTTGCTAGGTGTCTATAGGTCAAACATAAAAGCTACATATGCATGGCCCTATCACATGGTGCCTTGTGCGAAAATAATGAAAGTTTTAATTATTAAGTCTGTCCAATTAGATTAAGTGGCCTGGTGATATAAAAATTATATCTCCTCATAGAAAATTGTCTTTCTTAAATACTCCTTCCGAGTTCCGTCCCTAAATGCTTGTCCGGTCCGCAAAACGGAGTGTTAAAAATAATGCAATTTTTTCAAGAAAAAGTTCAAACTTTTTCATAAATTAAAAATACTCATTGATATCTAGTAAGTTGTTAAAAGACTTTTGATTTTTTCTTGAAAAATTTGTATTATTTTTAACACTCCGTTTTGCGGAGTGGACAAGCATTTTGGGACGGAGGGAGTGCAAAATAGGAAGAAAGGATAATCATACAAGAAAGGATGAGTCTGTCCCTCAAAATCTCGCCGTTCAATCATTGAAGAGAGAACCAGAGGATTAATTTTTTTATTCAAAAATTAATCAGAGATTACACTCATTCTGTTCAAATTAATAAAATATCTTCGTCGTTCACATGGCAAACCCAGGGATCCGACCGACAGCCCAACGATGACGAACGATCAAGTTCTCCCAGAATAACGGTCGGTAACGCGTAGAAATTTTTGAGAACCCGACGACATCGGTTCGGTTGTCAAACCTGATATGGACGGACACGTGCACACCCGATATGGACGGACACATGCACGCACACCCCTACTCGCGAGTGTACTGAGCGTGGTCTAGAGTATCGGACAAGTGTCCAGGGATTGTTGGAAGAGTGGAGGCGTCGCGGCATCAGATACCGATAATCCTCTGATGTGGTGTCTGTGCTGCTTCATAGGATAGGAAATGAGACAAAACAATACTCATATAGATGCCACGAGGATATATTGGGAAAAGATCGATATGGCAAGAATTAAGTTCTTAGCATAGAAGCACGTATAAAAGTCAAACTAAAACATAACGAATGACTACATTCATCAACTTTGTATACGATAGTAAAAGGGAGAGATAATCTCTGAATTACCTTCAAATATTGCCTCACTGAAGTCCAACGCATCTTATAAAAATTTATCATCGTAGCCAAATAAATCTGGAAAGGGCCCAATTGGAACACACACCTGCTGAAACACAAACACACACACACCTGCTGGAACACACACACACACATGCACTTTTTTGAACCAAAAACCTCTGGTCTTAATTGGTGGCATAGTGGTTTGTTTGTGTATGAAAGAACCTAGCTACATATGCATGGCCCTATCACATGGTGCCTTGTGCGAAAATAATGAAAGTTTTAATTATTAAGTCTGTCCAATTAGATTAAGTGGCCTGGTGATATAAAAATTATAATCTCCCCATAGAAAATTATATTTCTTAAATACAAAATAGGAAGAAAGGATAATTATACAGGAAAGGATAAGTCTGTCCCTCAAAATCTCGCCGTTCAATCGAGAATATGCGTCACGCCCCTGGCTCAAAAATCATTGAAGAGAAAGAACAAGAGGATTAATTTTTTTGATTCAAAAATTAATCAGAGATTACACTCATTCTGTTCAAAAATTAATTAGAAATTTTTGAGAACCCGACGACATCGGTTTGGTTGTCGAACCCGATATGGACGGACACGTGCACACCCGATATGGACGGACACATGCGCGCACACCCCTACTCGCGAGTGTACTAAGCGTGGTCTAGAGTATAGGACAAGTGTCCGGGGATTGTTGGAAGAGTGGAGGCGTCGCCGCGTCAGATACCGATAATTCTCTGATGTGGTGTCTGTGCTGCTTCATATATAGGATAGGAAATGAGACAAAACAATAATCATATAGATGCCACGAGGATATATTGAGAAAAGAAGCACGTATAAAAGTAAAACTAAAACATAACGAATGACTACATTCATCAACTCTACGATAGTAAAAGGGAGAGATAATCTCTAAATTACCCGTTAGATTGATTTTGGGAAACCATCCCAACCATGCTCGCAACCTCTTTAAGCGCCGCACTCCATCCCTTCACTTGCTCAACCGTCACTCTCTTTTTCCCGAAATCGAGATTTTTGGCTTTCTCCTTAATTTCCCCCGGATCCACCTCATAAAACACGGGCAAAACGAAGTGATCGGACTTCTTACATTGCTTGAGAATCGTCTCGACTTCAAGCAGGCACGCCGTGGAATTGGCGTAATTCTTCGATAACACGATCACTGACGTCCTGGAATTCGCAATTGCCTTCTGCAACTCGGGTTTGATAACATCACCCCTGTCGATCTCATCGTCATCTCTGAATGTCTAGAACCCCTCGCGCTTCAGAGCGTGGTAGAGGTGATCGGTGAACTTTTTGCGGGTGTCTAAGCCCCTAAAGCTCAAGAAAATGTCGTATCTACCTTTGAATTCGGAGGAGGAGGTGGTGGAGGAATTTTGGAATTCTGAAGTAGCCATTGATTGAAGAAAATGCAGAGCTTCAACGACGAGATGAGTAGTGGACTGGCTCAAGGGAATAGCATCTACGTAGAGATCCAATTCCCTTTACAAGTTTGTGGTGGGAATAAATCACGCGGTTTTGCGGACCCACAAATAACCGAGGGGGAAGACTCGTAGGTAATGGCCAATGACTTCCTCGGAAGGTTCGTTAGCGTGCACTTCGGTGGAGAAATTTTTTGGTGCTGGGTGGGTATATCCCACGTGGTATCCGCTCGGCACATTCGGGCCGTTCAATACACTTTTGGACGGCTCAGATTGAAATCCTATCTCTCCTCTCACCCCAACACTTTCTCTCTCATTTTTCTTTCTCCAAATCCGAGCCGTCCAAAAACACAATGGACGGCTAGAATGTGCCAAGCGGGCACCACGTGGTACCCACCCGGCACTGAATTTTTTTCCACTTCGGTAAGTTCTATCTCTTCTCATCTTGTCTAGCTCTCTCTAAGGCGAAAGTTGTGTCATATACCATGGTAGCAGCGAACTTAGCAAAGCAGGCGATAAAAACATTTCGCCTGGTGCTTTCCTTTCAGACTACAAATTTTGCGCGAGTCTTAATGTTCACTGCTTGTGTCAAACATCAGTGTACTGAACTGGTGTTCATTTATTAGTGGCATACGACGCTGGGAGTTTGAATTATTTTCTTTACCGGAAGGCGGAATGGTATTAGATTTTTTTCAGATTATTAGACATGCTTTCTGCTGATGCAAAGCTGTAGTTGACCGACTAAAATACAGAGGTGCGTTGTTCATAAGTTCACCTTCGGTACTTAAGAAGATGAAAGTGAAGGGTAAATTCCCGCTTTAACTATGATAATGTGATATCTGAGCCTAAGAATTTACCAGTAATAGTATGTGGATATATATGTGTTCCAATTCGATGTGATCTACTCGTAAGTTGTTCGAACTAATGCAAGACGAGCCTGACTTGTCCACAATATTAGATTAATTGAGGCCTGGAACCATCATCTTTAAGAAAATTAATCAGTTATGGGCTTGGTTCGATCACATCTCCAACTTTGTATCTCAGAATATTCGGTTTTTATCACTCGTACCATTATCTCTTTTTCACCGGAGTATTTTTGTTGGCAAAAACATGGCCGTCCGTGCTTTTAAATTTTAACTGCTTCCACATACTGTTCCCACTTCCCAGCTTAATGCTAATTTTCTTCCTTAGTCGATGCTATAACTGTAGTAATCAGAAGATAAACTAGCTAACTACAGTTAACTCTATGCAGTTCGTGTGCAAGTTTCTTGTTACTTTTGTTTCCTATAATCGATGTCATGATTTATTAGCTTAAGCTACGGCATCTGCTTTAGGAGTTTCTATTGGTTCCCCTGATTTCGTCATTCCTTATTTTGCCTAATGAAAAATGAATTTGGGGCCCGTGTGCCAAGACCCATACCAGTTTCTTACTCATGGTATTGTCATTGGCAAATGAAAGATTCTCTCTTTCTTGATGGTTTACCTGATATTTTGTACTAAATAAGTAGGACAATATAATTACTATGATCCCATTTTTCCGATTCTTATTTGGAACCCCTTGCGCAGGATAGCATGGTAGAGGTGATCGGTGAACTTTTTGCGGGTGTCTAGGTCCCTAAAGCTCAAGAAAATGTCGTATCTACTTTTGTTTTCGGGATTCGAAGAGGAGGAGGAGGAAGGTTTTTGGGATTCCAAAGTAGCCATTGATTTTGGCTCTCTCAACGTACTGTATGCTCCGTATTTCTGTAGTCGGGTGAATTGTCACATGAACGGGAGTAGTATCTACGTACAGAATCCAATCTCTTTACGCACGCGGAGTGGGTAAACACATAGGACTTTTGTCGTCTTCCCGCCAAAAGAAATTCTAATTCTTTCCATATTACTGTAATATAATACTATTGAGATTAAAGGTGTGTTTGGAACCGTGGAAAGTTCGAGGAAAGAGGAGGAAAATAAAAAGAATTCCCTTCTCTTGCTTGATTGGTAATGAAAATGCAGAGAAGAACAAATTAAATTTTCTGTGGAAAGCAGGAGGAATATATTTAAAAGACTCTCCCTTCTATAGTTTGATTGGTAGTGAAAAAAGAGAAGAAACATGGAAAAGCAGAGAAGAACAAATAAAATTATCTTCCAGCTTTCTCCATCTTTTCCTTCTTTCCTCTCTTTCCTCAATTTTTTAAACAGACCCTCGCCTAAGATTCTCGAACAACGGAAAGGAAAAAACTAGGGGTACATATAAATATGTACATATCGTGCATATATGGATTTTGTGGGGCCCATCTCGGGTCCCACAAAAATAATTCGAACCATTCATTATTTTTAAAATAGTTTTTTATGGAACCCTGTAAAAAATCATCTCAACCCGATATCAGTAAGGATTTTTTCAGAATTTATAGGGGCGAAACTACCTAACTGCTCAGTTTGATCCTATAAATTCAAGAAAAATCCTTATCGATATCGGGTTGAGCTGATTTTTACAGGGCTCTATAAAAAAATATTTTAAAAATAATAGACGGTTCAAATGATCATGTCTGTGGGACCCGAGATGGGCCCCACAAATCTCATAGGTACATGATATGTACATACCATATGTATCCATAGCAAGACTCCAAGGGAAAGGATCTAATCACTTTCAAAGAACTGAACGAGTAGCAACCGTACGGTACGAGGTGAATATTTCATGTGCGGTTATGCAGAGTGGCACGTAAGGGGGGAAAGCTCTTCGTTTCTTAATTCTCTTATTGTTGGTTCTTCCTGTACTATAAAAATCCTTAGTTAGAACGAGATTCGAACTCAGTGCCCCTAGAGTGAGATTGGGTCAGTTAGTGAGCACTTTGATGAGTTTCACTGAGATGCCATTGTTAGTTCTAGGAGGCCCAAAATACGTGTGATGTGTATGGGTCCCACATGGGCATGAATCATGTGGGATCCACGTACATAGATCGAACAATTCCGAGCTCATTTGTATCCAGATTTGGATCCCTAGACTTCCTACTTTTGGCCCTGTTCGGTTTGGATTTTGAGGATGATTTTTAAGAGTAATGAGAGGAGCTAGAGAGATAGATAGAGAAAATTTGTGTTTGTAACCTTACTCATTTATTAAACAAACTTATATAGTATTTGTGACCCACCAATCAAACGACCGAATCGAGATTGATCCCATTGAGATTCTGTGAAAATTAAGTATTACCTGCCTATTACAAAAGTGGTTAATTATGCACCCAAAAAAAGCAGACATATAAAAAACAAAACAAAAAATTGGGTTAGTGCGGGCAAAAAGAGAATTAGTGGATTGGAGATGTGGCAATGCAACTGACTGGTAGGAAAATAAAAAATTGAAGAACGTGTTTTAAGACAGATAACCTATTTTTTAGCAGTAATGGGGAGATTAGATTAGATTAGATTAGATAATGAAGTTTATTTTTAGTGGTGATTAAAAGGAAATGGTAATGCATCAGCATCAGTATTATTCATCATCAGTGTTAATTAAGGACAAAATGAAGCGTCTTAAGAGTGAGATGGTGGTGGTACTACTGAGTCACGACGTTTGACCTTCCAGTGCTTCTGACTCAGCTCTGACTATGACTCGGCCTCGGTTTGTTGCCAGTTTTTTTTTAAGAAATTAAACATGACATGTACATGACATCCATACATGCATGTGAATGTATGTGTATGTCATGTCATGCATATTTTTCTATTGTACCTTCTATATGCTATTCTCTCCTCCTCGAGGAGTTTTTCAGTGCTGAGCGGGTATTGCCGACGTGGTATCCGTTCGGCGCATATGAGCTGTCCGAAATACTTTTGGACGGCTCGGATTGAAATCCTCTCTCTCCTCTCACTCCAACACTTTCTCTCTCCTTTTTCTCTTTCCAAATCTGAACTGTCCAAACATGCAATGGACGGCTCGGATGCGCGAGCAAGCATCACGTGGTACCCGCTCGGCACTGAAAATTTTTCCTCCGTCATGTGTTAGCACATTACACGAGGCCCAAGTCCTTGCAAGGCTAAAGTAAGCCCTTTCCAAGGTTTCACAATAATTTTGATAACTCCATAAATCCTTTAATGTGCCCTTATTTTAGCGTCTGTTGTCTGTGTCCTAACTTAATGCAAATTTTCATTCCTTAGTCGATGCTAAAATTCTAGTGATCAGAAGATAATCTAGCTAACCACAGTTAACTTCATGCAGTCCCTGTGCAAGTTGGCATGATTTATTAGCTTGAGCTACGGCATCTGCTTTAGGAGTTTCTGTTGCTTCCCCTTATTTTTTCTTTCCTTGTTTTACCTAATGAAAAATAAATTTGGGGCACATGTGCCAAGACCTGTACGTACCAGTTTCTTACTCCAGGTATTGTCATCGTCGAATGAAAGATTCACTCTTTCTTGATGGTTTACCTAATATGTTGTAAAATAAGTAGGTGTTTACACCCATTTTTGGCCCAAAATAAGAAGACCAATTGATTGGTTTGAAAAGGCTTTGGGTGTCAATTCCAGGCCATGAGATACCATAAAAATCGGTCTCAAGCAAGGTAGAGGCGACATGAGTACGAAAGGGGGCAATCAAGCTTCTAAAGGCTTGAGGCAGGGCTAGAGCTCGGAATGGTACTCCCATAGGAAACCGAGAACTGGCCAAGGCCTTGGGCCGGCCCGTTGGGCTTAAAACATTTTTTATCCAAGGCCAGGGACAGGCCTTGGAAGTAACAAGGCCTTCTAGTAAGTCCAAATCAGTTAAAGCCCATGATCCGTATTGGGCTCAGAAGGCTTACAAAGGCCAAAAAAGCCCATGATCCGCATTGGGCTCAGAAGGCTTACAAAGGCCAAAAGGCCCATGATTCACAGTGGGCTCAGGCCCGGTCAAGGGGGTGGACCTGTTGCTTAGAAAGTTATGTGTGGGCCTTGATTAGCAGGAGAAGGCCTTAAAACTGCTCACAAGCAGCTCAAAGGCCTGGAATGTTCCTGTGGGGCAGGTTTGGGTAAGCTGTTTAAGTGGTGATTGCAAGCAGCTCGAGGTCTAGGCCGATGGGGCCCCATATTTCAGGATGAAGCCAAGCTAACGACAGATGGCATGCATGCAGCCCTTGGAAGTGATGGTAGGTGATTCTGGCAGGTCTCAGCAAGCTGCTCACAAGCAGCTCACCCAGGCCTGATTGTTTTTGGGTTTCTCGATCCTTCTCTTAAGAGATACCAAGCTGAGAAGACTTGAGGGCCCACAAGAGGAAGAAGGCCCAATAAGGACGTGGGAAAGGCTTGGGGAAAATCTTGGTGGGCCCAGAGAGAGTCCATGCAAACAGTAGCTTGAGTGTTGGAGTAGCTTAGAGTGGCCTGGATGCTGCAGAAGCTGAGATTCTTTTTGCCCTTTCACAGATTTTTGTGCAAAGGGGAAGACTTTCTCAGACCTTTGCCGTTTTCTTAGAGTGAAAGACAAGTTTTGGTCAGAGAGTGGCTCCTTATTGGAGCATTTCGAAGCAGCTCTAGCCCAAGCCTTTGCTGAAAGGCCACATGGCAGCCATGCATTGGAGCATTTTGAAGCTGCTCAAGGCCTGTGGCTCCTATAAATCACAGGTTGGGAGGCCTTGCCAAAGGTCCACGACCTCAAAGCTCACAGCTTATGCATTTCCATTTCTTTCAAACTTCACTTGTACTCACTCCATAAGTAGTCTAAGTTTTATTACTTTCCTTGTACCCAGACCTTCATTAAACCGATAATGGAGTTTGTTTAATTCAAGTTTCAGCTTCGTTTTGTTCCTTTCTTTCCATTGTCTTAACAATGATAAGAAAATAGTTAAGTCCTTATCTCGGCAAGGCACCCAACGAACCACTCCAAGGCCTTACCCTTTGGGCCAAGCGCAATCACTTGAAAAGAGTCAGATTTTGAGGCTTCCAGGCCTTGAAAAAACCATTTGGACAGCAGTACTGTCCTGGCACGCCCGCTCTCTCTAGGCCGAATCAGTTGGACACTTTTGTGGAAAACATTTTTGGCATGCCCGGTGGGACCTCTCATCGTCAAAGGGTGATAATGGCGAAGAAAGATAATCAAAAAGGCGCTTCAGCTTCTGATCCTCAGGAGGATCCAAGCGCTCAGCAACAAGTCCATGACGAACCAGGCAAAGGCTTTGAACAGCCTCTCCTCAGCGTCCAAGACTTAAACGAGTCTATGGGCAGCGTACGAAATTACATGCTGGAGACCAATCGAGAGATGTCGCAGGAAATTTCTCAATACGTTGGTTCAACGATGACAGAGATTCGTGACTCGAATCTACACCTCGTAGCCTCCATGGGGTCGCTTAATACTAACGTAAATGCAATGGCAGCGACTATGGGTGATATGGTGGCAATGATGAAGGAAGAGAGGAAGGCAAAAGGCCATGTTGATGCTTCCCCGCAATCACCGTTGATGCCACATTTCGGTGTGTTCAATGGAGTCTCAGGGCGCCAGCCTCCTGGAGGCTTCGCGTCACCACAACCATTTGGATTCCAGGCCTCTAGTTCAGGTGGAGGCCTGGCTCACAGTGGAGTGCATTATCAACCTCAAGACCCAACAAGCCAAAACCCGCCTAGGCCTGTTGAGAACTTGGAAAGGCGTTTCATGCTTGGAGGAAATTCCACACCGCAGCCTCATTATGGAAACCAAGGTGGAGGGCCTCCTCCGATGGGAGGCCATCGTCCCCATATGGCACCAAACGTGGGATTTGTACAGCAAGAGACTCGGGGGGCATGGCAAGGCCAGCCACAACCAGCCCATGTCGGGCAGGCTAGGCCGCCTCCCCCAGAGCAGACTCCCGGTAGGGATCAGATCATAGCCTTGCTTCAGGAGCAGCTCGGACCGGAGTTTCGGCCTATGGGAAGGCCTATGTATACCAAGCCCCACTCGGACGAGGTTGACCAGTTGCAGTTCCCAAAGGGCTTCTGAGTGCCCGAGTTCCACACCTTTTCGGGAGAAGATGCTAAGGAGTCGACCGTAGAGCATGTGGCTCGTTTCTTAGTCCAATGCGGCGAGGCAAGGACGAGAGACGAGTGGAAGCTGAGGTTGTTCCCAAACTCCTTGACTGCCACTGCTTTTACGTGGTACATTAATTTGTCCCCCAACTCCATCCAGACCTGGCGACAGATGGAGGAAACCTTCCACCAACAGTTTTATAGGGTGGAACCCGAGGTCACAATGGCAGACCTTTCAGGCCTTAGCCAATTACCAGACGAAGGAGTAGAAACTTACCTGGCCAGGTTCAAAAAGGCTAGGTTCAAGTGCAAGGTCTCCCTGCCCGAACAGGAGTACGTACGATTGGCTTTAAACGGTCTAAGCTTTGAATTAAAGAAGAAGTTTTACGAGGCCGAGTTCAGGGATCTCTTCGAGCTGTCGGCCAAGGTAGCAAGGTACGAGCGAATCTTGCGTCAGGAGCAGGACCGAATGGCTGTCTCGAAGGGAACATATTATAGGGACCCAAACTATGAAGTGGCGGCAATGGAGCCCGAACATGAAGCAGAGGTGGCCGTGGCGGAACTGATTAATAAGAAGCCTTATTTCTTGAAGACCGGCAGGGTAGAGAAGGCGGACTTTGCGACATCATCGGGCAAGTCAAACCGGGTGTATACATTCGACATCGCCAAGGCTGAGGCAATATTCGACCAACTCATGGCCGACAAGCTGGTAAAACTCCATCCAGGCCATAAGTTTCCTTCACCAGAAGAAGTGAAGGGCAGGGAATATTACAAGTATCACAACTCGTGGAGCCACGCCACCAACAATTGCATAGTCTTCCGGAATGATATTCAAGACAAGATCGAACGAGGGGAGTTTAAGTTTGAACAGAAGGACAAAAAGGCCATGGGGGTGGATGCAAATCCATTCCCAAAGAGCTTCGGTACCAATATGGTGTCTTTTAATGTGAGGGGCATGCCTAAGAGCTCCCATCTCGACAAACACGAAGGCCTGTCCGTGAAGACCCATCGTCCGGGGAGGAGTGCAGAAGGCCTCGGCGCGAGAGCAAGCCTGAATAGCGGCCATCGCGGTGGAGTAGGCCTGCATCAGAGATCAAGAAATTCTTCCAACCCAGGTGCTCCTTAGTCTGTAACGAATGTGGGCAGACGGTCGAGCCATCTAGACCACAGTTGAGGAGTGTCGTAGTAAGGCCTCACGAGGATAGACCTGACCAAAGGCAGGAAACCCACCAACGGTCGTCCGTTTTCTCTCGTCTCCAGTCACACCAAGCCAATAATTCCAGGCATGACTTGGGATTTGAAGCTTCCTCTTCGGCAGAAAGAAGGCCTAGGGCGGTGAAGCCTAGAAACACTCCACCAAACGAATGGTTCAGGGTAGAACACCCCAAGTTTCTAGCAGCAGGGCCACCTCTTTCGAGATCACAGAAACGGCGTTACCAGAGGTATAGGCAGGCCAGCAGGAGGGCTCGGGAGGAAACAGACCTGGAGGATCTACCAGAGGAGGATCCTTTGAAAGACCCGAAGCCTGTGAAGCTAGGTGACATGGAGGAGGACTTTCACGAGGCAGTAAAGTTCATGGGTAGCAGAAAGGGCAAGGAGAAGGTCGCTGTGCAGACAGCCCTTTCAGGTTCAGAGGAAGACGAGTCTTCCAAGCCTAGAAGAGAACGCAAGCCCAAGGAAAGAGAGGTGGAGAAGGCTTTTACTGAGCCTCCACACCAGGTGAAGATCCTTCGGAGGCTTGATCCGGTGATCTTTACTTCTAGCCCGAGCTTGAGCAAAGGATCGAACTTGGGGGGCAAGTCAGGCCTGAATCCCGCAGCTAAGGAGTTCAGGCCCGCTCGAGGCTTTCCTAAGCCTTGCAACATGGTTTTTATACTACCAGAGGAGGCTATAGCCAAGGAACCCCAACTTTCCATCATGGAGGGCGACGTAGAAGAATTGGGGCAGACGGCACAGATTCTGGGACAGTCATCCAAGCCGGTTGAATCTGTGTCATCCGTGATCATCCTGAAGGAAAAGGCCGATAAAGAGCAGGCCGAGAAGGCCGCTTGCGCGATTTTTGAGAAACCAACCCCAAAGGCTGCCAACCATATTAAGCCTTTGTATATTTCAGGTTGTTTGGATGGGGTGCCTACTCCCCAAACAACCAACCTACTCCCCAAGTCCATGATGCATAAGTTGGGGAAAACGGATCAAGACCTTATCGCGTCCAGCGCAAGCTTGACTGACTTCACCGGAGGTGTCACTGCTTGCCAAGGCATTTTGATCATGAAGTTGACAGTGGGTACCAAGACACTCACCACTCCCTTCTTCGTGGTCAATTCTCGGGCATCTTACAATGTTTTGCTGGGAAGGGATTCGATCCACGCGTGTATGGCGATTCTTTCAACTCTTCACCAGTGCATAGTCTTTTGGAACCAAGACGAGGTGGAGGTGGTTTGGGCAGATCGTAGGCCTTTCCTCGCCTCTACGAACCATGCAGAGGCGATGCTTTATGACCCAGATGTTGGTCCAATGAAGGTGGCAGGCCTAGACAAATATGGCCGCCACAAGATGGTCTCGTTATCTCCGCAGGACTCTGTTGAGGATTTAAAGATGCTTTTTCAAGAGCTCGTCGGCCCAGACAACCATAGGCCGATTGCTCCCACGATTCAAGCCATTTCCAATGTCAGTACAACCGATTGAGAAAGAGAAGGACATGGCCCTCCAAGTCATGATTGCAAGGTTTAGTTCGTATTTGTTGGAAAGGAGGATGTTAGAGCTGCACGAGGGAGAAGGATCCTCATCGGTAGGGGCAGCGGAGTTCATCTACGAAGAAGAAGGCCTTGCAGAAGGGCCCGATGTAATACAGCTAGAGGACTTAGATGCAGCCCCGGCCAAGATGGACGACTTGAAGGCCGACGTGCAAGACCCCTTAGAAGAGATCAACTTGGGGGATTCCGAGAATCCAAGGCCCGTTTACATCAACCAGCTCTTACCCGATTATGTGAAGGAGAAGTTCATCCGGCTTTTGGCCGAATTCAAGGGTTGTTTCGCTTGGGATTACGATGAAATGCCAGGTCTCCCAAGAGATTTGGTTGAACACAAGCTGCCAATACAGCCGGGTTTTATGCCGTTCAAGCAGCCTCCAAGGAGAATGTCAAGTGAGGTGGAGCTCAAAGTTAAGGAAGAGATTGAGAGGCTTCTTAAAGCTGGCTTCATCAGAACGGCGAGGTACGTGACCTGGCTTTCAAATATTGTCCCAGTGGTTAAAAAGAATGGCAAGATTCGAGTTTGCATAGATTTTAGAAACTTGAATCTTGCGTCACCAAAGGATGAATATCCAATGCCACTAGCGGACTTGATGGTGGATGGGGCAGCAAAGCACATAATCCTGTCATTTATGGACGGCCATTCGGGTTACAACCAGATTTTCCTCAACGAGGCCGATACCGCCAAAACAGCATTCAGATGTCCAGGTGCTTTGGGGACATTTGAACGGGTTGTAATGGCATTCGGCCTGAAAAATGCGGGTGCCACGTATCAAAGGGCCATGAACGCCATCTTCCATGACTTCATCGGCCATTTTATGGAGGTCTACATTGATGATGTGGTAGTGAAATTCCAATCTTATGATGAACACTTGGAGCATCTCCGAAAGGCCTTTCAGAGGATGAAGGAATTCGATTTGAAGATGAACCCTTTGAAATGTGCCTTTGGAGTATTCGCGGGGAATTTCTTGGGATTTTTGGTTCATCAACGTGGGATTGAGATCGACAAAAACAAAGCAAAGGCCTTGGTGGAAGCAAAGCCCCCCCTCAACAAAGAAGGAGTTGCAACAGCTCCTTGGTTCCCTAAATTATTTGAGGAGGTTTATCTCAAACTTGGCAGGAAGAGTCAAGGCTTTCTCCCCTTCGCTGAAATTAAAAGACCGAGAAGACTTTGTTTGGGAGGCCTGTCATCAAGAGGCCTTTGAGGAGATCAAAGGGTATCTAGCAAAGACCTCGGTTTTAATGCCTCCAATTAAGGGTAAGCCATTGAAGCTATACATCTCTGCGGCTGAAGACTCAATTGGAAGCCTGCTGGCCCAAGACAATGAGCAAGGCATGGAGCAGGCGGTTTACTACTTGAGTAGATTGTTAACTCCGTGTGAAAAAAGATATTCTCCTATAGAAAAACTCTGTCTTGCCTTGTACTTTTCAGCAATAAAACTAAGGCACTACATGTTGCCTGTTTCTGTTTACAGCATGAGTAAAACGGATTTAATTAAGTACATGCTAACTCGGCCCATTCTAAGAGGCCGAATTGGCAAATGGTCTTTGGCCTTGATGGAATTCAGCTTCCATTACGTTCCTCAAAGGTCAGCAAAAGGCCAGGCCTTGGCTGATTTCCTGGCTAACCATCCATGTTTGGAAGTCAACGAGGAGGTCAATCCAGGCCTAGACACGTTTGAGATATCCATAAAACCTTGGAGATTGCTGTTTGATGGGTCTAAAACACAAGAAGTCTCAGGCTGCGGGATTATCCTCATTTCCCTGGAAGGCCTAAGAACAGAGCTATCTTTCCAATTTGATTTTCAATGCACTAATAACCAGGCCGAGTACGAGGCCATGGTGATTGGTCTTGAGATTTTGAGGGAATTAGGGGCCAGAACCGTCGAGATAATAGGCGATTCAAGCCTTGTCATAAATCATTTGGCCGGCACGTTCAAGTGTTACAGCAAGGATTTGGCACCCTATTATATGGCCGCAATGCAGCTCATGCAAGATTTTGATGACGTTACAGTAAAGCATGTGCCAAGGAAAATGAATGAGGAAGCCAATAGTTTGGCTCAGGCCTCAACAGGCTTGAAGCTTTCCCCAGGTACCTTTTCCAAAGCCATAACAGTCCAGAAAAGACTGTTACCCTCTGTCCGAAGGAGAGGTTTAGGCCTTCCAGCATTTATAGTAGAACCTCTCGAGCCCGTGGAGGATGATGCTCATGAGGAAGGCGAACCAAAGAGGGACAATTGGCGCGATCCCATTGCGTCCTTTCTCAAGAACCCACATTTAAAGGCCACCAAGAAAACTAGAAGAAGGTCTAGAAGTTATCTTTTGGTAGGAGATGAGCTGTTCAAAAAGAGCCTCGAGGACGACCTGCTCCTTAAATGCCTCGATGGGGTGGAGACATTAAGGGTCATGGGTGAGGTTCATGAAGGTGTGTGCGGTGCTCATCAATCCGGTATTAAAATGAGGTGGTTGATTAGGAGGTACGGATACTATTGGCCTAGGATCCTTGAGGACTGCATTCGGTATGCTAAGGGATGCCAGGCCTGCCAAGCCCATGGCCAAGTCCAACACGTGCCAGCGGCTAACTTCCAAGCCGTGATTAAGCCATGGCCTTTTAGAGGCTGGGCCATGGACTTGATTGGAATGATCCACCCTCCGTCATCAAAAAACCACTCTTTCATTCTAGTGGCCACGGACTACTTTACCAAATGGGCCGAAGCCATCCCGTTAAAGTCCGTAAACCAACAAGACGTGATTAAGGCCATAAGAGAGAGGATCATCCACAGATTTGGGATTCCCCAACACTTGGTCGCAGATAGAGGCTCGATTTTCTTTGGAAGAGAGGTTCAGGCTTTTTGCAGCCAATACAGCATTTCCCTTTCCCATTCCACCCCTTATTATGCTCAAGGGAATGGACAAGCAGAGTCTACAAATAAGACCTTGATCGGGATCATAGAAAAGATGATCGAGGACAATCCGAGAGGTTGGCATGAACTTCTGTCCGAGGCCTTGTGGGCCTATAGGACATCCAAGAAAGGAGCTACGAACGTCACTCCCTATATGTTAGTATATGGCCATGATGCGGTGCTGCCAATGGAGGTTAATGTTAGGTCAACAAGATGTGCCTACCAGAATGGCCTTACTCCAGCAGAATACTCACAGGCCATGCTCATGGAATTAGAAGACCTGGATGAAGCGAGGCTCGCGGCCTTTGATCATATGGTAGTCCAGAAACAAAGGGTAGCTAAGGCCTATGACAAGAGGGTCAGAAGGAAGAGCTTCGCGGAAGGGGATTTGGTCTGGCAGACTGTGTTGCCTTTGGGTGCTAAAACCCCCAAGTATGGAAAATGGTCTCCGACGTGGGAAGGGCCTTATCAAATCTGTCAGGTCTTTAGAGGTAACGTTTATCTCCTTATGGATCTAGATGGTGAGGTTCACAAGCACACCATTAACGGCAAGTTTTTAAAACACTATTATCCTACCATATGGGAGATGGGGGATTTTAATGAGCAATCACCATCAAAAACATAAAACGTGTGCTGGGAAGATTAAGGCCTGAGGTAAAACCTTTCAGGCCACATTTAAAACAAGCGTAAGGCCTGAAGAAATAGTTATCAGGACAAGCACAGTCAGAAAAGGCCGGGGTGCTATAAGGCCATGGCACAAACAAAACAAACAGGCCTTGAGCCCGATAAGGAAAGTTTTAGGCTAAGGCTGGGCAGAACAAAGCAAAAAGAGCGTGACTAAGTTTATTACATGCTCTTTGGAGTTCAGAGCTCGTTTTCCAGAGTGGCCTTGAGGCTATCCCAGGCTGTCACAGCGTCATTAATCACTACTTCTGCTTGGTCCCTCGAGGCCTCGACTTTCGGCTTCTCGACCATCAAGAGCTGAAGGGCACTCAAAGGGCCCTGGGCAGCATCAAGGAGTTCTTGCCTCCTCTGGACCAGAGATGCCTCGTGTTGTTCATGGTCTGCCAGTTGCTGGCGGGCTTCGCTCAATTCGGTTTCCAGCGTCTGGATGGAGGTAAGAAGGCCCTCGCGCTTGGTTTTGGCCTCGTTGATTTCTGTCTTAAGTTGGTCCCGTGCTCCAAACCCTTGTTTGAGTTCTTGTTGAAGATCATCAATCTTGGTGAGTTTGAAGTTGGCAAGGGCACATTTTTGTGTGGCAGACTCGTAGGACCTTTTTGAATTGGGAAAGTCTCTCAGGAAAGATTGCAGAGCAGGTTCAGCATTGCTCCCCAAGGCCTGGGATTTAACCAGGACGTTCATCGATTTCCGGACTGAGGGGTAGTGGTCTTGGTGAAACACGGAATCGATACCTAGGCCTAGGGCTGCTTTCAGAACTTCTTTGGCTTGGATGATTTCCTCGGGGGCAAATGATGACGGGGTTGATGACCCAATCCCACTACCTGAGGCTTCTGAAGCAGTTGGTTTGACTAGTTCCTCAACGGTTTGAAAAAACTTGTCGAAGGATTCGTCATCGAGGTCAAGGAGGACAGGTTTCTTTTCAGCAGAAGGTTGTGTTCTAGGCGTTCCAAGGGAGAAAGAGGTAGTTTTGACCTCTCCAGACGCTGGGGAATTTGGTTCCAAGCCACCAGAGGAGTTAGAAGAATCCCCTTCGTCAAGATCCTATCAGGACCAAAGACGGGTTAACATCAGCTAAGGCCATGGTAAGTAGACTAAGTAAAATGAGTCCTTACATGAATGAAAGGGGAGCTAGAATCTGTCCCCTCGTGAGAGGCAGTGTTTGGTGCCTTTTGTTTCAAAGTTACCTGCGGTTTAGGTGTCTTGGCAACAACAGCTTTCATTCCTTTGCTGCTGCCCTTGCTTTTGGCTTGGTTTATTGGAAATAAACAGTTTAGGCCCAGTTTTGCCTTAAGACAGGAAATTAGGTGTTTCGAGGGCAAAGAGGGAAGAAAGTTACCACCGTAGGGGGAGATCCTTCCGGTGGAGATTTGGATACACTAGCCCGGGTACGATCAGCAATGGCAGTCTTGGAGGCCTGGGCAAGAAACATCATGGAACATTCAAGCGCAAGGCATAAGAAATCAATCCGAATGGAGACCTAAGAAAGAAGATACCTTTGAAGGCTGGTCCTTCCCAGTGGTGGCCTTTGAGGTTGGCATAGAGGATTTCTTGACCTTTTTGGGGGCTGGTGTTTGTTCCACTTCTTCATCCTCCTCCTCCTCAAAGCCTGCAGAAAACGTGGATGTCTGTAAAAACAAGTCAGAAAGCGAGGCTACTAAAGTAAATCAAGAAAGGCCTTACCCTTCCTCTTGGAGGAGGTTGCGGAGGTCGCTTTAGCTTTAGCACTACCTTTCTTTGGTTCGGGAGGAGGCGGAAGGGCAAGATCTTTCAGAACCTTCCCCACGGGCTTAGAAAAGAGAGGCTTGATATAGCCTTTCCACCATGAAGCAAACTCATTTGATTTCTCGGGAAATTTAGAGTAAGGCCTGAAGTCGAAACTAGCCCTCGCCTTGTCTGAACCTTTCTTCACTTGTTCCAAGAGCTTCAAATCGATGACAGGCCTCGATGTGAAGTTCAAGTTGAGAGATTTATATGGAGGGAGAGGAATGAGTTGGAGTAGGCCAAATTGTCTTGCGAATTGGGCGGCATTATAGAACTCGACCCCGACCTTGTCATTCCTTGATTGGGCACTCAAGCCAAACAACAAGTCTCGGGAAACCAGGAAGCTTGCCCAAATCTTTTTATGATCACCTCCTTCATCCCCAACTTCTCCAGGAAAGGCCTCCAGCCAATCAGGGACCGTGTCTCTCTCAAAGGGCATCCAGCCTTCACCCATCGAGACCAGGTCAGAGTAGAAATACTTAAAGTAGGCCTCGAACGTATGGTCTCGGGGTGACAAATCAAGGTAATGGAGGCCATAACAAGTGTGGTCAGGGTTCTTGTTCAGAGTTGGGCCTAAAGTGGGAAAGTAAGCCCACAGCCATAAGGTCATGACCCACAGAGGCCCAGCAGCAAAGACATACTGGTTCTCCAGGAGGTCACGCATGCCTCTGTAGACATAGGCCAAGACTAACGGGGCCATGGCTACCTCTCTACCCGAGGCTAGAGCTTTGGCCAAATCTGTGAAATCTTTGGTGATTCGGCTAGAGGAAACGCAGAAGATAAACTTATTGAGCTAGTAAATCAAGAAGGCCACATGCTCATCATCGGTCACCTCCCCTTCTCCATGATAGAGAGAAACAAAGTGGGTGTAGGCCAAATATTCCGATGCGGGATACTCAAAGACAGGGGTTGCTTGGCTCAGGAAACAGTCGGCCTCAACGCCGTGAGCGCGGAGGCCAGTAAGGAAACAGACATCTTGCAGAGTTGGACCCATCATCCCAACTTTAAAAAGAAAACTGTTAGAGGTTGCGGACCAAAATTGGGCCGCGGCGAAGAAGAGGGCTTTGTCCATTGGTATGAAGGACCTACTGAGCATAATGGCGTCGTGAATACCTATTATCTCCCATAGATTTCCCTTGGCCTCGGCGACTCGATCCAACCAGGCAATGTATTCCTTGTCAGGCCGAGGCCATAGCCGGTTAGGGTTTGGTTTATAATAACAAGTCCAGTTGGGTACCACCGAATCAAATGGCAAGGAATCTTCAGCAAGGGGGTAGTAAGCGAAGAGAGAAGCGGGAAACTCACCGTCGAAAGCCGGGCCCAGCGCCATCTCCGACTTCGCTCCTTCTTGCGGAATCAGGACCTCGGTATGAATGTGGGTTTCTTCCCCTTCGAGTATTTGTGCCACCTGGGTTGCATGGCTCGTGATTTTTGGGCTTTTTTTTCGGAGCCATGGTGGAAGCAAGAGGTTCGAGGATAGGGTTTTTCCAGTTGTCTTTTGGAATGAAGAAAGAGTGGGAGAGATAATAAAGGGGGGCAGCGGTTTTCAGTCGTGGGAGAGGAAAGAGGAGAAATGGGGTTTTTCCCTGAAATTAAAGAGAGGAGTTATGGAAGGGATAGTGGAGTAGGGATTAACCGCCCACTCTCTCCCTCACCCTCGGCAAACAGAGAAAAACCCATGTGGGGTAATCATCTCTCTCCCCACGTTTCTAGGCAGGGTATGTGCCTAGGAAAGACAAGTGTTCTATTAAGGAGGCGGCTGATTTGAAAATTGGGAGTTACAAGGCTTCTTGGATTTAAATTGGGTACGAAGGGAACACCAAAAGTATCGCTGTTATGACTAGATTTTTTGGCTAGCAGTTGTAGAAAGGCCAAAATGGAACGGTTACACGCCTCAATTTTTTGACAAGATCGAGGCGTGGGGGGGGCAATGTTTACACCCATTTTTGGCCCAAAATAAGAAGACCAATTGATTGGTTTGAAAAGGCTTTGGGTGTCAATTCCAGGCCATGAGATACCATAAAAATCGGTCTCAAGCAAGGTAGAGGCGACATGAGTACGAAAGGGGGCAATCAAGCTTCTAAAGGCTTGAGGCAGGGCTAGAGCTCGGAATGGTACTCCCATAGGAAACCGAGAACTGGCCAAGGCCTTGGGCCGGCCCGTTGGGCTTAAAACATTTTTTATCCAAGGCCAGGGACAGGCCTTGGAAGTAACAAGGCCTTCTAGTAAGTCCAAATCAGTTAAAGCCCATGATCCGTATTGGGCTCAGAAGGCTTACAAAGGCCAAAAAAGCCCATGATCCGCATTGGGCTCAGAAGGCTTACAAAGGCCAAAAGGCCCATGATTCACAGTGGGCTCAGGCCCGGTCAAGGGGGTGGACCTGTTGCTTAGAAAGTTGTGTGTGGGCCTTGATTAGCAGGAGAAGGCCTTAAAACTGCTCACAAGCAGCTCAAAGGCCTGGAATGTTCCTGTGGGGCAGGTCTGGGTAAGCTGTTTAAGTGGTGATTGCAAGCAGCTCGAGGTCTAGGCCGATGGGGCCCCATACTTCAGGATGAAGCCAAGCTAACGATAGATGGCATGCATGCAGCCCTTGGAAGTGATGGTAGGTGATTCTGGCAGGCCTCAGCAAGCTGCTCACAAGCAGCTCACCCAGGCCTGATTGTTTTTGGGTTTCTCGATCCTTCTCTTAAGAGATACCAAGCTGAGAAGACTTGAGGGCCCACAAGAGGAAGAAGGCCCAATAAGGACGTGGGAAAGGCCTGGGGAAAATCTTGGTGGGCCCAGAGAGAGTCCATGCAAACAGTAGCTTGAGTGTTGGAGCAGCTTAGAGTGGCCTGGATGCTGCAGAAGCTGAGATTCTTTTTGCCCTTTCACAGATTTTTGTGCAAAGGGGAAGGCTTTCTCAGACCTTTGCCGTTTTCTTAGAGTGAAAGACAAGTTTTGGTCAGAGAGTGGCTCCTTATTGGAGCATTTCGAAGCAGCTCTAGCCCAAGCCTTTGCTGAAAGGCCACATGGCAGCCATGCATTGGAGCATTTTGAAGCTGCTCAAGGCCTGTGGCTCCTATAAATCACAGGTTGGGAGGCCTTGCCAAAGGTCCACGACCTCAAAGCTCACAGCTTATGCATTTCCATTTCTTTCAAACTTCACTTGTACTCACTTCATAAGTAGTCTAAGTTTTATTACTTTCCTTGTACCCAGACCTTCATTAAACCGATAATGGAGTTTGTTTAATTCAAGTTTCAGCTTCGTTTTGTTCCTTTCTTTCCATTGTCTTAACAACGATAAGAAAATAGTGAAGTCCTTATCTCGGCAAGGCACCCAACGAACCACTCCAAGGCCTTACCCTTTGGGCCAAGCGCAATC
Organism: Rhododendron henanense subsp. lingbaoense; assembly: GCA_020567845.1. Taxonomy (NCBI): domain Eukaryota; kingdom Viridiplantae; phylum Streptophyta; class Magnoliopsida; order Ericales; family Ericaceae; genus Rhododendron; species Rhododendron henanense. The sequence goes on along the minus strand of CM036315.1, from coordinate 33,116,920 downwards.
ACTTGAAAAGAGTCAGATTTTGAGGCTTCCAGGCCTTGAAAAAATCATTTGGACAGCAGTACTGTCCTGGCACGCCCGCTCTCTCTAGGCTGAATCAGTTGGACACTTTTGTGGAAAACAGTAGGACAATATGATTGTTATGAACCCTTTTTCCCAATTCTTCTTCTTTTTCAATTTTGATTTGCTGCAACATGTTATTGTAGTGTTTGGATAACCTATGAACCCTTTTCTCCAATTCTTCTTTTTGATCAATGGGAGTACCTAGCTCGTACTTTCTTTGGATTCCTTCAACATGGGGCATTATATCCTTTTAAGTTGATTTCAGTTGTGGTTTTGTGTAGCAGACCAGTGGTGTACATGTCCACAATTGATAAGGGTCTAGTTCATTCAAACATATATTGGTGTTCTAAGGAATTTGCATCATTAAATCTGTAGCCTTTTCGACTTTTGTAGGAGTTAGAGCGGCGTAGAGAGGAACTTGAAGCTTTGTTATTAGTTCAAGAAAGAGCCTGAGACAACGATGAAGGGTTTTACCTGTAAGCCTCACTTCCAAGCTTGAACTAGAAGACGAAAAAATTGAGTTTTTCACAACCGTCATGAAATTTTTTTTGGTAGACGTTCGGTGTATTCTTTTTGAGATCGTATAGGTTTGTGAAAAATGCCTCAGTTAGTTTTGAATGCTCGAATCATTGTACTTGTATTTAGAGAGAGGATGAAGATATCAACTGTCCGCCGAACCATTTTTATTCCACAATTCATTGTGATTCATGTTTCCACCATATTCGGTTATGTAGTTGATTTTCTTGAGTAAAACTTTTAAACGATATGAGCTTCGAGCATAGGAATTTTTCTGGCATTTTTTAGGGGGATTGATGGTTCAACAATCAACAGTCTTACATGTTCTGCTTCTTTGCGGTATATTTGAGCCACCGCTTTTAAGCAAAGCAAGGTTTTGCAGTTCGACGTACTGGCTTTTGGAAGCAACTTCAGTTTTTCCAAAGATTACAGCAAAGGTCGATTGATCAGCATAGCTGTAAGGTATGAGGTTATTGGAAACATGATTATGAGTTGAGACCATCAATACTCAGCAACAATATTTCCGTACAATTGACATATAGGCAACAATGACCTGTGCTCAGCTTGTCGGATTTTTGGTGAATAACAAGGTGAATTTTGTGAGATAGACCCACTGGTGGGAGGCCAAAAAAATGACCGCTCCAATTGTAGGAAAAAAAAATGGATACACATTTGATGTTCCCGAACTTCTCTCATTTCATGCATCAAAATTTCAGAGGTCCTTTGCCTACAAAACCTCGAGATTCAGTGGCTTAGTAAGTGATCAGAAAGGAAGAACATTCAGGTTATAACGTTTACATGTTTTAGTGTTGGTTCATGACCGAAAACAGGCCAAACTGAGTAGCTTTTCCAATGATATTGGCATCTCGGAGGTCTCAATTTCCAATGATCATCTTTCTAAAATTAGAAACCTATGCACACTTGTAGTTTCTTCAAGTTCTCATATTTGAAGTCATATCAAGCCAAACCATCACTAAGAGCTTACTAGATGTTCCTGTTAATATGCATAAGCATAAGGGCAGAAAAAGTTTGCACCTGCTTGACATGTGACGCAATCTAATTGATTTGGAGAAAAAGAATATTTATACCACCGGTGTATATAATTTAATCTCATAATTGTTATGATCCTATTTTCCCAATTCTTCTTTTTTTCTCAAATTTGATTTGTTGTAACCTCTGAAACCAGATGGTCGATTATCATCTGACTATGATGATATTTTGTGCATTCGATTTCTCTAACAAAGCCAGGTAGTAGGCAGCCATCATACAATATATTGTGGTGCTGAAGTGGTCACCATTGTTGTTTAAAGACAAAAATAAGCTCTATTTCTGAGTTGGTTCCATGACATTCAGTTCAGTGAACTCTCTTAACATTGGGAGTAACTAACTTGTATTGTCTTTGGACTCCTTGAACTTAAGGCATTATAATCTTTTAAATTGACGTCGATTGTTGTTTAAAGATCAAAGTTAAAACTAAGCTCTATTGATTTTCTTAGGAATTTGCATCATCGAATCTCTTGCCTTCTCAACTTTGTAGGAGTTAGAGCGGCGTAGAGGGGAACTTGAAGCTTTGTTATTAGTTGAAGAAAGAGTTTGAGACTGTGACAAAGGGTTTTATCCGTAGGCCATCACACTTCCGGGCTTGAACTTGAAGACTACAAAATTGAGTTTTTCACCACGGTCACGAATTTTCTCTTTTGTATAGGTTTTGTTTCTTCTGATCGAGTGTTGTTTTTTCGAGACTTCGTACCTTGACGGGGCGTATTCATTTTGAGATCACATAGAAATGTGAAAAATGCCTCGGGAGTTGTGAATGCTCGAATAGTGTTCGACTTATTGTACTTGTATTTAGAGAGAGGATATCAGATATCATTTGTCAACTGAACCATTTCTGTTCCGCAATTCATCGTGATTCATGTTTCCACCATATTCGGTTTTGTAATGGAAGTTCTTCAGCTGCTACTGTTAAACAGATCATATGAGCTCAGAGCATAGGAATTTTGCTGGCTTTTCTAGGCCTACCAATGGTTCAACAGTCTTAAATTTTCTGTTTCTTCGGGGTGTATTAATTTCAGCCACGACTTTCAACCCAAGCAAGACTTTGAATTTCGATAAGCTTTTGGAAACAACTTCCCTAGATTGCAGCGGCAATATAGGCGGTGATGACCTGTGATCAGCTTGTTGGCTGCAATTATAGGTGGCAAATGGACGGGTTTGGGCGGGTTGAAACGGGTCACGGGTCAAATATGGACGGGTCAAATATGGGTCAAATGGTAAACGGATTGAGACGGGTCGGGTCGAATATGGGCCAAGGCAAACCCAAACCCGACCTGTTTTTCCTTTCCCCCCTCTACCCGCCCGTTCCCTTCATTTTCTGTCCTTTTCAAATATAACTTAGAGCTCGGTTTTTTTTTACCCCGTCACACCAAATCCATCGATCACATCACACCATTCAAAAAACAAGTATTCAACCCATTTTAGGCTTTAAAATGACGAAATTCAATTTTACTTTATTTTTGTCTCGTACTTTTCGGGAACGAAAATAAACGACGACAAGATAATTTCGACGAGGAGTCAGAGGCTAAAAAAACTTAAAGAAGTATTGAAGCAAACCCGCCCGACCCAACCCATTTTACTTTTAAGACGAAATAGAAATGTAAATTTTTTTACCACAATTTGAACCTTCGTTTTCTTTAGGGAAAAATTCAAAATACCCCCCAACCTTTACATCAAAATTCAATTAGACTCCCAACCTTTTAAAAACTTCAATTTTACTCCCAACGTTATCTTCCGTTAATCAAAATGCCCCCTTCCGTCCGAATGACTAACGGATTTCGTTAAAGGCTCCGTTAAATGTCGTCCAGATCGAATTTTGATGATCCGAGCCGCTCAATATGTTCAAAACGTGATTTTAAGGGTACCTTAAGAAATCAGCAAAAAAAATGACCGGGAATAGCTTCATCTGAACAGTTTTTTATTGAGTAGCTCAAAAAAAAACTGTTCAGATGAAGCCCTTTCCAATCATTTTTTTTGTTAATTTCTCGCGAGTACCCTTAAAATCACGTTCTAATCACATTGAGCGGCTCGGATTATCGAAATTCGATCGGAAAAGGGGAGGTGCAAACCGAAGCAAAATCTGGACGTCCGGACTTGAACAAAATCCGGATCGATCCGCACCTCTCCTTTCCCAATCGAATTTCGATGATCCAAGCTGCTCAATGTGTTCAAAACGTGATTTTAAGGGTACCCATGAGAAATCGGCAAAAAAAATGACCGGGAAGGGCTTCATCAAAACAGTTTTTTATTGAACTATTCAATACAAAACTGTTCAGATGAAGCCCTTTCCGGTCATTTTTTTTTTGTTGATTTCTTGCAAGTAACCTTAAAATCATGTTTTGAACACATTGAGCGGCTCGGATTATCGAAATTCGACCGGGATGCTATTTAACGGAGCTTTTAACGAAATCCGTTAGTCATTCGGACGGAAGGGGGCGTTTTGATTAACGGAAGATAACGTTGGGAGTAAAATTGAAGTTTTTAAAAGGTTGGGAGTTTAATTGAATTTTGGTGTAAAGGTTGGGGGGTATTTTGAAATTTTCCCTTTTCTTTATGACGTAGAGAGAGAATTAGATAGATAGAAAAAAAAAAGAAGCCTTTTGATACAATATTTTAAACATTGCGTAAGAAATTAATGGTCGGAAATCATCACAGCCAAAAGCATGGTAGTTTCGGCCTTGTTCTTTTGGGGTCTCAAATTCATTGGACACGGTCTCTAATAAATTTGACCTTTCAGTTCCAAAAATTAACTGTCAATGTCTGATCAATTTGATTTTTCATAAAATAATTTTAGGTTAGAAATTCTTCAAAATCAATGGTCTAGATCACATTTCAGATCCGGAACAAAACCCATTTGAAAGGCACGACATGTGTTATTAATATATTCGATTGAAACTCAAAACTTGGAAGCTATTTTAGTGAGGTTACTGGGAAATTAAAAATAACGGGAAGAGAGAGAGAGAGAGAGAGGAAATTAAAAATAACGGAAAGAGAGAGAGAGAGAGGAAATTAAAAATAACGGGGAGAGAGAGAGAGAGATCAGTGATAAAAACGGGAGTTTTTAGTTGTGGAAATCAGTTGAGTTAGGTGGGAGCAGATTAAAAATAAGGGCTGTGGGTCTTCCTGTTCCAATTCATATTGAACCCATTTCCAACCCATATAAACCCATAAAAATATGGGTTTATATGGGTTCAACCCATATAAACCCATTATTCAATATGGGCGAGTTGGGTTGGGTTATAAGTGGGCGGGTTTGGGTGGATTTAAAATTATGGGTTGAGATTGCCACCTCTAGCTGCAATTAAAACATTTTGCTGGATTTTGGTGAATAACGAGGTGAATTTTGTGGGATAGCCACACTTAACCCAATAATAAAACCCAATACGTATGACAAGCTTGGGAGCCAGATCCTCTATCTGCATCAGGCTTATGCCAACGTATCCTAATGCTAATTATCACACTTGACCAAGATGCATTTATCCAAGCATTGACGCACCCAAAATATCTCTTCCATGCACCGTCAGCTTATCCAAGACATATTTAATAATTTATTGATTAGAAATTATTTATTCTAATACAGCTTGTAACTCCACAAAAGAATGCCACCCATGTGCGTAGAGATTGTTCCATAGCTAGGCTGTTTGTGAAGGTAGGCGTTCCACAATAGATACACGTTTGATGTACCCGAACTTCTCTCATTTCATGCGTCCGAATTCAGTGGTTTAGCAAGTGATCTGGAAGTGCAAATTTTGTAGGAGCTCAATGATCCTTTGGAGCAAGTTGCCATTACATCTCCATAGTGTACGACTGTATACCCCCCTACTCGATGCATCCAATGCATCCATGGTGCTTCTGCATATACACATAATTAGTAACCAGTGGGAAATGTACACAACACATCTTCTGTGAGGATTTGGTTCATAACTAATGGAACAAAAGGGTGGTCTTCTAGAAGCCTTAGACATCAGCTGCAATTGCAGTGCGTATGGGCATGGGTCTTAGATAGAGTCCTGTGAGAGCGAGGCTGTGATCAAATAGCATGGATGGATGGCATGATTAAAGCAAAAAGTGAGATAAAAACCCAACACCGGGTCAGAACACAAAACAGGGCCCTTTGGTATGATTTTGCCACACCTTGGCCAACTTGCATGCATGGATCTACGTACATGCAAACTGACCATCGCGTGACACAATCGAACCATCGCGCGAGAGTCTGTGCTCCACCAGTGCTTGATTTCTATCTCCTTCTGGGCTTTGGAAGGACCAGTGCACACCCAGGGAGCAAGCCAAGCAGTTTATTAAGGAACTGTAAATAACTAATTATTACAGACAGGTTGGATAAAACTGAATAAAATGAAAATACAACCCCTAAATAGTGGGGGAAATAAACAGAGGCCATGGGCCTAGTTGCCCATGCTAGGGCAGTTTCTGGAAATCAGAGAACCATCGCGCGACAGAGTGGAAGACTCGCGCGATGCTCCTGACTGGACTTCCAGGAATTGCTTTGCATGCTTGGGGTCCTGAGACAGGTCCAGGAAAAACCCAAGGGCATTCCATACCAACTAAAGTATTAAACTAAGCTACTGTATTTTATTTTTGCACGCATAACAGTGATCTATAAGCCAAAATAAAATTACAACAGGCATGCACATATTGAAAGTAGTAAATGACCAGCCTCCCTTCCCCACGTGGACCATTCTCTTGCTGACATGACTGTCGCGCGAGTAAAGGGGTCCATCGCGCGAGGGTTTGGCTGTCAACGGTTTCTTGTAACTCTGCTAACTTTAGGGCCAGGACTGGTATTGATTACCAGCCTTGGCCCTGTCAGCCCCCCTCAGGGATCAAAACAGGAACAGGCAAAATGTTATACCTTTGCTTGAAAGAGTTTTTGGAAATGGATTGGATGTAGTGGCGTAGCCTTGCAAATAAGTGTATGGAAAACACTAGATTGAAAGACTAGGAAATGTGGTTTAGGTTAGTAACTTTGTGCTAGAAAGACTTGATTACTTTGTTAACTCTTGAAAATTTTGAACCCTTTGGAAGAACAACCATGGGGTGTATTTATAGGACAATGAGAGAGCTTGGTGGGTGGCAAAACTTGGCCAAATGACCAGCCAACAAGGCTGGTCACAACCCCTTGGTGGAGAAGCTAGCCACCAAGGTGAGGGAGTGGTTGTGAGGGTGAGTGGGTGTGAGTCCTACAACCTGCCAGAACGCTGTTCATCCGAAGAAAACGGAGTTCCAGCCCATGTGGGCCCATGTGACATCTGATCATCACAAATCCAGCTGGACTGTGTGAAAGTGATAGGTGGGAACCATCGCGCGAGTGTTCAAATCTCTGCGCGAGGGTCAACAGTCAACACTTTGACTTTGACCAACACCTGGCAAAATGACTATCGCGCAAGGAAAAGGAAGGACTGCGCGACGGTCAACCCTGACTCTAGGGTTTGACCGAAGGTTTCAAAGGGTTCAAAGAAGGGTTCCAAACACTCCAAGCCCAATCCATTCCAAACTCAAGCCCGTTCGATCCGATTTCATCATCGGGGAAACAAGAAAACCGTAAAATAAAGTAAAACGATTGGGAGACCCAGATTGGGGTGTCTACATCGGTGTTGATTCGTTCATGTGTGTGTTTGGTTTTCGGTCCTATTTGTGCACAACATCTTCATAAGCAATTAATGAAGAACATTCATGTTAAACTGTTTACATATTCTCCAGTGTTGGTTCAACACTAGAAACAAATAATAAGGAGATTTTCCAATGGTATAGGCATCTCATAGGTCTCAATTTCCTATATCATCTTCCTAAAATAAGAAACCTATGCAATAGTTTCTTCAAGTACTCATATTTGAAGTCATATCAAGGCAGACCATCAGTACAAGCTAGCTAGACGTTATATATATATACACACACACACAAAACTTCTTATAAGGGCGCCCTTACCGTATTAAAGTGAGGACGCTCAATGTGTTCAGAACGTGATTTTAAGAGTTCCCGCGAGAAATTAGAAAAAAAAAGACCGGGAAGGGCTTCATCCGAGCAGTTTTTATTTGTTTTTTATCGAACGGTTCAAATAAAAATTGCTCGGATGAAGCCCTTCCCGGTTTTTTTTTTATTTTAATTTCTCGCAGTTACCCTTAAAATCACGTTCTGAACACGTTGAGCGGCTCAGATCATCGAAATTTAGTCGAGAAAGGGGAGAAAAGGGGACATCCGCTACTTAATACGGTAAGGGCGTCCTTATAAGAAGCTAATTATATATATATATATATATAGTCCGGATCCAGTCAGGGATCCCAGATTTGGGCTTTGGTGCGAACTTCTTTCCTTAGCCATTGAATTGTGTTTTGAATGGTCAGGATCCGTGGATAGTTTGTTTGCGCGAACAAACTATCCGCGGATCCTGACCGTTGAAAACACAATCCAACGCCTGAGAGCAAGGTCCGCACCAAAGCCCAAATCCGGGATCCCTGACTGGATCCGGACTAATATATATATATGGGAAATTGATTTTAACACTCCAAAAATTGATGGAGGAGCTTCAAAACGACATCGTTTTGTGTATCAACTCAGTGCAGTTTTGGAGCCTCTCTATCAATTTTTGGAGTGCTAAAATCAAAATCCATAAATAAGTCATTTTGTGTATCAACTCAGTGCAGTTGTGGAGTCCCTCCATCAATTTTTAGAGTGCCAAAATCAAAATCCATATATAAGCTTGGACTATCAATAGCTAGAAAAGGTTCACACCTGCCTCAGGCTCATGTAGAGACAAATTTGGATCCCATGAGCGTTGTAGAGTACTAACGTGTTGGAACACTTCTCCCTGTTCTTCAAAGTAGAAAAGGTGGACTCCACACTCCTTCAAATGTTTGCTACTATCATTAATGCTGAAAGAAACTTCCACTTCATCGCCCTCTGTAAACAGATTTGCTTTGAAGCAATGGCTTAACCATACCATATCTCCACCTTTTTCCGGAATGCCATAGAAGTGTATATTAAAGAAGGTCTTCTTGCAAAGGCTCTTGCTACTGATTTCAATGGAAAAGAAATTTGTGAAATTTCTTTTACTGTCCAATAAATTGTCTGGAAATGTATACACCGCACACAGATTCAAGCCTCGAAAACCGAAATGAGGAGATAAGGTCGTAGTAAATGATATGCTGGATCCATCGTTCTTCTTGCTAAACCACTGTGGAACTTCTCTCCCAGGAAAAAATGTGTGGAATGCGTGATCTTGATACAGTATCTAGGAAGAAGAAATCCGTGGTTATGACCGATAAATGCATGAGAGAGAGAGAGAGAGAGAGAGAGAGAGAGAGAGAGAGAGAGAGAGAGAACCTGAATGGGAACCCTGCCCAGTCCCGAATAGCAATTCAAAAATTTAACCTCAACATCTACCATAGAGTCCAAGTTGAAGAAGCCAATACTGTTGAGCAGTTCCACATCAACTTCTCTGACCGGCGAGACCTTGAAATGGCCCGGAATGTGATTTAATTTACGGCAGCGAAGATGTGAGATGTATCCAAAATTAAATCCCGTCTCAAATGTTATTTTTTCCAATGCATCACAAGAACGGACATCCAGAGTGTAGAAATTGGATTTCGATGGCCATAGAATCTGCTGGAGCTTTGAACACTCTGCTAAATACAAGATTTGGAGACTTGGAAGATCTTTAACAAAGTTTGGTAGGCTAGAAATTGGATTTCGATCTAGATATAAATCCTGCAAATTGGAGAGCTTAAGATCCCTGGGAAATGCATCATCGGTGAGATTGCAATCAGAAAGATATAAACGGACCAAAGAGCTTGGTAAAGAGGCCAATGACATTTGTACCCTTGGTTTTGGAACCCAAGGCCAAATAGATGCTTGTGATACAATCTCCACAGTAAGGACACGATTTATATCCATTCCACTAGCCTCGAGCACTTGCAATGATTTCATCTTCTCCAGCTCCTCCATTGCCCCCATAAGATTTGAGCAGCCGGAGATATCTATCTCCACAAGCGATTCTACCATACCAATATTTCTTGGAAGCTTTCTCAGATTTTTGCAATCTTGTAGATTCAGTGACTCTATTCTCTGTAGTTCTATGATGGATTCATGGACCTCGAACAAACTTGGACAAGCTTTGAGAACCAATTTCTCTAGATTGGGGATTCTTGAGAAATTTGGAGTTTTCACCAGATTTGGGGAGTGACTGAGATTTAAAATTTTCATCGATCCAAGAACCTATTCGGAAAAAAAACATAATGCCAGACAAGTTTAAAAGGTGCTCTGCTCACACAACTTAATAACTGAAATCGGTATAAAATCTTAAAAAGAGAAGCAAAACAGAGTATCTTACCTTAGTTCCATTCCAAAGTTGTTTCAAGTTGCTATACCGCATGTCAAGAGAGACCAAGTTCTCCAGAGGAAAATCATTGGGGAAAGATGCTGAAGGAAAACTACGCCAATACAACCATCGTAATCTATTGGGAAATGCCTTGGATGTTCCAGATAGTTGTACACCACTCAGCTTGAGTAGTCTCAAATTATACATCTTTTCAAATGTATTTGCTTCAATTGCAGACATGTCAGAATTTCTTATCATGTTCATGTCAAGTACAAGGCCTTCAATTATTTCCGTACCCTTTGAAGAAAATTAAAACATAGAAACAATAGTTAGATACTTGCAAGCATGTGCAAAATTAATACACATAACCATGAGATGAAACATGTTTCTTACAGTTTTTTCTAGCAAAATGTTGAAGGATTCTCTATGGCGCCAAATTCTGCTACGCTTCTCAGGATGCTTAGATTCACGGCAAACAATTTGTTTTCCCATGTCCTGAAGTAACTGATGCATTTGTAGCGTCTCATTTTCAATTGTTAAGAGATTTCGGTCGACAAGGTTATGAATTCCAGCAAGTGGAAAACAATCACATCCTTCTAGTATTTTGATCATTTTATTTTTCTTTTTTCCAACAAAGAAACAAGCTATGTCTAGGAATAGATCTTTATCATGTTTACCTTTCAGAGAATCATAACTTATTTCAAGTATTTCCAGAATCGTATTATCAGAAGTTGCTTCCAATTTCTGTAACTCACTTTCCCATACATCTATCCTTTTCCGTCGTACAGAAGAGCCCAATACTTGAAGAGCTAGAGGAAGCCCATCGCAATGTTGCACAAACCTTCTTGATAAGTCCATGTGACCTTGAATGGGGTGTTTTTGTCCAAAAGCATGCCAACTGAAAAGCTCAAGTGATTCATCTTTGGTTAATTTTGCAGGCCTATACACTTCATAAATTGCATCAGCATTCATCATGCTCTCGATCCTAGTGGTTATGATAATTTTGCTTCCTGGAAAAAACCAATCTTGTTGGCCAGCTAATGCAAATACTTGGTCCATTTGATCCACATCATCAAGGACAAGAAGAACTCTTTTGTTACTCAATGCATACTTAATCCTTCTACATCCATCATCAACATCGTTTACTTTGCGCCCTTCTTTCTTTAAAATATCTGAAAGAAGTTGCCTTTGCAAACGAACTAATCCATTGTGTGCTTTGGCAACTTCACTGATATTTTGAAGAAAACAGGCAGCGTCAAATCTACCATGGTTTAAATTGAAAACAACTTTAGCAATCGTCGTCTTCCCTATTCCACCCATTCCACATATCAAACGAATGCCAACCCTAGTGGACCTGTCTTTTAGCCACGAAGTAACTCGATTGGTTCTCGAATCCATACTTACTAGATGGTCACCAACCCTCAGGTGGTTGCCAACTAGCTTGCTTTTGAGTTCACCAATAATTTCCTCAATGAAATCGGCTTCATACCTAAAAGTTCAATACATGGAAAATGAAGCAGAGTAAGATCAAAAAAGATTTGAAAGGAAAAATCAAATCTCCACGCAGATATCTGTAGAAATGATTACTCGAATGTTTTACACTAATTCTAATTTTCTTTTTTTAATTAGTAAGAGTAAGGGTACATTAAAAAGAAGAAATCAAGTAGATGCCACCCACATACAAAACGAAGGCCACAAACAAAGAGGTCCTATGCACAATCACGCACGTCAAAGAAACCTATGAACTGAAGGATTTGATCAAGAGTAGCATCACTTTCCCTGGACTCCCAACTTGGCAAACTAAAAATGAAAGGCTTTCATTTCTATCTAAAGAGCTTCCCAAACAATCAAAATGCTTTCTAAGGGTTCAAGGTGAATGGTGGATCTTTCTGGGGTATGCATGGCAGTCGTAAATGGGACAAAATAGCAGAAGAAGGGTTGGATTAGAACTACGTAAAATAAACTCAAAAGGGTCATAAAGATATTAATGTTTGGTTTGATGAAAAAGTAAAGCAAAAATACCAAGCCATTAAGACCTCCAAAGTGGATGCCTCCAAAGTAGTTGGGCATCTAATGAAGGCTTCCACAACTTATAAGGTGATTGAATGAGAACCAACAATAGAGAGGTCATTCATGAGAGGAGATTTCAGCTGGGAAATCTACCTATAAATATAGGGGGAATTTTCCCCAGGTCCACTGTATCATATTCCAAACCCCATAAGTCCACTTCTAAATTCTATAACCCCTTAAGTCCACTAACCTACTAATCAGGATATAATAAACCTGTTTAGTCTAATATACCCCTATTTTTAAAAAACCTTTTGCCACGTTTTGTTATCTATTTGAAAAAAAAACGTTTGAAATTTCTAATCCCTAAAATCTCTCCCGATTTCTCTCCCGAAAATTTATCCTTCCCTTCAGTACAAAACCCTCCCCCCCTCCCCCCCAGCCCCCCCTCCCCCCAAAATTTCAGAACGAACAGCGACTCGCCGTCGCCACCCACCTCCCGTCGCCGCCTCTTCCCCACAATTTCAGAACGAACAGCGACAAACATCGCCACCCACCTCCCATCGCCGCCTCCCCCCCACAATTTCAGAACGAACAACGACAAAGATCTCGTCGCCATCGCCACCCACCTCCCGTCGCCGTCACATCGCCTGCTCGCCGCCTGCTCCTCCTCCTCCTCGCCTGCTCGCCGCGGTGCACTCCTCCTTCTCCTCGCCGCCCTTCGTCGACATCCATGGCCGCTACCACCATGGCCGAGTTCCCACCCTCCTTCTCCTTTTGGTTGTTTATAAAATGTCATTTTGTTCGCATAAATAAGAAGCAGAACAAATTATATAACGTTATATATTCTCATGTTGGTTGTTTATAAAATGTCATTTTGTTCTGTGAAGATGTATGGTTGCATAAATAAGAAGCAGAACAAAAAAACATATAAGGTTATGTATGATCTGAATATATAACCATATAACCATATTGTTCCTTACTCGTTATAACCATATAACCCTATAAAAGAATAATAAACCATAACCATATATAACCTTATATGAATTGGTCCGCGCAGCGGCCTAACAGACCTGAACATATAATGTTATGGTATGGTTGAATTAAGTTAGGGATTCGATTGATAGTATATATGGTTATATCAATGTTGGTTATATACTAATTTTGTTAACGGCTGTTATTTGTGCAGTTGTTCAAGGGGTGAAGAGTATTTAGTTACCTGTGAAGTCGACTGTGAAGAAGGCGACGGCGACGAAGGGAAAGAAGTTACGAGATCTCTTCTTTTTATTTTTTTAGAGTTAGAAAGGACAAAATCTCATGTATAACGTTATAAGGTTATATGATTATTTTTTGTCACATGTATTACGTTTTTTTTTGTGTATTATTGTTAGTAGAAACAAGTTATTGAGGCTGCTGCGCGGACCAATTCAATAAAGTAAAAATATAATGTTATATGAGAGTTTTTGTGCAGCGAAACTCAAAAAAAATTCAACAAAGCAGTTGAGATCAAGATGTAACTCTACAAAGCAGAATATACAATGTTATACAACGTTATATCAATACAATAACGTTAGATACAAAACTGATCCAACATAATACTTGTTAAAACTTGATCATATATATGCATAAACATATAATCATAATCATATATAACCATAGACAACCTTATATTTATTGGTCCGCGCAGCGGCTTAACTCTTAAAAAGGAGAATATATAACATTATATATGTACAATAACGTTATATATAGTGTATCAGAAAAGGAGAATCTTCGACTGTTATATAACGTTATATAAGTACAACAACGTGATTGACGTGATTTCAAATAGAGAGAGACGAGAGAGAGAGATACCCGTGATTGAATGGATAAGTACAAAATTAGAAGGGATAATGGAGAGATAATGAGCTAAATGGATGGGATTTGAATGGAAGGGTAAATCTGTCAGGGATTATTTATCTTTTAAATGAAGTGGACTTCATGCCTTACCAAATACCTATTAGTGGACTTAGTGGGTTAGAGATTTGATTAGTGGACTTAGTGGGTTACAAACATGCTACAGTGGACCTCCCACCAATTTTTTAATAAATATATAGATGTGTGTATTTGTGTTGTAAACCATGGGAAGCAAATTAAGTGTGAAAGACAGGATAAAAATAGTGAGTGAGATTGAGAGTGTTTTAAAAGGAAGGAATCAAGTAGATGCCACCGAAATAAAACACTAAGGCCACATACAAAGACGTTCTATGCACAGCCACGCACATCAAAAACTATGAACTGAAGGATTTGATCATGAGTCGCATCACTTTCCCTGCACTCCCAACGTTGCAAACTATAAAGGTAAAGGCTTCATTTCTAACTACTTTCCACACCATCAAAATTCCTTTTGACGGTTCAATGTGCATGAATGGTGGATCTTTCTGGGGAGAGTTATGCATGACAGTAAATGGCATCAATAACTACAATAAACTCAGAAAGGTCATAAAGCTTTTTAACGTTAGGTTGAACACGGTAGAGTAGCTCATTAACTATAACTAGGACTAGGAGAGAGTAAAACCTCTTATAGGAGATCCAAACCAGCTCGTGCCGTTTCATGTGTCCTTTAATCTTATGGAACACGCCCTTTTATGTCTCATACAGATATTTGCTTCTGCTTTAAATGTGCCTGCACCACTTGATGGTGAGATGGTCCCCCACGGATTAGTTTAGGTGTGCGTGTAAATTGGCTCAAATTTTCAGTTTAGGTTTCCTAAACCACCCCCCTTAATTTCTTTATGCACGGTTCTCAATAAATTTTCCCTTCAATTATTTCACCTATTTCTCTATCTCTCTTCACTTATTCCCCCTAAAATCTCCCTCAAAACCTAAATAAAAAAACAAAAAAAAAACAAACCATAGAAAGTCGAGAGAAGAATCGAGAATACAATCTATTGTTGGTAGGTGTCTATAGGTCAAACATAAAAGCTACATATGCATGGCCCTATCACATGGTGCCTTGTGCGAAAATAATGAAAGTTTTAATTATTAAGTCTGTCCAATAAGATTAAGTGGCCTGGTGGTATAAAAATTATAATCTCCTCATAGAAAATTATCTTTCTTAAATACAAAATAGGAAGAAAGGATAATTATACAAGAAAGGATAAGTCTGTCCCTCAAAATCTCGCCGTTCAATCGAGAATATGCATCACGCCCCTGGCTCAAAATCATTGAAGAGAAAGAACCAGAGGATTACTTTTTTTGATTCAAAAATTAATCAGAGATTACACTCATTCTGTTCAAAAATTAATTAGAAATTTTTGAGAACCCAACGACATCGGTTTGGTTGTCGAACCCGATATGGACGGACACATGCACACCCGATATGGACGGACACATGCGCGCACACCCCTGCTCGCGAGTGTACTGAGCGTGGTCTAGAGTATAGGACAAGTGTCTGGGGATTGTTGGAAGAGTGGAGGCGTCGCCGCATCAGATACCGATAATCCTCTGATGTGGTGTCTGTGCTGCTTCATAGGATAGGAAATGAGACAAAACAATACTCATATAGATGCCACGAGGATATATTGGGAAAAGATCGATATGGCAAGAATTAAGTTCTTAGCAAAGAAGCACGTATAAATGTAAAACTAAAACATAACGAATGACTACATTCATCAACTTTGTATACGATAGTAAAAGGGAGAGATAATCTCTAAATTACCCGTTGGATTGATTTTGGGAAACCATCCCAGCCATGCTCGCAACCTCTTTAAGAGCCGCACTCCATCCCTTCACTTGCTCAACTGTCACTCTCTTTTTCCTGAAATCGAGATTTTTGGCTTGCTCCTTAATTTCCCCCGGATCCACCTCATAAAACACGGGCAAAACGAAGTGATCGGACTTCTTACATTGCTTGAGAATCGTCTCGACTTCAAGCAGGCACGCCGTGGAATTGGCGTAGTTCTTCGATAACACGATCACCGACGTCCTGGAATTTGCGATTGCCTTCTGCAACTCGGGTTTGATAACATCACCCCTGTCGATCTCATCGTCATCTCTGAATGTCTGGAACCCCTCGCGCTTCAGAGCGTGGTAGAGGTGATCGGTGAACTTTTTACGGGTGTCTAAGCCCCTAAAGCTCAAGAAAATGTCGTATCTACCTTTGAATTCGTCGGAGGAGGAGAAGGAGGAGGAATTTTGGGATTCTGAAGTAGCCATTGATTGAAGAAAATGCAGAGCTTCAACGACGAGATGAGTAGTGGACTGGCTCAAGGGACTGCATTTATAGCATCTACGTAGAGATCCAATTCCCTTTACAAGTGTGTGGTGGGAATAAATCACGCGGTTTTGCGGACCCACAAATAACCGAGGGGGAAGACTCGTAGGTAATGGCCAATGACTTCCTCGGAAGGTTCGTTAGCGTGCACTTCGGTCAAGAAATTTTTCAGTGTCGGATAAGTATATCCCACATGGTATCCGTTCGGTATATTCGAGCAATTCAATGTACTTTTGGACGACTCAAATTAAAACCCTATCTCTCTTCTCACCCAGTGCCAGCTCTGAGCTAAGGCGCAAGAGGCCTGAGCTTTAAACCCCCAAAAAAGCCCAAAAATTGGGGCCCCAGTTGTTTTTAAACCCAAGGCCCAAATGTTCTCCTCGCCCACTGGCTATTACGGACAGGGCCCAGTGGCCCAGTTAAAAAAGAACACGGAACTGAGGAATAAACAAAAGAAAAAAACAAAAAGCTGGAATAAAAAGAATCACGAGATTGATGATCTCTGGGGCCCTTGAAATTTATTCAGTGTGGTGGGTGCACCGTGCCTCATTACCATCATCTTTTCCCCTTTTACACAAACGCTATCCCATTGCAAACAAATGCAAGAACAGACCGGCCAGAGAAAAAAAAAAAAACACAAGAAGAAGAAGAAGAAGAAGAAGAGTG
The DNA here is from genome assembly GCA_020567845.1 of Rhododendron henanense subsp. lingbaoense. Lineage (NCBI taxonomy): Eukaryota > Viridiplantae > Streptophyta > Magnoliopsida > Ericales > Ericaceae > Rhododendron > Rhododendron henanense. The sequence continues at coordinate 33,100,031 of CM036315.1, read as the reverse complement.
ATGTTTAAGTAACCATAATGATGCTTTTGAAATATTGCGATTTATTGTTTTTTTTTTTGGTGTGGGATTTTTCGCGTTGAGTACATGTATTTAATTTTGAAAAATTCATTTATCGACTTTTTTTTTTTGTACACATTTATTAAAGGCCTCATTTTTTAAGATTGTCTAAGGCCTACAAAATCTTAGAGCCGGCTCTGCTCTCACCCCAACACTTTCTCTCTCCAAATCCGAGCCGTTCAAAAACGCAATGGATGGCTAGAATGTGCCAAACAGGCACCATGTGATACCCACCCGGCACTGAAATTTTTTCCACTTCGGTAAGTTCTATCTCTTCTCATCTTTTCTAGCTCTCTCTAAGGCGAAAGTTGTGTTGTATACTTGTTTATGCCCGTTTTTGGTACCAAATCTCGGACCAGCGCTGGAGGGCCATTTAATTAACTTTTAATTAAATTGGGCCAATTTCTACGAGCTTGTCGGGGTAAAAATTAATGATGTGGTGGATACTCAGGCACTGGTAGCAGGTGTGGCAGTCAAGCACTAGCTGGTAGTAGATGTGCATGTCAGCCAAGGATTGGAAACAATAAGTTTGGTCATTACAAACTTAAGACATGAAACAAGATACAAGTAGTAACAGTTGTTAATAAGTAGCACGAGGGGAGTGTTTCATGGCTAAACCTTGGAAGGGAAGTTAGTTAGAGGGACTATAATAGAGACACAGGACAAGAAGAAGGTGGTTCAAGTCCAATAGTTAGAGGGACAATAATAGACCCGACCCGTTTCAACCCGTTTACTTTTTGACCCATATTCGACCCGTCCATATTTGATCCCCGACCCATTTCAACCCATCCAAACCCGCCAAGACCTGTCCGTTTGCCACCTTTAGATTTTACCCATTGATGAGACTTGAGAGGGGTCCCAATTGAGAGTGACCCAGGCCCTAAAGTCAAAGATCTTAGCCACCAACGGCTGAGATTTTAGGCGCCCCGGATCTCGGCGATTTTATTCTCGCGTGTCTGAGCCTTAAATGGCTTTGGACTTTTGTTTCACCTTTCTCTTATATATATATACTAGTGCTTGCCCGTGCCTACGGCACTACGCATCCCTGTTGGAATTGTCCGTGCCTACGGCACTTGCTAGCTAGTGGCTCAGAACACTAAATCGCCATCGCTGAAATGAGGACAGGGTTTGACAACGGCCAACAAAAACAGAGAGAGAGAGAGAGAGAGAGAGTCACGAAGAAATCGCCATTGCTGAAATGAGAACAGGGTTGAGTGATTCAAATTTTGAAGCCCTTGAAATTGAGAGACATGTTCCACGCACCATATTAATTTTATATTAATTTCATTCTCACTATTCATCATGTAATTCCGAACACACACCAAAAAAAATGAGAGTCAAATAAATGTTGTTACAACTGGTAGAAACTTGTTGAATAAAAAACTAACTATTTTTTCACTTTCCGAAAAATCAACCAGTATAGTCCATAGTCTCCGTACCAATGTTTTGATGGAAATATGTTTTGAAGAAAAGAGCATAAAAGTAAAAAAAAATTATATACTGTATGTATTGAACGCAACCAAAAATCTATTTTAGATGCAAGCCTAGTATCTATATCCCATGTGATGAAAAATGTGTTTTTCATGCAAGCTTAAGCTAAAACTTATGTGGCTACTGTGTGTTTTTTCATGCAAGCTTAAGCTATGGCAATTGTCTATCCCTTTAAAAAATAAATCTATCCTTTTAACTGAAGCTAAAGCTCAAAGACAAAGTTTGAGAAATCCAATCCAAAAAATAAATCTTATACCCGTGCAATATGGTTGTTGGAAAAAAAATTCGATTAACTCCAACTCCCAATTATAACCCAGCACTAAGAACTGGCCGAAAAAAGAAGAGAATTAACCATGGGTAGAGGACAAAGAACTGATAGCCATACCTATGGAGAGAGAACCAGAGAGAAGGCGAGGGTCAAGGAGACATGAAAGAAAACTGGAAAGAAAACGTTTGGGGAGAGAGAAAAAAAAACTGAAAAAAATAAACGCCAAAGACTATATTGCTAAAAAATCGGCAATCAAAAATTATTTTAAAAAATCAAGCTTCCCGTAAAAATCTATCACCCAAAAATCTAAAATTAGTCGGTTTATTGTATGTATTTAAACGCAAAACTTTCCAAAAATCAATACATAAAATCTTTCCAAAAATCCTCCCTCGCCTATTAATCAATTGACGTATATTGTGTTGATTTTACAAATTTGTTGAAATTACTCTATCTATTGGGAGACGTTTCCAATATAAGCCCCAAGATTTTAAGCCCCAGGATTGCACGCTATTTACAAAACATGCCATTAGTTTGTATGTGAAGGGTAGAGAAATTTGAACCGTTGGATTTGTTTGTATGGGTAGATAAAATTTGCGTCAAGGAGAAATCTGAACCGTTGAGAGAGAATATTCTTTAGGAATATTCCCAAAGACCCTTGTGTTTTATTAGATAGATAGGAGTAGAAAGGCGTGGAACTGAGAGAGAGATCAGAGAGAACTAGAGTTGTCTGAGAGAGGGTTTTCATGATTTGTATTTGAGTCGATTAATACAAAGTCGGAGTTTTTTCGTCTCATGTATTGTGTGTGACTCCCATAAAACACAACACTCTCTCCACTTATTACCCCTAAAATCTCCCTCAAAACCTTTAAAAAAAAATTAAAAAAAAAAAAACATAGAACGTCGAGAGAAGAAGCGAGAATACAATCAATTGTTGCTAGGTGTCTAAAGGTCAAACATAAAAGCTACATATGCATGGCCCTATCACATGGTGCCTTGTGCGAAAATAATGAAAGTTTTAATTATTAAGTCTGTCCAATTAGATTAAGTGGCCTGGTGATATAAAAATTATATCTCCTCATAGAAAATTGTCTTTCTTAAATACTCCTTCCGAGTTCCGTCCCTAAATGCTTGTCCGGTCCGCAAAACGGAGTGTTAAAAATAATGCAATTTTTTCAAGAAAAAGTTCAAACTTTTTCATAAATTAAAAATACTCATTGATATCTAGTAAGTTGTTAAAAGACTTTTGATTTTTTCTTGAAAAATTTGTATTATTTTTAACACTCCGTTTTGCGGAGTGGACAAGCATTTTGGGACGGAGGGAGTGCAAAATAGGAAGAAAGGATAATCATACAAGAAAGGATGAGTCTGTCCCTCAAAATCTCGCCGTTCAATCATTGAAGAGAGAACCAGAGGATTAATTTTTTTATTCAAAAATTAATCAGAGATTACACTCATTCTGTTCAAATTAATAAAATATCTTCGTCGTTCACATGGCAAACCCAGGGATCCGACCGACAGCCCAACGATGACGAACGATCAAGTTCTCCCAGAATAACGGTCGGTAACGCGTAGAAATTTTTGAGAACCCGACGACATCGGTTCGGTTGTCAAACCTGATATGGACGGACACGTGCACACCCGATATGGACGGACACATGCACGCACACCCCTACTCGCGAGTGTACTGAGCGTGGTCTAGAGTATCGGACAAGTGTCCAGGGATTGTTGGAAGAGTGGAGGCGTCGCGGCATCAGATACCGATAATCCTCTGATGTGGTGTCTGTGCTGCTTCATAGGATAGGAAATGAGACAAAACAATACTCATATAGATGCCACGAGGATATATTGGGAAAAGATCGATATGGCAAGAATTAAGTTCTTAGCATAGAAGCACGTATAAAAGTCAAACTAAAACATAACGAATGACTACATTCATCAACTTTGTATACGATAGTAAAAGGGAGAGATAATCTCTGAATTACCTTCAAATATTGCCTCACCGAAGTCCAACGCATCTTATAAAAATTTATCATCGTAGCTAAATAAATCTGGAAAGGGCCCAATTGGAACACACACCTGCTGAAACACAAACACACACACACCTGCTGGAACACACACACACACACATGCACTTTTTTGAACCAAAAACCTCTGGTCTTAATTGGTGGCATAGTGGTTTGTTTGTGTATGAAAGAACCTAGGGACCTGGGTTCAAGTCCTAGTCCAGCCAACCCCTTTGTGTTTTTTTTTTCCTTATTTCTACTATGTATTTTTTTTCTTGTAGTTTTTTTGAGACTTTTTTTCTTATTTCTCTTTAGATCTGGGGTAAATAATATACGACTCTTGCACATTTCCTTTCTTATTAAATTACTCTTGCACCATAAATATTTTGATAAGTTTTTTTAATTTTACTTGTTATATTGTAATGTTAAATTTACAAACCAAAAGGTCCAGAGCCTATTCACTAACAAAAACAAAATAAATATTTTTTACCGAATAAAAACTGATAATTTTTTGAAGGTAAAAAAATGACTTTAAAAACATGATTTTTTAAGAAATTGTTTTTTTTAATTAAATATCTTAGTTGTTTACTTTTTTTTTCTGAGAAATGAAAAATGCGAAAAAATATTGAATAAGGATTTTAAAAAAAAAGCCATTTGGCTTATTTAATTTTTTTTTTGTTTTTCCGTGCTCGTGTCGTGCCCGTGCCCGGCTAGAACCATGTCGTGCCGTGCCGTTCCCGTCCACTTTCCGTTCCCGTCTACGATCGTATTGTGTCGTGCCGTGCCCGTGTCATGCTGCCCACTTCTGTGCCCGTGTCATGCCATGTCAGGCCAAGACCGTGCCTGTGACGTGCCGGCCCGGCCCATTTGACACCTTTATCCAAAACGCCAAAACCCTAAGGGCCCGTTTGGCGTTTGTCGGAAGATTAAAGTTTTTGGTGAATAAAGAACATGGGTGATAAGAAATGGATATGTTATGAGGGAGATTAGCTAAGAGCTTCTCTATAAGAAATCAGCCTTTTTGCGAGGAAATTTTTAGCGAGGATGTCTATTTCCTCGCTAAAGGAAGAGTTTTGGCGAGGAAATTATTGTTTCCTCGCAAATGGTGTTTTTTTGCGTGGAAGACATATTTTCCTCGCTATTTACTTGTCGCTAAAGAGTATTTGCGACGAAGTTTCAAAATTCCTCGCTAATTGTTGTCGCAAAAAATATGGTGGGAATTTTTTATATAGGCGGGAAAAATGAATTTGCGAGGAAATACAATAATTTTGTTGCCAAAAGCCTGTAGTGATTTTTTTTGGCAAACTTATTGGGACGCTAAAGTTGAAAACCTTTTGCGAGGAATTAGTTTTCTCGCAAAAACATTGGTTATTTGCGAGGAAATAAAGAATTCGTCGCCAAAGACTATGGTTCCTTTTTGCAGGGAATTGTGTTCCTCGCAAAAAACTATTTTTTTGCAAGAAAATAATAAATTTGTCGCTATAAGTCTAAACTTCCTTTTTGTGGCTATGTTAGTCCATGCAACAGTTAAAAGCACAGTTTGCGAGGAATCGGCATTACTACAAAAAGAAATTAATGCGTCCAAAGAAATTAAAGTCTTATAGTGCACCGCATGAGACCTTCTTTTGCAATCAAAATCGTCTATTTTTTATGTAATATGAACTAAATCACTTTGTACCAAAAATGAAGTTGATTGCGTATCATTAGACACTTGATCAGACTTACAAATTTCATTTTATTAACAAATTGTCATACTGATGAAGGGGTTTTTCTAAACCGATTGAGCCAAAAAATTACGTGAATAATTTAATGAACAAGTAGAACAAAATTAACGGTCTTAATCGTCATGATTGTATCGCACTCGTGTGGCTATTGTACATTCAATTCTAGCACAATACTTAGTTTATTATCAAATAGGGTTTTTTAAACCAGTCAAGCTAAATACTTGAATGATTTGATCGACAAGCACAATGAAATCAACAGTCTCGATCATTGTGATTGTGTTATGGTTTTGTGGCTACCACACATTCCACTACATCATAAGACTAAGTTAGCTGCTAAGTAAGTTGAGCGTATAAATTCCAAGGTCATTAACGAGTATATTATTATAAAGATTGATCTGAACAATTAGGATTTTACATCTTATTGATTCCATCATTTGTCACCAAAGTAAGTAATTATCGGATATTGGTGACCACGTGATCGAAAGACATTTAATGCGTCTGGAGGGATTAAAGTCTGATAATGCGCTACTTGAACACTGCTTGAGGTTTTTTTTTTTTTTTTGCAATCAGAATCGTCTATCTTTTAAATTTAATAGAGTAGATCATTCATATCTAGAATAAAGTTTATCGAACAACCCATAATCACCTCATCGGAATAGTTTAGTCATGCAAAAAATGATTAGACTCATCTATTTTTTTATATAAAAGTGTTTCGATGGGGTAGTCGCGGGTGTCAGATCAATTTGAACTTTTGCAAGAATATTCAATTTGACGAGTTCTACAAGATGAATGATTCAGATAATTGAGTAAAGAACAGGACGTGTCGAACTATGCGCTGCAGTATTCGAGTGTAGAGCATCTATCCTTATGCAAATGTTTTGGTACGCATACTAAAGGATGGCATCGGAAAAAAAGGATGAAAATAAATAGAAACGGCGTCGTTTCCATTTGTAAAGGGGGAATTTTTTTCGGCGGGCCGGGAAAATTTGGGCGTGGCGTTCATCCCAAAGCTTATCCCCCCTTTCTTCCTCTCTTTTACAGTACCACTCCCCATCCATCTCTCTCACACCGCTCCTCCTCCATCTCTGCAACAGACCGCTCCCCCTCCATCTCCCTCACACCGCTTCTCCTCCTCCATCTCCCTCACACCGCTTCTCCTCCTCCATCTCTGCAACTCCGACTCTCTCTCTCTCTCTCTCAAGGTATGGTTTTCTACTTCTCTCTCTTCTACATGGATCCCCTTCATCTCAGGCCGTTTTGCTTTTCTGAAACAAAGCTGAGGAAATACAAAACATTTGCCGTGGGAACTTAAAAATAGACAATGGAGACCGAGGAAACCCTAACTTTATTTTGTTAAAACAAAGCTAAGGAAATATAACTTTGTCTTGTTGTTCTCTTTTAGGGTTTTTTGACACTAGGAACTTTTCGATTCAGGTGAGGTCTCTCTCTCTCTCTCTCTCTCTCTTGATTTTTCTCGATTAGGTTCCGAATTTCTTACTTTGGAGAAATAGCAAAGCGTTGAACAGAGGTCCACTAGATCTGTTAATCTTTAATAACTATTGGACTCCCCCTTCACCTGCAAGCCTCCCTTGATTTCTTCATAAAGTCATTGTAACCCATTCTATGTTTTCTACATAGATTTACCATATTGGGGATTAGTTTAATCTGTTATCCGAAATTGTTGATTAGTTTAATCTAATTTGTTCCTTTTGGGTGATGACCTGCTATTATAAAATCATATGTAGGTAGGGATAGGGTGTGGGGCTTGCAAGGTTTTTAATCTAATTTGTTCCTTTCGTTTGATCATGTGGACAGGCTTAAACTTTAGTCGTGAACTATGGACTTAATCACATGCGGTGATTAATAAGTGGAAGAACCAAAAAGAAAAGGAACAAGGGACAAAAACTTGGCTCGCATAACAGATTATAATTTCCGAGGCATCTAATTTAATATCTTTGTGCATTAGCTTTCAAGCCATCTAACTAATCTAATTAACAGAATCCATTCCCCTTCTTTCATTAGAACAACCATTTGTTGTTTGGTTTTTAGTAAGTTAGCTTTTACTATGTTAATAAATGTTCCTAACTAGTGCAACTTGTTGGTTGAGGAAAAAAGACGGAGGGAATTTACTGATGGAGTTTTGCTTTTTGTTTATGGCTGCATATTGGGGTTATTTCTTTTTATTTTATTCTCTCAGTGCCGTCGTTGTGAACAACTAATGCAGGATTAATTTTTTTTTAGGAAAATGTTTATCCAGCCGGGGTATTTGAACAAAGAGATGACAGGAATTGAAAAGGAAAGACAGGAAAGGATTAAACAAAACTTAAGAGAATCAGAGGCTGCTGGGGTAGATGTTACTGCGATGAAGGCAATGGCAATGTCATTGTATGGTCCAAAATAGAAAGCTAATCGTAGAACCACTAAAGAGGGGAAGAGCAAGGTGGGCCATGGCGCTGGTGATGAGGAGTTTCTACCACCCGAAGGTGAAGAAAACCTCTGTCTACAGTGATGATGATGAGTCTTCTAGGTCGCAAGCTAAAAAGGTGATGTTTGCACGTGATTAGTCTTATAGTTGCAATCTTTTTATTTGTTTTGGGAATGCATATGCTGTATTATAGTTGTAATCTTTTTAATTCTTTTGTTTCTAGATTTCAGGCAAAAGTTATGGGTCCAGGAAAAAAGAGAGGCACTTCTACCACTCAAATTTTGAGAAAATCACAAAGAAATCAAGAAGAGGGTGGCAGCTCCAATGGAGCGACCTCAACTCTACCAGGACAACCTTTAGCCAATCATGGTCAAGTAATGTCTGTGGTAGCTGCCAATGATCAGCATGCTGGTGTACCCACTACTCCTAATTGTTTAGGTGAGTGTGTTTGTTCAATATACCTTATTTCTTGTTAGAGTTTTTATTCAGATATTTATAATAATTAGTAAGGTCTTTTTTGTTGAAATTCCAACTTCAGGCAGGTCAAAAAGAAAAAGGGGCCTATCACGAGGCATTACAGTTCAAAAGATGCTATAAAATGGTGAGAAAATACGTCATGTACATATCCCTGATGTTAAGTGGGGACCAGTGGGTAAAAGTGCTTCTTTGTTCAAGACTGAGGTAGGCGTTGTATGTCGCCTATTTGCTCCATTGAGTGTGCCATACTGGAATGAAATGATGGACGTCCAAAAGGCTCCAATGTTTGCACGCCTTGCTGTAAGTAGTTATTTTTTTAATTTTAAATATCATAATTTTTTTCTTACCATATTCTTAGTTGTTGAATTGTTAGTCTAAGACATTTTCAAAAAAAAAAAGAATTGTTAGTCTAAGTACTGAAAGACCTTTCGAGTTTGACACATAGCTCTTGTGTTGCTATGTTGCGGTATTTGAAGGTGAAGAAAAAGAGGCTTTGTAAAGCTTATATCAAGTGAAGAAAATCAGCATTTTTAGTGCCTAGATAAGTCTAGTTATTGCTGTAATTTCGAACTAATCTTTGTTTGCTAAAAACTGCATGTTTGTAGCTTGATAAAGTGCTGAAAATCAGATTTGGTTCTGCTGTGATTCTGCTGTGTTTTGCCCAGTTTAAAGACTGTTTTTGATGATATTTGTGTGTGAATTTGGGCCCCTTAAATCCCCCAACTCTTCTTATGGTGCAAGTGCTTGATGTTAGACTTGAATCCCTATGTAAACTCAAGAAATTAGACCACTTATTGTTCTAGGAATGACATCGTACACTATACCTGTTCTATGAAAAGATACAAATTTTGCAGCGACATGGAAAGCCATCAGGAGTGTCCTTCCGTCAACAATTGTTCTATCTTTCATGTTAGCAGCTTGTCTTTATTTTATCTAAGTTGATTGAATTCTGAAATTGAATTTTAGTTGCAGAAAATATGGTATAAGTGCTGAAAGTGTGAATGTTAGTTAACATTTTTATAGGTTGAGCAAAGCTGCACTTTTTATGGCTTTAGCTCATCCTTGTTGAGCGATTGAGGTTGCTCAATCAGTCTTTACAACTTTTTTGCAAAAAAAAATTAGGTGTTTGGGAATCGAAGGTATATGGCTGGGGATACACCTATGTATTGTTTAAATGGTTTTCACTTGTTGAGTGGTGGTACAACATTACTTTCCATATCTCTGCTTGTTTCACTGAATCACTCCCTGATCGATCCCTATGAAGTGGTTTAGTCAACCACCATCGGTTCAAAGCAATTGTACTAGTGGAAGCTAATATCTGAAACTCAGTTTGCTTGTATTTCCAAGCTCATCAACTAATTTCAGCCTTAAATATGCTGGATCTAAAACTGAGTTGTTAAGCTTATGTTCTTGGACTATTGTTAAGAGACTGGTTTTAGAGCAACTCATTATAGTTAGTGTTATCTGTTTAAAGACTCTACTGCTGCTTTATTTCTCATGGTTAAGTCACAATCTATGTGTTAAGCTACTCGGGATATTTATGTTTAGTAGTGATGACATATTGCAATCAATTATTACTCATGACTATAATTTGTAAAGCTTTTTATTGTGTTACATGCAGATTGCTCAACAATTGATGGTGATCATTTGGTGGATGAAGATACAATTAATGTAGTAGGAGATATGAGATGAACGATGTTTTGGAGGGACAAAGCTGCATTTTTGTCTTATGTTTTAGTACTACTAGATGGAAGAAGGATGTTTAGTTTTTGGTAATGGCAGTACACATTATATATATAGTCCCTGGATTGTGGTTCTTGCCTTTGATAGTTGATGTTATGTAGGGTTAAGATATCGTGTTTTGACTTATGTTAACTGGTTTAAGTTAATGTTATTCTATTGTCTTTGAGTTTGATGAATTGTCTTTGAAATCATGACAGGAAGCATAAGAAAACATCTAGCAACTAGTATTTTTGTGTGATGATTTAATTTGTAGCAAAAATAGTTATTTTTGCCAAAAAATTCCTTGCTATAGGAAATTCCTTTTTTGCGAGGGGCAAGTTTCCTAGCAAAAAGGATACACCGGTTTGTCAAAAGAAATCGCCTTTGGCGAGGTATTTCTTCCTCGCAAAAAAAAAAAACCTTTTGCAACGAAAATATTCCTTGCAAAAGGCAAAACTTGTTTTGACAAAAGGAATAGTCTTTTGCGAGGAATCTATTCCTTGCCAAAAGATTTATTGTTTTAGCGAGGAAACATTTTTTGTCGCCAATGAGATATTTTTTGCAAGGAATGGCCCACTTTTGGCGACTAATTTGTTTAATATTAGCGTCCAATTAATTTCCTCGCTAAATGGTGTACTCAATTGCGACAAAGTCAATTTCTCGCAAAATGTATCTTTTTTGCGAGGGAAAAAAAATTCCTCGCAAAAGAGAATCGGAGACTATATTTTTGCGAGGAACTGACGACGAATGAAATTTCCTCGCAAAAGGCTTTTGGCGAGGAAAAATTCGGATTTTGCGAGGAATTATGTTCCTCGCAGAAAGCCTGATTTCTTGTAGTATCGAGAGACTTGATTTAAATAGTAGTAGTTGATATGGCTGGATAGAAGTGGGTGGATACGAGTGGATAATGTATGAATTACTTAATTGTCATCACTAATGTCTTGTTATGAAAAATTTTCCAACTCCAAAAACACTCATTAACCATACTTTAATCATTACTTTCATTTCTCTCCTCATTTATTATCACTGTCTCTAATTATTACTCTCATTTCTCTCTATCTCTCTCTACACTCATTACTCATATCTCCAATTAATATCATAATTTCTCTCTCCACTTATTACCCTAAAAACTAAACTTAAAAATTTTCAAGAAGACATCCAAACAAAGCATAAATAACTAGATTGAGAATATTTGAGGATCAATTTGGTCTTTCTTCTTACCCATATAAGCTTATCCTAGGGTAGAGAGTGGGATTAGCTAATGCCCCTCGCACAAGCTCTTCTCCTCTCCCTTATCCTCCAACTAACACCATTTCCCTTGTCCCCTCCCTCCCTTATCCCCCTTCTTATCCCCCAACAAACGGGCCCTAACGCAGAGAATAAGCAAACTAACCAGATGTCGGAAGCGGCGACTCAGAGCTGATTCACACAGCAACTCGAGAAGAATTGAACAAAATGGAAGTAATATATATTTGGTTCCTGGTGATAAGAGGAACCAAAAATTATAAAATATGGACTGAAGTTGAACAAAATCAACTAGAATTAACAATTTTAAATATCTGTTTGCCTTTATTGAATTTATTCTTGGGATTATTGCCACTAGGTACAGAAAATAAAAAGCATTTCTCACTAAGATAAGATAGAATATTTAATTATCACTAGGTCCACTTTTTACAAAATACATTTATTATTAATGAAAGTGGCAACCTAGGACACCCTAGGGTTTTAGGGTACCCTAAAACGTTACTCTTAGAGTGTCCTAGGAGGGTTTAGGATACCCCAGGGTTTAGTGTACCCTAGGATTTAAGTTTAGGCGCTTTCATAGAGCTCTAGAGTTTAGGTTTAGACACTTTCATAAGGATTTTAGGGTACACTTTCCTATCATAGGATTTTAGCAATTTAGGCACTTTCATAGGGTACTCTAGGGTTTAGGCATTTTCATAGAATACCCTATGGTTTAGGCATTATAGGGTACCTAGGGTTTGGGCACTTTCATAGGGTACCCTAGGGTTTAGGCACTTTTAGGGTTTAGGATTTTAGGTACTTTCATAGGATTTTGGTGTTTCATTAATTGGAGGTGACCTAGTGGGAAATACTTTTTATTTTCTGTACCTAGTGGTAAAAACCCTTATTTGTTTAGACAGTAATTTTCTATTTTTAATTGTATAAAAATTGATGAAAAAATACATAAAATTTTTAAAACACACTTTTAAGTGCATTTGTAAAAGTTGAAGTAGCAAATTTACTTTTCCTAAATCCGTCTTATTTTAAGTGTCCATGTTTCCATTTTAAGATGTCCAAAAATAAGTGTCTACTTTCTAAAAAATAATCATTCAACCATGCCAAACTTTTAATTTTACAAATAAAAAGTACCATTTCTGATTTGACAGCTTTTGATATTCGTGTCATTTTTGAATTGGCAATATCTTTCAATTTATGTAATATTTTTTATAATTTTTAAAATTTCATTTAATAAAATTAATTGAAATTATCAAACAAAATTCATATTCCATATTTTTGAAAATCTATATTAAAAGATATGAATAATTTAAACATATAATTAACTTGACAATTTTTAAAGTTAATTTTGGAAATATAGATAAATTTTTTTAACATTTTTGAATTCGATATTTAAAAAATATGGAATAGCAGGTTGTGTTCACACTGGAAAGATGTCTCCTACCATAAAAGCCCTTGTATATTCGGACAAAAAGCAGAAACATCAGGAGGACACAAAGGGAAAACCTATAAAGTCTGATAAGGGTAATATCGTAATAAAGGCCAAATAAAAGGGCCAATTTCGGCAGAGCATGACCAAAAGTTGTCATCATCGTTACATGCCAAAGAGGCCAACGCTCCTACTCAAGTCGGCCTTTCCATGCAGGGAAATGTGACTATGCATATTCTGTTAATTAGAACAGAAAATGTGACTATACATATAATCTAGAAACTAAAAAGAAGTTATGCGGTCAAGTTTCGAAGGCAAGGAGGCGATCCACACAAGCCTTAAATCACAATAGGCTTAGAGCGAACTTTACCCCCAAAAAACCCATTAAATATGTGTAGACACCCCAATCCGGACCTCGAAGAGTCTTTGTTCACCCTGATGATGAAATAAAGGAAACAAAGCCTTTGCGAACTTGAATGAAGTATTTCTCCAGCATCCGCAGCCCAAACCAACCATTAGCCCAAAAAAACCAAAAAGTCCAAAACCCCAGAGAAAACCCAAAAAGCCCTGGACCGAACCTGAAGTACCGCGCGCGACACTTCTACACCGCGCGGCGTATCGAAATTTAATACGCCGCACGCAGTCATGAGGTTAACCGCACGGCATTTTGGATAAAGTTCTGACTGGCTCAGAAATCTGTCGGCCACGCCTACCTGAGCCACAGCTGCAAAGTGGCTCAGCCGAAAGCACACTTCTGGCCCGCCCAGAAAATATCTCCAACATTTGAAATTCAAAATCCATGGCTCTTGCCTATAAATACACCCCTCCACTCAAGGGAAAATGGCCCTTGATCACCATTATGGCCTTTCTCTCTCTTCTTGCTTTCACACCCACTTTTCTATTTCCAAGTCTTGAGAATGTTGATCCCAAAAGACATTCTCTAGGCCTTTTGCTCCATTTTTCTCTTCACCATTGAAGTTAGTCCCTTACTAACTTTGAGACCTCAACCACCTAATACACCCATTTTCTACACACACTCATACTCCCATTTTCTCTTTCAACCTCCCGGTGTCCATCCATCATCATCAATACTCACTCAAGTTCAAGATCAAAGGTAAAAATCAAGTTTCCTTGGGTTAGGTTCTACCCTGGTCCTGAGGGGACTTTTCTGTCTTCAGATCTAACCCCTTTTGGTTACGATCTGACCCAAAAACCATTTTACAAAACAAAAACTAGCCTTCTGTGCTAGGTACTCTACGCCGCGCGGCGCTATGAAGCGTCGCACGGCGTAGTAGACTCGAACGCACGGCATTTTATTTAGCTACTGTTTTCTTGTTTAAACTGTCTGGATCACGATCGTCTGTTACTAGATCTTTTTGGTCCACCAAAAGCAGTCTTGAAACGAGACCATATCTACAAGCCATGCTTTGAGCTCTAAAGATCTTTTCAAATGAACAAACATGTTAAAAATATTTTCTACTCATGGTTTGGGAAGAATGGTGTAGTTCTGAGACGATCTAATGGCTGTGAGCTTTCTGAAGTTTTAAAAATAAACCGTGCACTATACTGATTATACCGTGCGATGGTTCGAAAGATATCAGAAGCTTGGTAACGCGGTTATAACCACGCACGGCATATCAGAAAATCGCGCGTCATAAAATGGTGTGCCGCGTAACAAAGGATGGTGGTTCAGACAGTTTGTTAGCACGTTTTTCTTACTAATATCGTCATCATAGCATCCTTTATCATTTCTGTACAGCAAGCACCACTAGCACGACGACGTGGAATACTCTATCTTGCTCCTCTTTCCCTTTATGTGTTTTTGAGGTTTTTCAAATGGTATTAAATCCCCCATCTAAAATATTTAGTAGAGACCGGTCTTTACCGGGCGAACGGGGTGCTTTTTCAACAAAACCTTCCCCGTTCGTAATGTGGCTCCCGGATCCGAAATCTCAATATTTTCGCTAGATCAAAGGCCTTTTTCCTTCAAACAAACTCTCGGTTTCTCGGATCATCCATCTCAAAAATCCGGGTGGCGACTCTTCAAAAACCAACGCCGGAGGGCGCGGGAGCCCACAGTGGCGACTCTGCTGGGGACTTCATTTTTTATTCAATACTCTTTTTTTTAAAAAAAAAAGAAAGTAAAAGAGTGTTGGATAAATCAAGAGGGCTAAACTTGAAAGGTATTTTGTTTGGAGGATTTAATGCAATTTGGAAAACTTAACTTTTTTTTACACCATGCACCGCACTAGCCGCACTGGCGTGTTTCAGTAATCTTGCCCGGTTTACCGGTGATAAGCTCTCCCGAGACACCTAGCAACCCTCGACCGTGATGGGCCATTGTGCTGTTCGACCATTGTCTTGCAATACACTTGACATGGGGTAGTACATCTTGGCTCTAGTCCGGGGAACCCTTCTAAAACCAAAACCGGCCTTCTGCACTTGTACATAACCATAGAACCTTCCCAACTAGGACAGGAGCCCATGGTTAGGACTTATGTGTTATAACCTGCTTATATGCATCTCTTTTCTGTACATACATATCATTCATACATCATTGCGTCTTGCAGGCTAGAGGGTTAGGCTCCCTTAGAATTCTTTAGGATTTTTCCGGTCGGTCTAGGAGATTGTAAATCCATGGAGGGTGCGATACCTCTGGTGTTTGCCGTGTTCGAACGGCTCCCTTGACGCGGAACTAACCTTGAGTGCATGCGCATCTGGATTCTGATGGCCACATTGCTCTGTCTCGGATGGTCAAGATAAGGAGATTGGCTCTGGTTCCGAAACGATCGGAATTTAACCTGTCTGACAGTACCTACCCGGGTCGTTAGAAATCTTCTATGTAAATGCCTCAAGTGAGTTTCCAGTCATGGTAGGTCCTAGGACTTAGGAGATACGCGGAGGATAGGACAGATGTTCGGGATGAGTTCTGAGTCACTCCCTTTTGCCATGTTGCCAGTTCAGAAACATTGGTCACCTGCGAAGAGAAGAGGCTAACCTCCCGAAGGCAGCCATCAGTCCGGTGATCAAACCCCGGAGTTCCAAACCCTAACCCTAGGGTTTTCAAAGAAGCAATCAGTCAATCGCCATCAATCCGAAGCAATCAAGCAACTGAGGGATCAAGGTGGTGAGGCCCAACGGCCTCTGGTTTGTTTTATTTACTGTATTTATGCTTAATTGTAGCGTTTTGATTATCTGTTAACTTTTCTGGCTGGTGTGAGGAAGAACACCGACCGGGGCTTCGATCCCTCGGCCAGTACATAAAACGAGGAGGATCCCTCGGCCGTGACATCCATTTACCGGCCGCGGGATCCATTTCCCTGGGATAGTCTGTTTTGTGTTTTGCTTTTTAATGCATACTTCAATTACAGTCTTGGCTCACCATTAACTGCTTAAAGGCTAAAAATAGACTACCTGTTAGAATTAAATAAAGCAAGTATATGTCTTATGTTGAACAACTATGGGCCAGTCTCACAACTGGGCAGGGAGGGGTGCCTAACACCTTTCCCTTATTGTACTTTTGGCTCCCGTACCCAGAATCTCTATATATTTTTCTAGTTTTAATGAATTGGGTGGCGACTCTGTTTTGATGATAACCGCTATCGTGTGGCGATGTTCCTAGCCAAGGGAATGTTCACGATCTTGATTTACGAAGCAAGCAACCAAACGAGCAAACAACGATCAATCTGTATGGTGATGCCCCGCTCCATGGAGGTGTCTACAATTATAAGATCAAAAGCTAATGCAAAATCCAAAATCCTCCTACCACCTTCGTTAAGGTCACCAACTCCAAGGCCACCATGCACCTTCTCATACCCTTACTTATGCACTCCCACATGACCATTGAAATCGCCTCCTATAAATAGCTTCTCCCCCAAAGGTATCCCTTAAACCACGTCATCCATCTGTTCCCAGAATTGCTCTTTAATAAGATCATCTAAACCTACTTGGCGTGCGTAAGCACTAATAACATTAACTATGCTCTCTCCAATCACAAGCTTAACTAAAATAATCTGATCTCCTTTCCTCGTGACTGTAACTACCGAATCTTTTAGGTGTTTATCTACTACGATATCTACCCCATTTCTATGTCTATCCTTACCCGTTTAGTAAAGCTTAAATCTTGTGTCCTCTATCTCTCTAGCTTTCTCCCCTGCCCACTAAGTCTCTTGAAGGCAAGCTATACAAATCCTCCTCCTAAGCATGGTGTCAACTAGCTCCCTAGTCTTACCCGTTAATGTCCTTATATTCCAAGTTGCTAAACGAATCCTATAGTTTTGGGCTAACTTCAAGTTTTAAAATCTGAAATTGTCTAAATTTTTTTTTGGAGGACTGTGTATCCGAATTTTTTTTGGGTGGTATTGGTGAAAGCGGCGGTTATGGAGGTGGTGGTGGTGGGTATAGTGTTGGGTGGTGGTGTGTTCAGCAGAAGAGAAGAGAGAACTGAAAATGTTTGTAACCATTTTTGAGTTTCAATTTTTTTTGAAGGATTGTATCCGAATTTTTTTGTTGGTGTTGGTGAAGACAGCGGTTATGGAGGTGTGGTGTTCGGCGGTGAAGAGAAGAGAGAAGCGGGAGAGAGAGAAGCGGGGAAGGAGAGGGTATTTTTGGAAGTTCATAAATATTTGTTAGGTTGCATATAACAAATTGTTACTATAAGATTTATGAAAAATTTTAAAATAGCACCTGACCTTTTACACAAATCACGCATAGGCACCTGACCTTTTAATATTATCAAAAAAACACCTGATCTATTTAAAAACTCATCAATTTTCTACCCGCCGTTAACTTTCCATCCAAAAACAGACAGAAATGTTGAAATGGCCTACATCTGGCCATTTGGAGGGAAACCAATATGCATTTTGAGGGAAAAACACATTACTCTACTGATTTCTCCTGCCAAAACCCACATGTGGGGCCATAGAGTTCCAATAAGAACTATTTCTACAACTTTTAGTTTTATTTTTCTTTTCTTTTCTTTTTTTTTCGCGTTTGTTAGTTTTGCGTCAACCTTTTGTGATTTATTGATTCGTCTCGACAAGACGAATCGGATTATTATTTTTTTTACTTTTACCCAAATATTTTAGGAATTAACCACTTGTAAGTCAAAAAATGACTATTTTCTAAAATATTTGGGCAAATATATAATTTTCATTACTTTTCTGATTCGTCTTGACCAGACAAATCAGAAAACAAAAAAAGTGAGGTGCAAAACTAAGAAACACGAAAAAAATTTAAATAAGAACAAAACTAAAAGTTATTGAAAAAGTCAAGTGGAATGGGGATGTCCCAAAATCTCCAAACATTTCCTTTTTCTTCTTCATTTGCCTCACACCATCTCAAGCTCTGCCGAAAAAAATGGCACATAAGTTTGATCCCCAAAATGTGCAATAACCAGTTCAACAAAAACAAACAGTTACAATAACCGAGATGAAATCTTATAAGCATTATTCCCATAATAAACATTATTCCTATAACAAACCATTGGAACTCCATTTCCCCCCAGGTGGGTTTTGGCGGGAGAAATCAGTAGAGTAATGTGTTTTTCCACCAAAATGTATATTGGTTTCCCTCCAAATGGCCAGATGTAGGCCATTTTAGCATTTCCATCTATTTTTTGATGGAAAGTTAACGGCGGGTGGAAAATTGATGGGTTTTTAAATAGGTTAGGTGTTATTTTGATAATATTAAAAGGTCAGGTGCCTATGCGTGATTTGTGTGAAAGATCAGATGCTATTTTGAAATTTTCGCTAAGATTTATGGGTTTGGTTTAGTACAACTACCTATAATAAATTTGCAGTTTCTCAACGCAAAGGCAAAATGAAATTCACATTCCGTTCCATTTCGTTTCAGGGCCTCTTGCAGTAAAAATGCAGTTTTCTTTCTCTTCACTTGTAAAAATGAGCCAACTTGAGCCGAACGGCCCGAACTGAAGAAAACCAATGGAGGTCGCATCATCGTCATCATCAGCTCACGGGCAACAAGCTTTGTCCTCCGTAAGTATAGGTACCCTTTCCATACCCACATCCCCTTGTCAAATTCACTTGCCTCTTAAGAAACCCACCAACCTCCAACAACTCCACCACCGTCCCCACTTACCACCTCCACCACCTATCATCTTACCACCCAACAAGAAGAATAACACCACCACCACCACCACTAATAATAATCATCTCACTGACGTTTTGCGTCTGATGGACGGCCTTGGCCTTCCGATACCCGTGGACATTTATACTAGTCTCATCAAAGAATGCCCGGAAACCTGGGACCCCACCGGAGCTGCGGCGTTGGTCGCTCACATCAATAAGAGCGGTATCCGACCTGGGTTGCACTTCTTGAACCGTATCTTATTGATGTACGTCTCCTGTGGGCTAATTGAGAATGCCCGCCAACTGTTTGGTAAAATGCCCGTTAAGGATTGTAATTCGTGGGCTGCTATGGTTGCTGGGTACATTGACAACGACAAGTATGAAGAAGCAATTTGTTTGTTTGTCGAATTGATGCGCAATCACCAAAACGAACGGAGGAATGCTAATATGCTTGGGTTTCCTTATTCTTGGATAGTTGTGTGCATTTTGAAGGCTTGTGTCCACACGAAGAATTTGGGACTTGGGAAGCAAATTCACGGTTGGTTGACGAAGATTGGGTATTCGAGCGATTTGTTTCTGAGTAGTTCTTTGATGAATTTATATGGGAAATTGGGAGGTATTGAAGGAGTGGACTGTGTATTTGATCGCATGCCTTGTCGTGGCAACACTGTGGTTTGGACGGCTAAAATTGTTAATCTTTGTAGGGAAATGAATTTTGATGAAGTGCTTAATGTGTTTAATGAGATGGGAAGGGAAGGAGTGAAGAAGAATGAGTATATGTTTTCTAGCGTCTTGAGAGCATGTGGGAGGATGGAGGACGATGGGAAGTGTGGTGAGAAGGTTCATGCTAGCGTGATCAAACTGGGATTGGAATCGAATGATTACGTGCAATGTGGGTTGGTTGACATGTATTCAAAACGTGGGTTGCTAAGGAATGCAAGAACAGTGTTTGAGACGGTTGGAGGGCAGAGAACTGATGCTTGTTGGAATGCCATGCTCACGGGTTACATACAACACGGAGATTGCATTGAGGCCATCAAAGTTCTTTACGCGATGAAGTCAGCTGGATTGCAGCCTAAGGAATCAGTACTCAATGAAGTCATGTTTACTTGTGGGAGTAGAAATCTTGAGAACCAGATAGAGGGATTGTAGATGAATTGAGTTGTATTTTCCCCCTTTGGCGAGTTAGTCGCTGTATAGCCTGTATTACAGAAGAAAAGAAACAGAATCTATGGATGCCACTCCCTGCTATGTGAGGTGAAATCAGTGAAAGAATGAAAAATAGAGATCTCAAGAACGAGAATGAGGGATTAATGCTGCTCAAGAATAACGTGGGATTGTCTGGTTATTCCTAAGCTATAGACGAAGACCAGAGGGTTTGACAAATTTGGGTATACAAGGTTTTTTCCAATCAAGAAATGTGTATAGTTCTCAAATTATCTGTTGGAAAGTGACTAGAATTCATTGTCTAAGTCGGTTTAGGCTTGGTTCCTAGGGTTGGTCTCTTTCGTTATTGGGGCTTGATATTAGGGTTGTGGAGTATCTCTTTGGATTCGACTAGGATTTGTGTCTCCCTTTCGGGTTTCACTAGAGATTTGTCCCTGAATATCGTTTGGTGCGTCGTTGAGAGTTACGGGTATAGCGGGCTCTTTGTAATCTCCCCTCATTCACAGTGAATTCTCTCTCGCTCTTCGTCCATGGAGTACGTTCTTGCGTTGTGCTTAAGCAAAACCACATATATCTTTGCGTCCTTGTTTTTGATTGCTTGTTGGTTTGTTTATTCTCTACTTCGTGGTTCAAAAGCCACAATGTGTTTAGAAGGTAACCTTATTTGCTACTACACACTGTGTTCTGGAACAGAACCAGCACACACATAAGATGAAGTTGGGAAACACAGCTTGGATTGTTAACATTGTTTGGAAAGCAGCTTTATGATGCAGTCATGCTAAAAATTCCAGTTAAATCTCTGTTCCTCCCAATTTCTTCTGAAACGCAATGTGATATTCATGATGCTAATGCTTCTGCATTTCTTAGCAAAATGTACACTTCGAGGCTCTATAAGTATTGCATTTCTTGAGAAAATGAATCGTAATGCGAGTATTGCAGTTGCAGTTTTCTGGGTATTTCATTTCCTCTATAAGTCAAAAACTATGGTTTTAGTTCATTCTCTAAAAATGTTGGTCTCATTTAACAAAATGTACACTTTGAGGCTCGACGCTTACGTTTGCAATCTTGAGGAGAGATATCCAAGGAGCTCCTATGATGCCGTGATCACTAATTTCGTCTTCAGATGTTGGCCACTTCTGCATTCATGAGTTTAACATTGATCAAGTCGGCGCCAATTTCATGCTATGGAAGCCTTTGAAAGTGATTCCATTGTGAAATTTGTCATTGCATTGTTCTCTAACAATTATTTAATTCTTGTACTGCAATTCTTCTTTAATATCTGTACATGTTTTTTTCGTGGCCACCTGTGCATTAAGCCCATTGGCCATTGGATTAACAGAGGGCTGCTTAATCCACATGCTACTAGTATTAGTTACTCTATGCAAATGGGATATAGAATAATTGTTGCACCAATTGTGAGTTCATCTCTCTCTCTCTCTCTCTCTCTCTCTCTCTGGCTGCAACGAGCCGAATCGAGGCAAGCTTTGGAATGTTCAGGTTCGTCCATTATGATTTTTAGTGAATTCAAGCTGGGCTTGAGCTTAATGGAAATTTGACGGTTTGAGTTGAACTCAAACTTGTTCACGAGCCTTAACAAGTAAATTTATTATATTTATACTCTCATTACGTCTTTTAGATGATTGGATCGAGCGCTTATAGGTATCGAATTGAGCTGATTTTTTGCGAAGACCCTCAAAAAAAATGTTCTACATTTAATGAACGGCTTAGATCGTTTGTGTGGGTCCCATGGTGGGCCCCACAACAAAATATGTGCACAATCTGTGCATGTTTTGCCTGTGTGGGTAGCAGTGCTCATATGTGAAATTCTTAAGAGTTATTATGTACACTCTAGGTTCACGAGCCAAATATTGTTAGATTCAAATTCGGCTCATTTATTAAACGAGCCTAAAATTGAGGCTGTTAAACTCAAACGAGCCTTTACCGAGTCGAGCCTCGAACAGTTCACAAAACGACTTGACTCATTTGCGACCCTGCTCTTCCCCCGGTTGATCCTACAAATATAGATTATGTTCTAACCCCAAGTGAAGATCATAAAAGACTCGCAAATTTGGAGCAGAATGCTGCTCATGAAGTAAGAGGGCGTCTGTTGCGTTTTGGTGGTTCAAGAGAACATAAAATGACGTTCATAATGGCATGAGAAATGGTACCTAGAGGTCTTTTGACTTCAATTCCTCTTTTGAAAATATCTGAGACATAAGGGATAGTCCAAAGTATCTATTTGCTGCTAATTTGAAGTGTCCAAAAATTGCGAATGACACAGTTGGCAGCTGAGGGAACAGAAGGAAAATGACAATAATGGTAAATGATTTTCCTATTGAACATAATTTCTGTGTAGGCTTCTGTAAGCTTAAGCCACTACTGAATCAATTTGAAGCTTGACTTTCTTACAACATTATGACAGGAGGAAATAAAATTAAAATCCTATATATTGCTCAGTCCACAACCTTCGGAACAGAGGTACCAGAGAAAATGTGACCTATCTGGTAAGGAATCTTGTTGAGTGTAGAGTCTCTGTGAAGTAGCTGATCAGACGGCCGTGAAACACCAGGGATAACCGCCATAATGGCCTGTCTTTCCCTATACGATGCCCAAGTGACCAAATAAAGCCCCGCAATGATAAATGATCCCCCTAGAATGCTGTTTCCACAGGTAAAGTTAGAACAGCTATTAGGGTTTTAGCTCCAAAACAAGTTCAGATGTTCACGAAACTACTTCACTGGAAAATATCTTTTTGGTCAGAGCCAAGTGTCACGTGTTTTTAAAGAATAAATAATAGGTTGCGTAAAGGATCCAAAGTGATGAGAGCAAACCTTCCCAAATAAATAGGGCTTCCAAGGAAAATTGTTGATAAGAAGGCAGATGCAGCAGGTTGAAGAGGATTATAAAGAGCAGCCAAAGCAGGTCCCAGAATTTTGTTGGACCATGTTAAAAGTCCATAGTTAAGGGCGGATGCAACGATTCCCTGTGAAAACAAAGGATAGGTCAAAATGTTCTTATCTAGTATTTCCTGTCAACAAGATAGACAACAGAAATCACCAGAAACTGCTCAATCTAGTTATTGAAATTAAAGGAAAACTCTAATCCAACTGATCAATCTGGACCTATTCCTAAACAACCCACCTTGTTTTGGCTGGCGTAAAATCTAAATGGAACTTCTGTGTAGGTAAACTACAGGCGACTGTATGTTCATTTTTTTTTTTTTAGTACAATGGAGGCCAAAGCCAAACTACAAAGCCCGAGGGCGAACACCACTCCACATGGGGCTGTCATGAGCTAAAAAAGCAAGAATCGAACAAGGATGATCAGTTGGAGCTCATCGTGCACCAACTGATCTGCACAAGCATTAGAGTCACGACTCACATGCTGGATATGACATTCCCAGTCTCGTGCAATAATTAGTCTACCGCTTATCCTGTTGTGATTTTTTAATGTGAAAAGAAGAAGATAACAAGCCATGAAATTTCAGAACTGCACTATCCTTGCTACATAGAAAGCACAAAGAAATTATTTGTTGAGCAGAATTGCTGACCTAAGGTAAAAATGAAATTAACTAGCAAAAGTCTACAAACACAACTTTTAAACACAATTCCGTTTGCGTGTGGAGCTATTCGATGCATGTGGACCCATGTGCATCACACGGCTCCGGACGCAGTTGCGTCTGGACTTGTGCTTTAAAGTTGTGTTAGTAGCATTGCTCATTAACTAGAGACTAACTGCAACTTGAAAAAAACAGGCAAAGAAAGAAGAAAGATACTTACGGCAGAGTACGGCAAACATCTCAGACTTGGTCAAACTCCAGTCTGTTGACTTGTTGGTCATAAACAAAGCTGTCACTACCATAAGTACAGCACCAAAAAAGTATGAATATGCTGTCACTGATAGGCTGGCAGGATACCTTGCAAGAAGTGGAGCCTGAAATAATTTTACAGCGATAAGTCAAACTCCACATCAACAAACATTAGCTCTAAGCAATCCCACATATAACTACTCCCTCCGTCCCTTTTTAAGTGTCCCGCTTAGTAACTCCAACTTATTAAAAGAACATCATTATTACACCTTTCACATCAACTTTTACCTCCACTTTCCCTACTTACCCTCTATGGAGACATCATCATTACACTTTTACTCACTAACTTTTCAAGATGGAATCTACTCTTAGGGGCAAAATGGAAAATATACCAACTTTTACCCACTAACCTTACAAAATAGACACTTATTAAGGGACAGCCCAAAATGGAATACGTGACTTTAAAAAGGGGACGGAGGGAGTACAACATTTCCTTTTATAGTATTTCCCATGGAAAAAGAAGGTTGTCAATCAGCTGTGCTGGCGCTAATTGTGCTATACTACATAAAATTAAATCATAAGATGATTTGGATATATATATCCCATACATGAGCATTCCATCTTTCAGGAAGTATAATTAAGAAAATGAAAACAATGAAGTTGAATTGAGAAATAAGACTCAGCAATCAAAAAAAAAAAAAAATTGAGAAATAAGAATAGATATATTAAAACATGGTTGCAGATAAAACTGGAAAACAATACACTTGCTATAAGCACAAAAACGGAGAAAGGACCACCCATTTAAATCCACGCAACTACGAACAACAGAAAAGTAACCCAATGGTTGTGTAGCTGCACTTAGGTGCAGTGAGGTTGTAGGTTCAATTCAAATGGTGAGGAAGTTGATACCCCATGGTGATGGGTTGGGAAGGGGTTTGGGATAATATAAATTATTCTAACCTGACCAAAAAAAAAAAAGGAAGCATAAATATTGCTCGAGCAACTGGAAACTGCAAAAGACATCCAATAGTGTTTTAAACAAATAGAGCCAGCTGCATTTTCAGGTTCATGCGAATACGCAGGTATCAGCAAAAAGTATTCCAGAACCTCATATCAAAACTACTGCCAGCACACAAAGTAGATTGATGTACCCAGAATGGGGGAGGTCAGAATGGACGTGGACCAGAGAAGGGGCGAGACACAGGACTCCGCCTGAGCTGCACCTCCTTGAGGTAGGGGGACCACTTCACGGACCCATAAACCATCTCATTTGCCCCTGAAGGGAAAGGGAATCCACACCCAAATAAGGAGAACAAAGATTGGGAACAAGAGGACGGGGGAACGTGTGTCTGCTGGGGACCATTTGTGAGGAGAGCAAAGGTATATAAGGAGAACGAAGATTGAAGCGTAGGTAACTTCTTCCACATTCTTTCCTTTCAAAAACCCTAATTTCTCCTACGGTGACTGACTTGACATACAGAGGGTCCTTTGAAGACAGCAAATGAAAGGACAATTATCCTTAATTACTCAAGACTCAATATACGGTTTATTTTTCTGGGAGAGACGGAGAAATACATAACTATTAAATTCCTGATAAGCTTATGATCCCTCAAAAGTCAACTATTTATTAGTGTTTTGCTCATCAGAGACTTTCTCTTGAAGTGGTACCCAGCTTTTTGGCTTGTTCTACTGTAGCTACATCATTTGGCTTAACATTAAAAACTGAAAATGATATCAATGCAAGATCAGATTTTGCTTTGAGTATGATAATGCAAATACAAAAGACAAAAAGAGGGAACCAGTCCCCCACTGGCGAGAATGCAAGAAGGGTGTGATCACACACAATTCCACACAAACATAATTCCGAAAATAGAAGTCCTCAAATACATTCGAGAACCAGAAGGTTATCAGCCCAATTTAAGGTCATCAAATTAAGAATTTGGTACTGAATGGAAGTCCACTATTGTTACCAGCTAGGCCTCTTGAAGAGTATGAGAAAAAGATTGGCATTCTGCAATAGTGTAATTGTATTTTCATGTACTTGGGAAAGGCAGGATGTGATATTTTACGTGTTTTTTGTGTGTGCCGGCAATCTGAAATTATTGCCAAATATATGGAGGATGCAGTGGATAAAGAAGCCTTTGGGGACGACTCAGAGGTGGGGTGGTTTGAAACCCCAATTGAAACAATTTTTCAAGCTCACAATACTTATCAAGGGATGGAGAATTCATTAAACTTGAGGTAAGATCCTTTAGGAGGCATAAAGACGAAGGGACTCACCAGTTTCCCTTGGAAGGCAATTTGGTACGTAAGAACTTTCACAGGTTGCGTCTTTTGAGTTAGTGAGATAAAAGATTTTAGTTGTTTGTATCCAAGCAGTATGGCTTGGTTCAAGTACAATGAAATGATATTGCGAATGTACTGCTCTTAATAGCACAACCAGGAAGTCAGTAAGGACACAGAATGTCTTTTAAAAAGTAGGACACGGACATTAGGAAATATGCAAATGTATACCACTTCAAAAAAAGAAAATCACATCGGTAAGATAATCACTTTGATAAATTTTCTCTCTATCCATATTGCCAGTTGCATTTTTCAGAAATTGAAACCTGACAGATGCTATATACATGATTAAAATACGCATATAGCAATGTGCTGATACCGACTAGTGAAATTTTTCAGGATACTCCTAGTTCAACTCGCTCACATGGACTAAGCCAACAACAAGTCTATGAGAGCTATTCACATTAGAAGGAATTACCAAAGTCCATTTGCACTTCATCCAACCATTTTACCTTGAAATAGACTATCAAACTCTGTGAAGATGAGATATATGATCAAATACCTGAATTGCTAGATAGGCAGCCATGCACATACAGTTCCCAATTAAGCACAACACGCCAAGGTGCCATCGGTCAATTCCAAACTCCATAAAACCAGACATCAACCATCCAGCAGGCTCTGGTTGACCCTTGGCACTTAGCTCATTATTTGCTGCAAAATCTGACTCCTTGTACCCAATCAAGGCTGGACCTCGAAATAGAACCATCAATATGGCACCAAACACACATACGAGTGTACCACCAATCTTTGCCTGACCTTCAGTCCTGAGAAGATTCACCGTTTCTGTGCTGCATAAAAAAGATTTACGTATCATATTAAACAAGCAATTGCAATCTAAGAAATCGGCAAAGAAGTATAACAAAAGTAACACAAATGCGACAGCGAGAGAGAGAGAGAGAGAGAGAGAGAGAGAGAGAGCAGGATCACATTATTGAGACAAGGTTAGGAATTGATCAACTGACCCCATTGTTACAGCTAATATGAATGTAAAGACGGGTATTGCAGGTTGAATAGCAGCGGCATAAGTTGGATTTGTGAAACCAAGACCAAGAAGAAATAATAGCTGGTTCCCGATTATCCTATTTCACGTATTCAAAACGACACATACATAACCAAACAGATTGGATTAGTAGGATGTCATGTCGGTCAGAACGTCCATAATTTTCTAGAAAGCTCAAACGGAAAAGTTACTGAGAGTTAAACTTACCCAGTTAATCCAAGAAAAAAGAATGACACGAGGACCCCTCGAGTCATAGGTGGTCTGACTCTTCTGCACACATGAAACAAGAAGCTTTTCAAATTATTGCACTGTTTATCTCCCACAGGTACACGTATTAAACAAAATGGATGCAGTATCAACTGTTGCTTTAGTGTGTCCAAGCATATAGCTAGTTTCCACAAAATGTTAGTTAAGCAGAAAAATGCATTTTTTTTTTCTATAGTTTATTGTATGTGAATAACATAAAAACAGTCTGATTAGCAGCTAAATGCATTGTATGTGAATAACATAAAAACAGTCTGAGCTCATTCAATAACACTTCAGAAAAGAAAATTGAACAAAGAACACCGAATATACATTACATTTGCACATGGTGGATCAGAAGAACATATGGGTAGCAGAATGGCAGGAAGAATTTTTTTAAAAAAAAACCCTTCAGGAACTTTTTTGATTCACAGGGTGTCAAAGTTTGTAACTTGATTTCAGCATCAATTGAATTTCCTACATTTCAAGTGAAATCTCACCGACCAAATTTGTTCGTCAGATTATCTATACGCATATGCACGTGCATACATATCTAGAGAGAGAAGGAGGGAAAGGGGACAGACTTTTCACGGACGAAGGCGATGGGAGCGAGAATGGAGAGGGCGAGGAGGTCGCGATAGACGCAGAAGACGAGCTGGTTTACTCCCACGTCCAGAGCCAGTTTGGTGATGACGTGGTAACCGCCGTAGCACAGCTGCACCAACACCATTGCCGCGTGCGCCTTCCTCACTTCTATACCCCCCGCCGCCATCGCACCACCGATTATCACACTCCTCTGAGTCCTCTCTCTCTCTCTCTCTCGGGTTTATGGTGTCGTCGAATCTGAAGATGGAGAAGGAAGATGCTATGCTCGGTTAAAATGGAAGCAAATCAAAGTACGGTGGAAGCAATTTGGTGGAATTGGATTTTGAAGAAGTTTCTCTCTCTCTCTCTCTCTCTGCTTCCGTAGGAGGAGAGGAGTATTTATTTTCCATTTTCGTTTTTCTTTCTTTAATTTTTGTCTTATTTAATAAATGAACCGAACCCAAATTTGATAGTATTCGGTTCCATTAAGCTCAAAAATCTGGAATTAAAGTGTAAATTATACATTAGAGATCCAAGTCAAATACTCCCAAAAACTCATTTCATTTTTTTATGTATTTTTATCGTTTCCTTTCATTCCACATATCAGATATCCAAATAAAATACTACTCCGAAAAAAGAGAATAATAGGAGTACTGGCTTTGTTTGGTTACCCGTTTAGTTTTAGTTTTAGTTTTGTTTTCAATCATTACTCTATTTCTTTTTTCAATCATTACCCTATTTTTTCAATTATTACTTTCTCATCTCTCTCTATCTCTCTCCAATCATTACCCCTATCTTCAATCATTACTTTATTTCTCTCTCCACCCACTACCAAAACTAAACTAAACTAAACTCTCAACCAAACACAACCAGTCTAGTATCAGTTGACTTCAATTCCTCTCTCGATTATCTAGATTACGATTAAAAAAAATCATGGAGCCCTTTGAATGCGTTTGGGAGGGAATTGGCTTATCTCGTCTGCGGTCTTTCTAAAAAAAAAGAAGAAAAGCTACACGGACGGCTCAGATCTACACAGTGCTGAGATGAGAATTAGACCGTTAGATTGCCGAACGGACAGCGGCTGTACTGTGCACCAGCCGCATAGCACCATTCCCCGGTTCCACGCGTAGTCGTGCATTTTGTGCGTAATCATCTCTAGCACTATTTCTTTTATAATTAAATGTCCGAACCAATTAATACACTCAACTAATTTTAGAAATCTGTAATTAACGATCGGGCAAACTTTATCTCTAGCTCTATGATTAAGGGGTAGCATTCCAACTAGTTGTATTGTCCCTTTCCATCCATTTTTCCTATCCTCCCTTTCGATCCATTTGATTCCTTTTCAAATTGTATTCTATTGGGCGCCTCTCATTCAGCTTTTAACAAATGCAGTTTGCTTCTTTTCTCCATCTCCATCATTATAAAAACAACAGTTGAGCCAGTCTCCCAGAACAAATACCATTGTTTAAGGGGAAATGATACACCCACCGAAGGTGAACCCACCGCACCGCCCACCGCACGCCGGCCGGGCCCATTCTGGCCATCGGACGGCCGATCCAAACCGTTCAAAAATTCTATAAAAAAAAAACCGAGTGGCCCTTCGCGAGAATCAACGGCATCCGACATGTGTAGGTGCTCAATCCGAACTTCCAAAAATCAGATGATCCGAGCCGTTAAAAAATGTAAGATTGGTTAGAGCACCTACACACGTCGGATGCCGTTGATTACCGCGAAGGCCCACTCGGTTTTTTTTTTAGAATTTTTGGACGGTTCGGATCGGCCGTCCGGTGGCCGGAGTGGGCCCGGCCGGCGTGCGGTGGGCGGTGCGGTGGGTTCCCTTCGATGGGTGTATCATTTCCCGTTTAAGAGAGCTGCTTTTCCCCCTGACACACACCCCCTCCCCGGCCCCACCTCCTTTTCCTGGACTACCCCCGCCTCTCTCTCTCTCTCTCTCCCTTTTCTTTCTTTCTTTCTTTCTTCAGTTTGCTTCTTCTTCTTCTTTTTTCCTTTTCTTTCCAGTTTACTTTTTTTTTCATTTTATTTCCTTTTCTTTCTTTCCAGTTTGAATTTCTTTTTCTTTTTCTTTCTCTTTAATAATAGGTTCAAGTCTAATTCTAGGCTTTGTAAAGTAATTGAGAGAAAAAAAAAGTATTTCAATTGATCATGTTTATCCGACTGTTTTATTTTTCTTTTTTTGTCCTTTATAGATTAAAAAATATAGTTACAAAAATAAGTGTTTCAATTTTCAATAGTGATTCAATCCGTTTAAACCAGTGCAAAGATGTTATTTTTCTGATAATTTCATCCTAAATGGTCGTAATAAATTTTTGGCTCTAAGGCCTTTCAATGGACACCCTAAAAGAGTCCTGAAACTAAATAATGAGTCTTAGGGTGCTCGTTGAAAGGCCTTAGAGCAAAAAATTCATTAAGATTACAATTAGTGTTCGGGAACTAATTACGAAATGTATTTTGCAAACGACATACTAATCCAGAATACAAATGTTATATTTAGGATTATTTTTTTTAACTATAGTACAATTTAATAAATTTGTTAACCGTTATTTAGCATAGATCCTCTTAACTGATTCAGTAGTATGTTGCTTCAAAACAACGGGCACGAAAATCCTCGTTCTAGCACGAGCCGTCCACCTGGTGTTACTAGAAAATCCTAATAACCATATGGGAAAAAGTTGTTAATCTTAGCATGGGTTAAGTGTTTCAATTTTCAATCCGTTTGAACCGGTACAAAGATGTTATTTTTCTAATCATTTCATCATAAATGGTCATAATAAATTTTGGCTCCAAGGCCTTTCAATGGGCACCCTAAGAGCTCTAAAACTAAATAAGGAGTCTTACGATGCTCGTTGAAAGGCCTTAGAGCCAAAAATTTACTACGACCATTTAGGATGAAATGATCAGAAAAATAACATCTTTGTACTGGTTCAAACGGATTGAAAATTGAAACACTTATTTTTGTAACTATATTTTTTAATCTATAAAGGAAAAAAAAAAGAAAAATAAAACAATCGGATAAACATAATCAATTGAAATACTTTTTTTTTCTCTCAATTACTTTACAAAGCCTAGAATTAGACTTGAACCTATTATTAAAGAGAAAAAATAAAAGAAAAAAAAATTCAAACTGGAAAGAAAGAAAATGAAATAAAATGAAAAAAAAAAGTAAACTGGAAAGAAAAGGAAAAAAAAAAAAGAAAAAGAAGAAAACTGCAGAAAGAAAGAAAGAAAAGGGAGAGAGAGAGAGAGAGGCGGGGGTAGTCCGGGAAAAGGGAGGTGGGGCCGGGGGGTGTCAGGGGGAAAAAGCAATTTACTTGTTTAAGAGAATATTTTTAGTGTAGAAAAACCCTAAATTCAGGATCTTCTGCTGGGCAAATTTCTTGAGAAAACTAAAGTCAACGCTCAAATTGTCACAAATTTTTTTAGGATCCTAACTCGATTTCGTCTAATTCCCATGTCCGATAAAAAATCTATTACTTACACCATAATCACATTGTAACGTGTATAATTCTAAACATGACAATTTCCCCTGCTCCATGCCTGCCTCCAGGGACGGATTCAGGAAATCCCAATAGTGGGGGCACCAATTTTAAAGATTCAATTTCCGTAACCGAAGTGAGTCAGACAATAGAGCTAACACTTCCCAAAAATCATCTTATTAGGCTTCATTAGTTGAAGTAGCAAAAGTCAAACTCTTAGGTAAAAACTCGGCATAGAAAAGGAAAAAAACTGGACGCACTAGGCATGTTTGATAAGTGTGTAAGGCCCTTGGGATGGGATTACTAATCCTATGGGGTCATTAATACTTTGTTTGGTTGCACAAAGGAGGGGAGGATTAGTAATCACAAGGGATTAGCAATCCCACACTTACATGGGATTCACAATACCATGTTGGACTAGGTATTAGTAATCCTATCCCATGGTTTCTAATGCCAAATTACCTCATTGCCCATGCTATTTTTTATAACTGGACGTCTAGAGTCACCGCACCGCACGCCTATTGGGCCCACTCCGGACTCTACAAAAATACAGAAAAATATTTATAAATTTCAAAATAATATTTTTTAGGGCCCTGTAAAAAATCATCTCCAACGGATATCGATAAGTATGTTTCCTGAATTCGCAGGCGTGCGGTGGCCGTGTGGTGCGGTGGTCGTATCATTGTTGTTTTGATAAAGTATCTTCTTCTTAAGAAAGCAAACCACAACTAAAGTAATATTGTTTGATGAAAAAAAGAAAAAGAAAAAAATCTGGAACAATTAATGAATTCTATTTTTATTGTATGGTTGAGGGTCATTGAAGAAATTATGGTCGTAATCCAATCTCATCCAGACTTTTAAACAAAATGGCCTACAAAGAAAAGAAAAAAAAAGTGAAACAATTTTCTCTTACTTAGTTTTAAAGAGAAAGGATAGAAAATAATATGCAATATGAGAAGAAAAAAGAAAAGAAAAGAGCAGGTTAAAGTAATGAAAATAATACCAGATTTTTGGGTTAATAATTTTTAAATTTTATTCTTTGTTTCGCCATATTTTATTTAAAGATGGAGCATTTTTATAATAATCGGGTATTTTTTATAACCCTTGTTTGTATAAGGGTAAAAATGAAAATTGATACTTTCAATCCAATCCTATCCTATGTAAAACAAACATGCAAATAACAATCCTCTCTACTAATCCCGTGCAAAACAAACATGCACATAGGATTAACCTTCTCATTAGGAATCCCATCTCATTACCAATCCCAATCCTAATCCCATCTCATTACTAATCCCACCACATCTTCCTCACTTATCAAACGAGGTTCATCAAAATCCAAACATTTTGGTCTTCTTCGGTCAAAAGATCATAAAGAGCAGGATGGCTAAAGAATTGTGTGGAATAAAGGATTATCATTAAACCACAGGGGTCTACAAAACAACATCTAAGAAATCACAACAGCGCATAAGCTTTAGGTTTCAAGAATAAAACAGGTAAGGATGTAACACTAATAGCAGTCAGCCAGAAGTCAGGAATAGATTTGATGATATCATTCCGCTTGTCATAGACAAGCTTCCGTACTACTATAAATAAAAATTTATCGTCAAGCACAATAATATTAAACCAGACTTCGCAACATGTTCTATAATATTTGCACGCTTCCAAAAGTTCGTAGACATAAGCACAATGCTTTCAAAAGTTCCTAAATATAAAAGCACAATGCTTCCAAAAGTTCCTAAACATATATAAGCACAAAAACTAATATATTCATCCGTAAGTAGTTCCATTTTTCCATTTGCATTCTCACAATTGTCCCCGCCGAGTTTTCATATCTTGAAAGTGTTGCATGATTGTTTCATTAGGAATTCCATCAAAAACATCTATCTCTATGTAGACCACCAAGCTATCATTCAACCATTGATCACTCATCTTGTTCCGCAACCGATTCTTCACAATGTTCATGGCTGAAAATACTCGTTCGACTGAAGCGGTTGCAACCGGTAAAATTAATGCCAAAGTCAAGAGCAAGTAAACTAAAGGATACAGTTTCTCTCTTCCCGTCTCCACCATTTTTTCAAAAAGATCAGTGAGTCCATTCAACCTCGAGAACTCATCACTACTGCACATATCAAAAATGTACGTATCTAGTTGATCATAAAGTACCATACGGTCAACCGGAGAAAATTCTTTCGGATAAAATTCGGCAAGACGAAGCAACTTTTTCTTGTCAAAACTAGAAAAGTAGTTGCGTGGATCCAAACATGCCACACAAAGTAGCAACTCACTGTTAGCCTCGGTAAAACGATCATTCAATTCTTGAAGTTGCAAGTCAATAACAGTGTATACTATCTCAAATTGATAATGATGCAAGGTTGTTATTTCTGGAGCATTACGCCTTCCTCGCCCTCGAGGTACAAACTTGTCATCCATATTGGGAATATTAATTTTCTTTTTCACACAAAAAGATATAACATCCTCAAGCAAAGAATCCCACCCACTGTCCCTCATCATTTGGAGCCTTATCTTGGACATTTGAACCAAAGTCATAGCATTCACAATTTCTTGATCTTTTTTTTTAGAGCTAGTGATAACTCCGACGTAATAGCCAAAATCGCTCTCATCAAATGAAGATTGAGTACAAACTCAAAAGATTGCAAATTGTCCAACAATACATTCGACTCTGCTTTTTGGTCCGTGTTGGAACCTTCCTCCGAAATAATTTCAAGAACATCAATCACTGAATCAAACATACCCATCAATCTAACTAAAGTTCTATAATGAGATCCCCAACGTGTATCACCAGGACGTTGGAGATTGGTTTCTTGGTTTAAGCCTTGCCCACTTGAAAGCTCTCCAATGCTAAGTGCTTGAACAACTCTTTCTAGTTGTTTCTCCCGAAGAACACCACAACGTTTACATGACACACCAACAACAGTCACCACTCTATTAACAAAATAAAAAAGCATGCCAATTTGCTCATGTTTTTTTGCCAAGCCCACAAGAGCCAATTGCAATTGATGTGCAAAGCAATGAACATAATATGCACATGGATTTTCCTTTAGTATTAAAGCTTTAAGGCCATTAAACTCACCTTGCATATTGCTCGCTCCATCGTACCCTTGTCCCCTCAATCTGGATGTGCTCAACCCAAGTCTACAAAACAAATTCTCCATAGCATCCTTGAGTGACAAAGCATTGGTATTGGCAACATGTTCAATACCCAAAAAACGCTCAATGACATTCCCTTTTTTGTCCACGTATCGTATCACAATCGCCATTTGCTCTTTGACTGATACATCACGAGCTTCATCAACTAACACAGAAAATTGTGCATCATCAAGTTCTCTCACAATCACCTTGATAGTTTCACATGCCGCCGCATTTACAATTTCCTTTTGGATAGTGGGAGCTACCAATTTAAGATTTTGCGGAGCATTGTCGAATGTAACACCTCTCACTTCTTCATTGTGGTTGGAGAGAAACTTTAGAAGTTCAAGGAAATTTCCTTGGTTACTTGAATCTTCAGACTCATCATTACCACGAAATGGAAGCCCTTGTTTTAATAGAAACCGTATACAATTAACCGTGGCATTCAAGCGGATCCGGTACATGGTTCGAACTTTGTTTGATTGGTTGTCCAAAACCGTTTGAATATGTTGCCTTTGATTCAACAAGTCTTCACATTTGCCCCAAGCTTGATTATGAGCACTATTGGGTCCTCCCACATGAGTTCGAATTCTATCACACTTCTTCCAATTTGAGAAGCCCTCACCAACAAAAGACTCACCACCCGATTGATGACCAATATCTGGCTTGAAAAGATAACAACATAAGCAATATGCTGCCTCTTTTGCTATACTATACTCCAACCATGTTGGAAATTTAGTGAACCAAGTCCCAACGAATTTTCTTTGTTTTTTTCCGAATTGAGTTTGTCAAAAATTGTGGTCACGAGGCTGACAAGGACCTTTTTGCAAATATGCTCTGCGTATTTGATCTCGGTCATTAGGGTTGTAATCCATAATGCCAGGTCTTAAACCAGGATCTGAAGGAAGATCGGCCAAGTTGATTTCCACACGACTAGGATTTGAAGGCAGGCATATAACATTAATTTCCACAAAACTAGAGCTTGCAGGGAGGTCTGTCTCGTTAATTCCCACTCGACCTTGTTTTGATGGTTGGAAGTTATTTGACCTTTTTACAGAATGAGAAACCTCCATGGGTGATTTTCGTTTGAAGTATTTCTCCATGGTATATACTGTTACAAAAATAAATAGAACATACATATCAACAAAGGTATCCGAAAAGCCCTAAAATCAGTATAAAAAAGCCGTAATTGAAAATCCCTAAAATCAGTATAAAAAAACCCTAATTAAAATCGCACATATATCAGAAAAAGCCCTAATTGAAAAGCTTAAAAACTGGAGCAAAAAGCCCTAATTAGAAAGCTTGAAAACTAGAAGCAAAAGCCCTATATTCAATGTATATAAACATCCGAATTAAAAATTCCTATGTAAATGGGCCAGAGGATGTGCATATATACTATAATATATGTATCAAAAATTCACATCTCAGTCAATCATAGACTTGTAGTACACTAGGTACATCGCGACGTGCAAAGCACATCCGTCATGCCCATTGAATTGAACGGTGTTGAATTTTTTTGCAAATATAGGCTGCATAAGTTTGATGTAGGATTTTATCACTTAGTAAATGTGCGAATAGAAGCATGTAATATAGCGAGGAATCTTGCATACACCAAATGAAATTTTCACCATAAACGTTTCTAAGTTCCAAAAGCAGACATGCAAGCGAAATTAGGTCCAGAATTTATAAACAAAGGGGCAAAAGCACACATGGACAACGAATGGCATACAAAAAAGGCATGGGAAGTCATGGCGACTTTTGGTAGTTCTTCCATTGGGGCTTTTCCCCGAATTGCCCTGAGCTAAGCATTACCTAGTACAAATGGAACAGCCACAGAGTTGTCGGACGGCGAAGCTCGGTGAAGACGACGGCGACAGCCACAGCGTTGTCGGATGGCGAAGCTCCGTGAAGATGCAATTGCTGAAGTCAATTCTGTTCTTTAAGCTGAAACCACAGCATGCATACAGTATTGGCAATTAGAAACATGTTCCCTTCATAATCACAGGTCAAAGGTAAGTGTGTGAGGTCAAAGTATGTCCAGCAGGGGATAACACCTTAACGAAGAATCGTTAGCAAATTAGAACTCCAACCCACCCTTGTTTCATCCTCCTTAATAATCACAGGTCAAAGAAAAGTGTGTGAGGTTAAAGTATGTCCATCAAGGGATAACACCTTAACAATGAATCATTAGCAAATTAGAACTCCTACCCACTCTTGTTTCATCCAATTCAGCACGAAATTACAATTCCGCCTTTTTGGGTGAGGCAAAGCATCGTTTGCAAATATTTAACACTTCAAGCCAGGAATGCCCTAGCAAGCCTAAGCAGTGCCACTACAGTGATAAGGAGTAAGCCGTCGGTAGAGCTAGAGTCACAGACATAGTGTGTTGCATAACTATAACCAAATTGATCATTAGCAAAGGCTTGCTTAAGCTATTTTGTAGCTTATTACAGAACACAGAAGCATATGGTATAACCCCACTAATAAAATCATCTTAGCAACACCACAAAGGAGAAGCAAAGAGCATCATCAGTTTGGACATTATAATGTAGAGACAGAGGCACCATATATATGACAGACCAAGCTTGAAGATAATATGCGTTTCGGAAAAATGACTACTCGTCTCATCTAAGTATGATCAATAGATGACAAACGAAACTTTTGTGTAGTCATGATTGCAAGTTACTCAAAGAATATCACAACATGAAAACCCACATTCATGTTGGTCATTGATGAACTATTAAGACCGCATTCATTCCCTTGGACTATGTCCTCCCTTATCTTTCTTTCTTAGCTGATGCCAAAATGTCCACATCTTATCGAGATCGAAAACAAATTCCTAGAGAACCACACAAACACACACACGTCAAAATTACTCATACAAGATAAATGAAAATAAGCTCACCATAAGAAAGATTGAAACCCAAGAGGCTGAGATCATTGGTTTGTGAATCGTTTCTAGTCAAATTCACCTTCTTGTGCATATTTTCTTGTATGCTCATTTTCATTACCTAATAAACCCAGAGAAATGCCACAAATTGAATGTTTAGTTGCATTCTAAAAGGAGCACCTGATCTGGTATTGCTATGGTTCAAGTGCCCCATTTGAATAAAGAAGAAACTTCTTTCTTTTCTTTCTTCTCTCTCATGAACCAACAAGTAAAAAGCAACTATGGCATGTAAAACGCATTTTTATCATCTGAAAAATTACTCATAAAAACTAATACAAAAGCAACAAATCAAAAGAAATACTCTGTGATTTGGAAATAATGAAAGCCCAAATGTAAGAAATCATGAAAACTCAACACCTCACAGACCTATGTCAGCCATCCCAAGGCCCTAAAAGCAACATGCAACATGAATGAAGAAAGCAAAAATCATAAAAGAAATAGTCGAAAGCAAAAGAAAGATGAACAAAAAGAAGCAAAACAAAAACTTTCAGTAAATTTAAACAAACGAAAGAAGCAAAATATAGCAAGATTACTACTGTAGGGGTGGATTTCTTACCTTTGGTCAGATGGGTCGGTGAATCCAAGAGAGTTTCTAACGAAACCACGAAACTCCTGCTACCAAGTAGAATCAAGAAATTTGGGATAGCCTATACAAAAACACATGTTTACAGAATTATACGTGATGTAAAAAAGCCCTAAATGGAGAAGGGAGCCAAATTATGCGTATAGGAAAAGAAAAAAAAAAACCAAATCGAATCAAACAAAAATCTTGGAAAGAGGAATCAAACCCACCGTTAATCTGTTCAGTACACTGGCGCCGTATGAGGACCGTCGGAGAGAGGGAAGAGATAGCAGGAGATGCAGAGACATGCAGAAATTGTGCAATTGATAGAGTGCGAGTGACTCACCGCGAGGGCAATAGCTCTGTTGAGAGAGAGAGAGAGAGAGAGAGAGAGGGGGGGGAAGGTTTGTCGTGGTGAGGGACGGAGAGAGAGAACGGGGAAGGTCGGAGAAGATGAACGTGCGAGAGCTGAGAAGACGTACGTGTGAGACTCACCGCGCCACGTAGCCCACTATGTGGAAAACGTGAAATGACGATTTTGGACAACCCAACAGGCACAACACTCCAACAGTTGAGGGACAAAATTGGCTAGCGATTATAATTGCCAAAGTGGTTCTTCTTTTAAGAGAGGTAGGATATTAATAATTCTGATATTCACGACATCACCATCCGTCATCCGACCGTCCAACACATATACATATGATATATATATATATACACACAAAATCTGGTCCAGAGATAGCGAGAGTCAGAGAGACTGAGAGAGAGAGAGGGGGAGAGAGAGACCTCAGACCTCAGTGGTGGCTTCCTGCTGCCGGTGGGTTGGGTCGGCGACGGACGACGGCGATCGGTGACGCCGTGACGATGTTGGGTTGGATCGGCGGCTGGTCTCCTTTTCTTTCTCGGACGAACAGAGAAAAACGTACCCACTTTTTGCTTTTCACTTTTTGTTCGCTATCTGTAAAAAAAAAAAAATTAAAAAAAAAAAAAATTGACTGGGGGCACGTGCCCCCACGTGCCCCTGTGCCAGTCCGTCCCTGCTGCCTCTGACCTATCCACCCCGATCTGAGCAGGTATTTTCCATTCTGAAAATAAAATAGAGGGGGGATGGTATCTGTTTCAGCCGTCCCCTTTTAACCCAATCTGAATCCAATCATATAATTTGTTTTTTTTTTTTGTAATTATTGGGCTTTATGCTTGTAGGTGGGTCAGGTTTTAAGGATTGAAAATCACCAAAAAGATGAAAGTAGGGAAATCCTAACTGCTATGTTGAGATATTAGATTTTCATTTTGAGAACAGAAAAGATATATAAATAAAACTAACAAGGCTAATCTACTTTTTTTAGTCCTTATAAAATAGGCTCAATTTTATTTTTCGTCCTATTAAATTTTTTGTTTTAATTTTACCTTTATAATTTATGACAAAGTTCAAAGTTTTGCATTTATCCTTGCAAGGACGAAAACGAAGCAAAAATCTTTATAAGGAAGAAAATGACATGAGCCTATTTTATAAGAAACAAAAAAGGGATCCAAGGATGCTGCAAAGCCATTCGGACCGTGCATCTCGGCAATCAATGGTCCGGATTGAAAACAAACTCTTCCAGGAAAGAATTAACTCTTTATTAGAAGAGTTTATTTTTAATCCGGACCGTTGAAAACACTTTGGACAACTGTGGTGGTATACTATAGCGCTCTACAGAAAGCTGTTTTGCAACATCCCCAGATCTCCACAAAATTAGGTTGTTACGGGGATTTTTTTTTGATAACTTAGGGTATTCTGTGTCCAAACCAGCTTATATTTATCTCGACTAGTAATCTTGAGGAGACCAATTTCACCATTTGCTTACGAGGATTTAATTAAAGCCGGAATAAAATTGCGTATATGCTATCGACCGGCTTGTAAGAGCAAATACCAAATGTATAGTCAAAGCTTTGAGTCGTTGACGAGGAGGGGTTTGGATAACGTAAGAAGACAAGGCCGGGTGAGTAAAGCCCGTCCAGAGCGGACTAGTTTTTCCAACAAATGAAAAAACAAGGATAAACATAACCATAACAGGTTTTTTACTACTCCCTCCCACTTTGTTGTGCTTGTTTCTTTTTTGGCACATCACAAAAAATTGTCTATATCTCATAATTTATAACATTTTTTATAATTTCAAAAACTTTGTTTAAAAGAAGAGATTAAATTATTTACACCGCCGGTATAAACATTTATTTCCTCCAAATCAATTATATTGCGCCACGTTGCAAAACAGTGGTCTCAATCAATAAAACATGACGACGTGGCGTAATATAATTGATTTGGAGGAAACAAATGTTTACACCGGCGGTGTAAAGAATTTAGGGCAAAGTACGGATTACCTCCCTGAGTTTTGTCCGTTTGGCAGATAACCTCCCTGGGTTTCATTAATGACCACATCGCCTCCCTGTGGTTTTGGAGTAAAGTGCAACTCCTAACTCCGTTAACGGCAAGAGTAAAAAGACCACGCTACCCTTTTACCATTACTCCCAAAAATCCCAAAACACTGTTTAAAAAAAAACACAAAAATTGTTGTCCGGGGCGGTCAACCGCCCGGTTGGCCGGCATGAAGTTTCTCGGCACAAATTGAAAACCAGATTGGCATGACCCCTCTCTCTCTCTCTCCAAAAGAAATCGAAACATACACCTGTGTTTTCATCAAAATCGATTTAACCCAAAACAAATCAAAACCCAACAAATCGTCGTCATCGTCGAAATTGATTCTTCAAAAATAAAACCCAGAAGGAATTACCATCCTCAACGCCGTCACCATCGTCGACTTCTTTGCTCGTATGTACACAACACCACAGAGAGACACAGAGAGAGAGAGAGAGACGAAGCGAGCTTGCCGTACTCGTCTGTGGTGACGAGGTACTGTAGCGTATTGGGTTTTGACGAGGTGGGAGCCGAGACAGTTGGGTGAGGGTTTTGGGTGCTGCCTCGTCGGAAGACTCGCCTTCTTCTTCTTAATTCGGCATTACCGGCGGTGGTGGCCTGTCGTCGTCGTCGTTGGTTTTTGTGAAATTGTAGAGAATTTGAAACGGAGAATGGGATAGGGATCCGATGATCGACGGAACGGAGAATCTAAAATTGTAGAGACCCGGCTCCAATCCGTACAAGTTCATCTCTGCTTATCTGGAAATCTTCTATCTCTTCTTGTCGTTCCAAGCCCTAATTTCAATTCAGAGGTGAAATCAAAATCAACTTAATGTCTGGGTTCTTTTTTGTTCAAATTAACGACGACAATTTTGATATTTCCTTGAGTTTTTTATTTTCTGAGACTACATGGAAGAAAGAAAGGGGTTGTTGGGTGGCGGTGGTCATCGTAGTGGATGGACGGCAGTCTCGTGGAATAAAGAAAGGGGTTGGGTGGTGGTGGCGGTGGTGGGTGTGGGTGTGGCTTTTTCAGTAGAGGAGAAGGAAGAAGATGAGGAGAAGGATATTATAGTCATTTTATAGTTAATTTCGATTTTCCCTATTTTTTTCCCTTCCCACTAACAAAAAAAAAGGCGCGTGTACCCTACTTTCCGTTAATATAGACAGAAAATCCAACGGTAGCACTTTACTCCAAAACCACAGGGGGGCGATGTGGTCATTAATGAAACCCAGGGAGGTTATCTGCCAAACGGGCAAAACTCAGGGAGGTAATTCGTACTTTGCCTAAGAATTTAATCTCTTTAATTGAGATCTATCAAATAAGATCCATATTGAATATATAAAATATTAGTATGAATTAAGAGATATGCTGTTCAAAAAAAAATTAAGAGATATGACAATTTTTTGAGACGTCGAAAAAAGGAAACAGGCATAACAAAGTGGGACGGAGGGAGTATGTTTTATCCTCTAATTATGTTCCATTTGTCTACTTCGTTTTCAAACTACAAAAATCACCTATTTCGGCTGCGTTCTTATGAACTTAATTTAAACTAAACTTAAATCTGAGAATTTTGTCCTTATTTGAATTTTTTTCCCCATTTGTTAGTTTTGCGCCAAAATTTTAACTATAATTGATTCATCTCGACGAGATGAATTAGAAAAGTAAAAAAAATTCACTTTTATCCAAATATTTTGAGAAATAACCACTTTTTAGCGCAAAAAATCACTTTTTACGCTAAAAAGTGGTTATTTCTCAAAATACTTGGGTAAAAGTATTGAAATTTTACTTTTCAGATTTCTCTCGTCGAGACGAATCAATAGCCGTTAAAAGTTTTGCGCAAAACTAACAAATGGGAAAAAAAAAAATCAAATAAAGACAAAATTCTCATATTTAAGTTAAGTTTATAAGAACGCAACACCATCAACTCCCTGATTGGAACCAATTTGATATAATAGTTAACGAAATAGACAAAAGGAGCATAGTTTACGGACGGAGTAGACAAACAGAGCATAATTAAAGAACGAAGTAAACAAACAAAGCATAGTTTAGGGATGAAATATTAGGTCAAATTGGAAAATCCGTGAACTTTTCCGTCCAAGAAAAGGGATTCCGTTAACGTTAGACCAAGTGGGTTCTAATTAGAAAGTTGAGAGATAAAATAAGTGATTTTTATAATTTAAGGACGAAGTAGACAGACAAAACAGAATAGAGTTGAGAGGATTAAAAAAAATTAAAATAACTCTAAACTAAAGGCCAGATAATAGTCGAACGGGGAAATTCCAGACCTCATTCACTTGGTTCTGGGATTTTGTATTGAGCACTCAAAGAATGAAATCGAAAAACAGAGAGGCGAAATTGGGTACCTGTGATCAACTAATTATCGAACAATAAAGCAATTAAGCAAACGAATTCGATGGAAACGAAGAGAGTGA
This sequence comes from Rhododendron henanense subsp. lingbaoense, assembly GCA_020567845.1. Classification (NCBI taxonomy): domain Eukaryota; kingdom Viridiplantae; phylum Streptophyta; class Magnoliopsida; order Ericales; family Ericaceae; genus Rhododendron; species Rhododendron henanense. Next base: position 33,056,977 of record CM036315.1, on the reverse strand, counting down.
GACCTTTCAAGGAAGTAGGCAAGAGGAGCGAGAATTGAAAGGACAAGGACGTCGCGGTAGACGCAGAAGACGGATTGGTTTACGCCAACATTGAGAGCTACTTTCGTGATCACATGGTAACCTCCGAAGGATACCTGTACCACTGCCATTGCCGCGTGCGCTTTCCATGTTTCTCCTCGGCCGCCGCCTCCAACAACAACCTCGGTCGCTGCCATCACCCCCTCCCCTCTCTCTCTCTCTCTAGAGGCCGGTGTAGTGAAAACCTTGTAACTATAAGCTGGGAATTGATGGGTGGTGTTGAAACGGTTGATGAAATGAATCGGTTGGTGCGTCAGGTCGCTTTTATCCTTCGTTTGCAAGCCAACGAATCCGTTATATACTGTATAATGTTAGTTTGGCAAAGGAACTTCCCCAGTAGGGACTGTTTGGATGGAGCTCTTTGTCGTTGAATTTTTTTTTTGGTAATGTCCTAGGCTTGCACGTACCTCGGACTGATCTTCACACCCCTCTCGCAGCCATGTTCACATGCTTATGTGTGAAGGTGAGGTGGCCGATAAGAGGAATCGAACCTAAAATCGGTGGAGGAAGTAAACCTCTAACTCCCATGCCAACACAATCAGGCCACCCTTGGAATCGTCGAATTTTAATGCATTTTTAATTGAAGAGCAGTGTAACAGGCCCAGATGTTCGAACACAAATCCAAACATAGACATGTTAAGAAAAGTTCAATGCATGTGAATTTTACACGATGATCATGAACATGATATTTGCACATATCAAATGGCTCTAAACATATTTGTATGCGGACATCTATGCATGTTTTAGGCATTTTCCTTATTTGAATCCTACATCAACATACGCATAAGGTTAGGGGATTATTTCAGTTATTATAACTCTTCTTTGCAATTTTCTCATCACTTGGTATTTGGCTAAGTTTCCACACACACACACAGAGATGGTTCGTTACCAATTGTCCTTAAATTGCAGCAGCAATACCAGCAAACTAATCCCAAAAGAAGACTTGGGGTTCGAGTAATTCCAGTCATCCATTTGTGGTGCAGCGATGCACTACAGGGGTGTAGTGTGTAATTCGAGTCATCCATTTGGCAATAACGATCCAAATTTCAATTCGACAATGGACTACTGAGATCTACAAAAGACGAGATGAAATCTGGACTATTGATTACCGAATGAACGGTAAGGTATAACTATTTTTCATTTTCATATTAAACCAAGTTTTTCGTCTTTATTCAAAAAAAATTGGATTTCGATCAAAAAATTTTACTTTTTAGATTCCTTTTGTCATGAGGATGCAATAATCTCCAAAAAAAATGATGAAAAGCCAAGTGATACAAAAAAAAATTGAATTAAAACAAAAAAATAAGCCACTTAGCTTATTTAGCCGAACGGGGCCTTATAACGTGCACTTCTGCAACTGCCTCGAGCGAGAACAGTAAGGAGCAGCTCAAACAATGTCGTGCAGAGATGCGATTAAGCTGGGCCAAAGAAAGACGTGACTTCCTAATTTTCAATTCCTAAAGCGGTCCTTATTGATCAGGGGATGCCTAAACCACGGAATTAGGATCAGGGTACTCTCTCTCTCTCTCTCTCTCTCTCTCTCTCTCTCTTCTGTTAGTACCTCTCCTAAAACTAGCACACAACCTTGTAAACAGAAGGCAAATTGAGAGTACGTACCTCATCCATCAATTATCGATAAAAAAAAAAAGCAATTAAGTAAACAAAGTCGAAATGAAACAAAATCTGTAAAAACACCCAGAGAGAGATACTGACCTTTCGCGGAACAATAATTCTAACACCACACCCATTTACACACCCATTCACACACCTATACTCACAATAAGGGTGGGGCCCACACACATTGGGTGTGTAGTGTATGTGGGCTCCACCCTTTTTGTGAGTATGGGTGTGTGATTGGGTGTGTAAATGAGTGTGGTGGTAGAAGGATTGAAAAGCTGTCTAATGACTATTTTGCCCTTGTGCAGTATTAAATTAGATTATTCATTAAATTAAATATATAATTATAAAATTGAACATATTTTTTATTTTTCAGACATGATTAATCAAGAATTATTTTACTAATATAATAATTATATAAAATAGATAAAGTATTAAAATTTCGTTTTTTAAGTGCTTTATTATATTTATGTTTATTTTTTTCAGATTTTGAAATTTTAAAATGTGAAATTACATACCTATTATTTGGATTAAAAAAATGAAGAATATCTTTGTTGAAAATGTTTAATACAAATACTTAATCAATTTAATTATGTACCTATTACTATTACAATTTAATTATGTGTACATGTTAATTTATTATGGGTGGGGTGTATGATAGCACATGGTCTCATATGCACACAATCATTTTTCTTATTCTTCTTTTCCTTTATCACCGTTTCCTTCATTATTGTCACCGTTTAAGAGAGAGAGAGAGAGAGAAAGAGCGAGAGACGGCGGCAGCAGCGGCGGAAGAAGAAGAAGAAGCAGCAGCAGCAGCTACGACTGGTTCGAGCCCTCCTCTCTCCGATCTGTCCTTCCTCCGATCTGTTCTTCTTGTTACTGTTCTTCTTCTTCCAATTTTTTGTTTGTTGCTCCAAAAAACAAAACCAACGGTTAGGGGCTGAGGAAGGGGGATAAGGAGGGGTGAAATCGTCCAGTTTGAAGGGGGATTGGGGGGGATAAATTATGGGGACCTCCAACCGTAGCCGAAAATTATACCGCCGGATGCCCCCTTCTCCGGTATTACTGAAGAACCGGTACAAATGAAAACCCCTCCTTTTGTGGTTGCCAAACGGGGGTAAGAGGTGGGGTCCAGGGCTTATGAAGGGGTAAAAAATAATCCCTGGCCCGTTACCTGCATCCAAACGGAGCCTTAAATACAAAGTGACGTTTTCAGATTGGTAGCTTAGAAAATGGAGTATAACAAAAGAAAATTGGTTTATCCTGTGATCATGACTCAAGAAGTTCGAGTCAACTTTCTGAAATAGATTATTTTGGTTGTTATTGGGATTTTGAAAAATCTAGAATTACCATTTTGTTTCAGTTTTGAGTAATGTGTTGTTTTTCGAGGTTTTATACTGCTACATGTATTTATTTAAAGTTTATGTCCCTCCATTATCCCTATGGTCGAACAAATTTGCCTTCCAATTCGGTGTTATGTCCTTAGAGTACTACTTTGCCTCTTTAATGGCAAGATTTTTCATCTTGTTAGATGCATGTATAATAAGGCATTTAGTTGCTGGACAATTGTTGAGTAGGACCATTTTGGGATGTACAGTACATCCGGTGCTGACCTTAGGGAGTTGAATTGGTGCAGGCCCTCCTAATAAAATCAAATGAGTTATGAACTAAGTAGTGTTTCGTACTGCTCACAGTGGCGTTTGGTCATGATTTTCAACAGCGTTACTGCATTAGTTTTGGCAGAGAGTTGTTCTTTACTATGGCCGAAGTGGTCTTTGGTTACACCTCAACAGGTGTTTAACGAAACCCCGGCTTCGATGAATCCGTTTAGACTGAACGACAGGAAGTGGAGGTGCAGATTATAGTCTGATACATAATAGTTAGTCTGTTATGGTCAAGCATTATCATTAAGTCATGTTACACTTGTTCCTTTGTTATTTTTCCTGAGAATTGTTAATTTGTTTCTTCGAAATCTTGAGTTTCAACCCTTATACTTGTTTCGTCCTTTGGTGTTGGTTTCACGATACCCATTCTGCAACTTCCCTCAACTGAACAACACAAATTTTCAGATTCCAAAAGGAAGCGAGAAATGTGCTACCTGTTCTCAACCCTACAAATCTATTCTATGTTTACTATTCTGCTTAGTCTTGTCCTTTAGTTTTTTTTGAGGTTCCTTGTTTCCTGTTAGACTTGAATTTGTTCATTCCTCCTTTGATAGAAAAGGTCCATATCGTTGTGGTAAACCGTGTTTTCTACTCTCTTATTGAATGATGGGGCCACAGGATCATTTAGGTTCTTTTGGCTCGTTTTTGAGTTCCCCCTCAGTCTACTTTGTTCATTTCAATTTTTGATTGGGAAGGCAGAAATAGTACTAGCATGGCATAGGGAGTAATCTTGAGGCAGCATTGGCGAATGGTACGGGTTAAATCACGTTCAATATTCTCTGATTCAACTGATATCCCGTAACATTAGCTACCCCCACATCTTTCATGACTGGATTGTTCTACTCATAGCTACTAAACTGAATGGGTCTTGCATTCATTAGCTTAAAGTTGTTTGAACTTTGTTTCCACTTTCCATCAATGCTTCTATGGTACTTCAACCATCATATAGTATGTTTTGGTTTTACGTGCTACTTGTACTTGAATAAATCTGATATACTTGCCTTGAAGTATCTGATGAATAAGATTAATTATTCTGCTTCTTTTAGGCACCAGTGGTTCTGCTTTGACAAAACAATGGGAGACAGGCACCAGGAGGGTGACAAAGGGCTATACCCTCCACAGGGCTATCCACAACAAGGTTACCCACCAGCAGGATATCCACCTCAAGGCGGCGGCTACCCACCAGCAAAATATCCCCCTGGTGCCTACCCACCAGTTGGTTATCCTGGTCCATCCGCTCCACAGCATGGCCATGGAGGTATGGTTTCAAACTTTCTTTATGACAAAATTTTAGAGAAGCATGATTATCAAGCTCCTTCACTTCTTGGACATGTTTAATGCTGTAAACAAGAAAGGATGAAATCTGACACTTTCACTTGTCAAAGAAACTGCTATCCCAGACTTTCATGTCAGATGGGGATGAGCGTGGTGTGTTGGTACTTGGTACAGAGGGGGGTCGACATTATGATTGGGAATGAAAGACAAATGGAAATTTTAGGGAAAAAATGAAGACCTATACATCTAAATAATTCTATAGCCTTCACCGAGCTGAATCTTGATTCTATAGCATTCACTTAGTTGATTGGGACACAAGACATACTTTGATTTGGTTTGTCTTGATTCTTGTCAAAATGCGAGCACTTGTCAATGTATGTTTATATGCCCGGTACAAATGCACAGTACCTGACCTGTATGTCTTCTGTGTCTTGTTATTGGGAAAAATCATTTAGGAGGAACTGTAATAAATAACAGGTATACTATAGGTTCTCCTACACGAGAATTCGTATTTGTATAATCTCAGTTTTTAGTCCTAGGAGATGAACACTTAACCAAGAGCTCAATCGGGTGTTTATTTTGAGCAAACATAGGAGCAGGTTTACCATTGACCAAGAATTGTCACCATGGCAAGGTGTCGTAAGTATTGCAACTCAAAAGAGGGCGAGCTGCTTGCCAAACTAGATTTTTAACGAGGCTCCTATATTAATTTCTTGCACGTATTATTTGCAGGGCATGGAGCTGGCATGGGAGGGATGCTAGCTGGGGGTGCTGCTGCTGCTGCTGCAGCGGCTGCTGATGGTGCCAACCAGATGTCGCATTCGCATGGCGGTGCTTCTAATGGACATGGCGGTGCTTCTTATGGACGTGGTGGTGGTGGTTATGCGCATGGTGGTGGTTACGGCCATGGAAAGTTTAAGCACGGCAAGGATGGGAAATTTGGCCAGCGTCGAGGACGTGGATGTAGGATTTTGTAAGAAACCCTAAACCCAAGATGGCAAGATCTCATGTCAAACCATTGAAGAAAATAATTATACCGGATGCGTACTTGTCGCTATAGAGGATGAAAAACCTTGTGTGTGGTTATTGGTCTTCCGCCTCCAAAACCCTTCTCTTAATCTTGACCTTAGTCTCACACACGATGGGATGGTATGAGAAAAGAGGCTAGGGTTTGGAGTGGGCCCTTTAATTGGTCTCTACATATAAAATAAGCCCATCATAATAGATGGAACCATATTGGGCCCTTTAATTGGTCTCTACATATAAAATGGCACCACTTAACGCACGTGATACGACCCAAATACGTGCTAATAGAGACGTGTCCATTACCCGGGTCACATTAATTGAACGATCACAACCTTATAGGTAATACCGACATCACTCAAGCCTTATTCAACAACATACAATGTTTAATTTTATGATCTATGTAGGCCCACCAACAGAAAATTGCTAACAATCTCCCACTTGGGCCACATAGGTCATCCTGATATTAGACATTGTAAACTTTAGGAGCTCAAACTTTTGCTGTCGAAAATATATGAGTGTCATCTCAAAACAATCTGGTCCATTGAAAATACAAATATAGGATCATGGCGGCCTTTGCCATATTTATCATGACAGGACCCATCCATGGTCACAAATACCTATGTATTCAACGACATAGATCAAGTACGGATATGTAGCATGGAAAACACATGCAATGTGATCCTTTATCATGTTTGTTTCCAACTGGTCCAACTTTATAACTCAATAGAGTTCCTGTATCATGCATATTTTCAAAACTTCATGTATAACCACAATTTGAAAAATACGCAACTTTATTTCAGAATCATCAATAAACTGAAAGTGATCACCAAAAATGTCAAATAATCCATAATATGAGTAGCACAACTCCCACTAATGAAATACTTCATTAGGACTAACCACTCCTGCATGAGCAACATGCTCCTTAAACACTTTAGGTGGCAAGCCCTTAGTAAGCGGATCCGCAATCATGAGTTCTGTGCTAATGTACTCAATTGATATAAGACGATTCTGAACTCTTTCCTTAACGACAAGAAACTTTATGTCAATATGCTTCAACTTTGACGAACTCTTGTCATTCTTAGAATATAGTTCAGCAGCTTTATTATCACAATAAATCCTTAGTGGCTTCTTGACGTTACTCACTATATGAAGTCCCGAGATAAAATTTCGCAACCATATCACTTGATTTGATGCCTCATAGCAAGCTATGAATTCAGCTTCCATGATAGATGAAGCTATAAGTGTCTGTTTGACACTTTTCCAAGATATAGCTCCTCCAGCTAACATGAAAACATAACCAGAAGTGGATCTCCTACTATCGAGGCAACCAGCAAAATCGGAGTCTGAATATCCAACGATCTCCAAATGTTCAGATCTCCTATATGTGAGCATATAATCTTTTGTCCTTTGCAAGTATCGCATAACGCGCTTAGCTGCTTTCCAGTGATCCATGCCTGGATTACTTAAATATCTGCGAAGCATTCCAACCACATACGCAACATCCGGACGCGTACAAACTAGAGCATACATAAGACTCCCTACTGCTGATGCAAAAGGGATGTCTTCCATTTGTTTTCTTTCCAACTCATTCTTTGGGCATTGGAGCAAACTCATTTTGTCACCTTTGGCAATTGGTGCATCACATGGTGCACAACTTTGCATGCCAAATCTACTGAGCACCTTATTGATATAAGCCTTTTGTGATAAGCCAATTATACCACGTGATCTACCACGATGAATATGTATGCCTATCACAAAAGATGCATCACCAAGATCTTTCATTTCAAAATTCTTTGAAAGAAATCTCTTAGTTTCATGCAATAATCCTATATCGTTGCTTGCCAGTAAGATATCATCGACATACAATACTAGAAAAATGAATTTGCTCCCATTGATCTTATAATAGACACATTGATCCATAGCATTTTCCTTAAAACCAAAAGAGGAAATTACTTGATCAAACTTCCTATACCATTGACGGGATGCCTATTTTAAGCCATAAATGGATTTCTTTAGTTTGCAAACCATGTGTTCTGATTCTTACCTTCTGGTTGCACCATATATATGGTTTCTTCAATGTCACCATTAAGAAACGCAGTCTTTACATCCATTTGGTGAAGCTCCAAATCATAATGAGCTACAAGTGCCATAATTATCCTGAGAGAGTCTTTCGATGATACCGGAGAGAAAGTCTCTTTATAGTCAATGCCTTCCTTTTGAGTAAAGCCTTTAGCAACAAGACGTGTCTTATATCTTTCGATATTGCCCTTTGAATCTCGCTTGGTTTTAAATATCCATTTACAACCAACGGGTTTGACACCTTTAGGCAATTCGACAAGATCCCAAACGTCATTGTCACTCATAGACTTTAACTCATCCAATACAACATTAATTCATCCATTTTAGGGAGTTAACACTTTGTTTGGCTTGACTGAAAGATATGGGGTCATCCTGCAATCCTATATCAAACTCATGTTCTTGGAGATAAACGATATAATCACTTGAAATCGCTGATCTCCTCTCCCTATTGGATCTCCTTGGCACTTCTAATTGAGTTTGTTGGGGTTCTTCCGTATCAGTAGGAGACAACTCAGGAATAGTTTGGTGGTTTGCATCCGCATCCTGTACTAAGACAGGTGTGACCACATCATCAGTGTCAACATGAATCATAGGAATCTCAATATGTTCCTCCTCAAATTCAAAATTCCTGGGTTGTTGTGCACTCCCACTACTTTCAACATCCTCAATAAATTTGGCATTATCCGTCTCAATTATGGTATTTGTGGAAGGACAATAAAACTTGAAACCCCTTGATCTTTCTGAGTATCCAATAAAATAGCAGCTAATAGTTCTTGAGTCCAATTTTCTTTCGTTAGGCCTATAAGGCCTAGCCTCAGTTGGACAACCCCAGACATGGAAATGCCTAAGACTAGGTTTCTTTCCAGTCCACAACTCGTATGGGGTCTTAGCTACTACTTTACTGGGTACTCGATTAAGAATATAAACTGCAGTCTTTAAGGCTTCTCCCCACAAAGAATCTGGTAAAGAAGAATTAGACATCATACTTCTAACCATATCCTTAAGGGTTCGATTTCGTCTCTCAGATACACCATTTTGACGTGGTGTCCCTGGCATGGTGTATTGAGGTACGATGCCACATTCTTCCAAGTATCTCGCAAAAGGCCCTGGACATTGTTCGCCTGATCCGTCATATCTACCGTAGTATTCACCACCACGATCAGATCTAACAGCCTTAATTTTCTTATTAAGTTGATTTTCAACTTCTGCTTTATAGGCCTTAAATACGTCCAGTGCCTGTGATTTTTCATGTATCAAATACAGATACCCATAACGAGAATAGTCATCTGTAAAAGTGATAAAATACCGTTGACCATTCCAAGAAGACGTAGGGAATGGACCACAGATATCAGTATGTATCACTTCTAAAATGTCTAAACTCCCTTTGGCACCAAATTTCCTTATGTTTGTTTGCTTCCCCTTTATGCATTCAACACAGATTTTGAAATCTGAAAAATCAAGAGGATCAAGAATTTCACTTGACACAAGCCTTTCAATTCTCTCTTTCGAGATATGTCCCAAACGCTTGTGCCACAATACAGAGGATTTCTCATTAATTAATTTTTCGCTTCGTACCATATTTGTCAACATGCAAAGTTTCATTAAACTTCAAGTGAGAGGCATCCAAGTCTAACCTGTATAGACTATCAACTAGAGATCTAGTACCAATAATATTTGAATTTTGGAAAAGACTGAAACCTCCGTTTCCAAATGAACAAGTATAACCGGAATTGTCCAAACAGGAAACAGAAATCAAATTCCGTCTAAATGACGGTACGTAAACAGTCTCATCCAAATCCAAATAAAAACCAGATTCTAATTTAAGTCTATAGACTCCAATTGCCTCAACACTAACTTTATTGCCGTCTCCCATATAAATGAACCTTTCGGCATCACTGGGTATTCGACTCTTTAAACAACCTTGCATAGACACACTTATGTGGATAGTTGCACCCGTATCTATCCACCAAGTGTTGGGGGTGGTACTTCAGCTAAATTAAATTCACAGCAAACAAAACTAAATTGATTACCTTTCTTTGCGAGCCACTTGTGATATTTGGGACAATCCTTCTTCACATGACCAACAGTCCTTTTGCAAAAGAAACAGGGAACACTTTTATCCTGAATTTGTTGCACAGTTGTCTGTGAAGTCCCAGCATCTGCAGTTCCCTTAACCTCAGGGTTTAATTTTCTTTTCTTAGTGTCCAAACAGCCATGAGAATGAGTTGTAACATGCTCTTTCCATTTTGCAAAATTGGAACTCGTAAGAACTGGAATGTTGTTCAAATTTGCAGATATCGAAGATGCATTCACTATAACATCATAAAAGAAAAGCTCACAGTTAACAAATATCCATCTACTTTAGTGCAATGATAAAAATAAGAGAACTTGAATATAATTATCATGCAAAACTTGGTCTAATTGTAGGGGCAAACAATTAGACAAAATAAATAAAATTTGATATTTGTGTCTTTAATGGTGGGCCCTTTCGAGAAACCTAACGCATCATCATAACCAAGTCTTTGGACAGTAATTACAACATGCAAGTGGTCTTCTCACTAATAAGGCTAGTTAAAATGAACAATATAAACTGGGCCTGGCCAATCAAAAGCCTTCCTTTGGGCCGACTATTGAACGCATAGGCAAATTCTAGAACTATATTATTCAAAAAATCAACTACCTTATACCGTTTAAAATCCGGCCAAATAATAATCTTCCTTTGGGCCGATCACTACCCGCATGGATTGAAACGTAACTTTATGCAACTCAAAACCTTTACCTTCAAACCCAAGAAAATCACCGTGATAGAGACCACTTAGGCGATCGGTATATCACGTTGATTTTCCCAAGTATCGGGTATGAATTGCGGGATTAACTTTATGCCCCAATTTAATTCTTTAAGTTTCCTTATTGAAACTAGCAAAGCTTTATTGGCCATGAACCACATCTCAATAGCAGCATATAAAACCAATACATCGAAATTAAATCCTGTAATTGATTTCCAGTAAGCATCCTTACACCAAAAGAAAAAAACGGTTTCGATCAATTCTCAAACCATTAAACAATTTAAATACTTTAACTGTTATGTTGCTTATTGAGATCTATACTTTCACATTTGGGTTTGATTTCATGTCCTGCATAAATATTAGTATACTAGTGGTAGCCCGTGCCTACGGCACTACGTATCCCGGTTGGAAGGGGATGGCAGTTGTGTGATTTAAGTGAAAACCATGGGCACTTAACCAGAAAGTGAAAAAATGCATCTCAACCCTTGGATCAAACAAATCTGAGCCGTTGCAACAACTTGTCCTCACACTCTTCTGTTTTATAATAGAGACTAGTGCTAGCCCGTGCCTACGGCACTACGCATCCCGGTTGGAAAGGGATGGCAGTTGTGTGATTTAGGTGAAAACCATGGGCACTTAACCGGGAAGTGGGAGAATGCACTACAACCTTTGGATCAAATGAATCTAAGCCGTTCCAACAACTTGTCCCCACACCCTTCTGTTTTATAATAGAGATTACTAATATCACAATACACCAACATGATCACCAGTACGTGTCCAAACATAAAACCGAAGTGTTCGCAACATGACGGTGCTTTAAAAAACTTAAACAAACCCGTTACATGTCATGGCCATGTCTGTAATTTCTGCTCAACACTTAATAGGTGACGTTACGATCATAGAGCAGAAAAGAATATACAGATTTAACTAGTTTCTTGAATCACCAAGAGAAAAAATTCATATTTTCCTCAATAATCTGACAAGAGGCTCTGATACCACTTGTAGGATTTCGTAAGAAACCCTAAACCCAAGATCTCATGTCAAACCATTGAAGAAAATAATTATACCGGATGCGTACCTGTCGCCATAGAGGATGAAAAACCTTGTGTGTGGTTATTGGTCTTCCGCCTCCAAAGCCCTTCTCTTAATCTTGACCTTAGTCTCACACACGATGGGATGGTATGAGAAAAGAGGCTAGGGTTTGGAGTGGGGACCTTGACCACATATTTATAAGTCCCGGTTCCATCATAGCCCATCATAATAGATGGAACCATATTGGGCCCTTTAATTGGTCTCTACATATAAAATAAGCCCGCACCACTAAACGCACGTGATACGACCCAAATACGTGCTAATAGAGACGTGTCCATTACCCGGGTCACATTAATTGAACGATCACAACCTTATGGGTAATACCGACATCACTCAAGCCTTATTCAACAACATACAATGTTTAATTTTATGATCTATGTAGGCCCACCAACAGAAAATTGCTAACAATGGAAAGTTCAAAAAGTGGAAGTAATTCTGTCCGTAAACCGGATTGAAACATATATGTTGAGTGTTGACTCTATAGTTGTTGACATAGTTGCTGATTCTGGTTTTTCACAAATAAAAGTAAACCCTTTCTGTGTCCAGTTGGCCTTTGTTGGCTGTTCATTCTGGCATTGTTTGTATTATGGATAATTTCTGCCTTAACAGTCGTATACGCCTTCTGATATGTGCCTTCTTGGCTCTCATGGTTTTGTCACTTGTCCAGAAGAAAAAGAAATGGAAGAGAAAGGGTGAAAAAGGAGAGATTCTCCTACTTCCTTTCTCTTTTCTTTAGCTGTAGTAATAAATAATGACGGATCGAAGGACAAATATAAATAATGACGGATCGAAGGACAGATGAGACTGGGTGACAGTTCTATCCAAGCTTCAAATTTTCTTTCGAATCATAGTAGTTTTTATCTTTAAAAATGTTAAAATTATATTAGTTCGTCCGTCCAACGTTTTTAAAAGAAAATCCAACATCCATCCATTCAAAAAAAAAAAAATTCAAAAGTTTCATAAGTGTAACCTTAAGATTTTATGCATCAATAAAAAAATATTATATTAGGATAAATATTTTATCTTTTGAAATAGTTATGGGGTACAATATTGAAAGTACCATGGAAAAGTCCTTATGTGATACAGTAAAAAGAAGAAAAGGAAGTATGAGTGACAAATATTATTTAGTACAGTATCTCGACCTTGAACTAAGAGAACGTTATAAACCTTAGGCATCTTGCCCGTCGGAAAGGCTACATCTAGTACCGGATCAATGATTTGAACTATTTAATTTCAATCCATCAGTACAGATTATGGACATTTGTTGCTTGAATTCCTTCCTATTCAAAGATGTTATTTCTGCAATAAATCCGTTTTTCAGGTGGTTTTGTGTTGGAATGGGAGTTATAAGATGGAGTAAATGAAAAGAGAGAATCTTTTTCACGGCTCCATCGTGAATAGTTGTTTACGGTGCTAATCGTGGCCATTCAAAAGTGTTTTGGACGGTTGGGATGTTAATGAAACTTTTTCAGAGAAAAAAACTTTTCCTCATTAAAATCCGGACCGTCCAGAATACTTTTAGACGGTCGCGATTGATTGCTGCTGTAAAAAACTGTCCACAACTGAGCTATGAGTAAGTTTCTCTCAAATGAAAAAGAGTAGATCAAGAGAGTTTCAAGAGTAATTAATTAATTCACCTGAAATTTTTTCAACAGTTACATGTATGCATAACAGAAACGCATATGCACAATCAAAACAAATAAGAAACAGTGACACAAGATTTATTGAGAATAAATTAGTGATTTTGTACTGCCCTACTTATCTAGCTTAGATTAGGCTAGACAATTGATACACAAACTTTCATATTCTTTGTACCATCTTAACCTACGTACTCTTATCAATAAAATTTCGGCGAATATGGATGAAAAGCGAGTACGTTTTGGAATCATGGGCTGCGCCAACATTGCGCGTAAGATGTGCCGTGCCATTGCGCTCTCACCAAGCTCCACCCTCCATGCCATAGGGAGTCGTTCGTTCGACAAGGCATCAAGGTTCGCAGTAGAAAATGGTTTCTCGGGAAAAATCTACGGTACCTATGAGGCGCTTCTTGACGACCCTGATGTTGACGTCGTGTACATGCCTCTTCCCACGACCCTGCACGTCCAGTGGGCTGTCTTGGCCGCGAAGAAGAGGAAGCACGTGCTGCTGGAGAAGCCGGCGGCTCTGAACCTGTCGGCGCTGGATGAGATTCTCGATGCGTGCGAATCTAATGGTGTTCTATTCATGGATGCCACCATGTGGATGCATCACCCTCGGACCGATGAGATGAGAGCACTTCTGTCGGACGTCCAGCGTTTTGGCCAACTCAAGACGGTAGGTACTCTTGGACTCAACAGTTAAAACTCTATGGTTAAAAAGAAAATTGATTCATAATCCTGATATCTAAGGTTGATGTTGAACAGAAATACACACACACGATATACGAATAAGAAATAGTAAAGAATCAACACACAGAATATACGTGGTTCCCCAAAATTGGGTACGTCCACGGGAGCGAGAGCGGCTGTCGATATTTTATTATCACTGCAGTAGGGTTTACAACATAGAGTATTTATACCTACTATATTCTAACCATTCTAATCCGGTATTTTGGCATGTATCCCAAAAAATACCCCTGTACTGCATCTGGCCTCTTTCTAGAACTTCTTAGTATCTCTCTGTATTAACATATGAGCCACAAGTTCTAACAGTTGAATGCTTGTGCCATTCTAGATCCACTGCTGCTTCACGTACGAAGCGGACCGCGATTTTCTTCACAACAACATTCGAGTAAAGCCTGACTTGGACGCCCTCGGTGCCTTGGGCGACATAGGGTGGTATTGCATCCAGGCAATCCTTTGGGCCGCCGACTACGAACTGCCAGAAACCGTGACAGCTTGGCGAGAGCCCGAGTTCAATGAAGCCGGGGTGATTCTATCTTGTGGCTCCTGTTTGTGTTGGAGAGATGGGAAAATCGCGACGTTCTATTGCTCTTTCCTCACCAACTTGACTATGGACCTGTCTGTTCTGGGAACAAAGGGGAATTTGCACATTTACGACTATGCTGTTCCTTTCCAGGAAAATAGTGCGACTTACTATAGCGGTTCGCAGTTTAGATTACCGATGCTAAGCGAGCACACTGTTGCGAACGATCTTCCTCAGGAGGCTTTAATGGTCAAGGAGTTTGCCAATTTGGTTGGCGAGATTGAGCGAAAGGAATTGAAACCCGAGAAGAAGTGGGCGCATATTAGTAGAAAGACACAACAGGTGATGGATGCGGTCAAGGCATCGACTGAGAGAGGTTGTCAGCCTGTTAAGGTTGTGACCAGTTAAATTGATACTATTACTCCTCCTGATCAGGATATTCCAATCGAGAAAGCCAATAAATTTCCTTAATTGCGGGCGCCTCATTGTGTCAATAAGCCGTCATTGACTCTCTGAAATTCCGTGCGCCATACTGGTCGAGCAATTCAACTGGATGCTACGATCTGGCACTACCGGTTGAAGGCCAGTTTGAATGCTATCAAACATAGATGTTATGTTCAAGATTGCAGAAATTGAGAGGATCAAAATACATCGATAAAAACACGAATCAGAAAAACAAAAAACTGGCATTTATTAGCATCTCTAAATGACCTTTTCCTACTTTCTTTGAAAATTAATTTCGAGCATGGAATTCGTTGTGTATAGAGTGCGTAAAGCAAGATACCGCGCAAGTTTAATCTGCAACGAAATCAATATTTACTGTTACTAGCTATGGAATGAACACTATATTTGGACTAGAACATTCTGCAAATAAACTTTGATTTCTGAAGTTCGAGGAATTTCCAAAAGATTCAGCAACTAGCATTCTTCTTCTTTCAATCTCGCGAGAAAAATGGCCCCCAAATTGTGATGTTGATGTACTAGCCTTGTAGCCCAGCGGTTGCAGCAACGTCACGAACCGGTCGGCATTCAAACCCTGCTGTCCGCCCCCTCCCACCCCCGATATAACTTATATAGAATTCTACTTCTATTGGGGAAAAAAGAATGAAATCTAGATGACCAATTATGAATAACTTATCGGAGACTGAACCTTTTTATTGGCGCTATGGCGATTGACAAAAAGGAAAATCCTCTGGCATCATGGAGCAGTTTGTTCCACCGGAGTCATCTACGCTCAACCAGTGCACATGAATGTCATTCCTTAGTTATTCATCACAATAATTGGTTCGATCTATCCGTTCGTAAAAGGGTGATTTCAAGCAGACAGATAGCCTATTTGTAATAGTAAACAAGCACTTTCAAATGGTTTTTGCAGATAACAATCTCAGAGAGCATGTAGAACTGATTCAGTTTCTCCTTCAAAGAGTTTGCAAGACCCATCATCAGTTACCTTTCTCGGGCCAAAAGAACAATCGAAGTATGCCTTACATCTTATGTACAGGGGAGTTTTTTACTAACAATTTACAACAATCGCAAAAATCAATTCCGTGAAAATCAGTTCCAGAATTAATAATCCATATCTGGTTATTTTTTTTTTTTTTTGCTCTTTGAATTAACTCACAGAAAAGAAAAGGATGAAAAAAGAAAAACTTGCAATACCTTTACGAATGTATTGTTTGACAAATGATTAATAGTTTTCTGACATCCTCAACACTTATCAACCAATACCCACATCGATAAGACTGTAACCCACCGGTTTCTTTAGCCCTTTCTCCTGAATCACTCTTCTCAATTCTGCAGCATCACTCCATCTTCCAGCAGAAACATACATATTAAACATGGATACGTAGTATCCAGCATTCTCAGGCTCCAAACTAAAGAGAGTTTCTGCAACTTCTCTACCCATCTCCAGATCCCCATGGTAGTTGCAAGCACTTAACAGGGCACCCCACACCCCCGGCTCAGGTTTCGTTCCCATCCGCTCGATAAACTCATAAGCCTCATTGAGCCGTCCAGATCGACCAAGCATGTCAACAATGCAAACATGATGCTCAGTTTCTGGTTCTACTCCAAATTCATCCAACATATGGTTGTAATACCACTGACCTTCATCAACAAGCCCCAAATGGCTACAAGTCGATAAAAGGCTTATGAACGTGCTCTTAGAAGGACTAGTTCCAGACTCGATCATTTCATGGAAAACTTGAATTGCTTTTTGACCGTTGCTATGGAACCCGAACGCAGATATCATGGAATTCCAAGCTGCAACTGATTTTTCAGGTAAATTTTGAAATATTTCTGTCGCCATGTCTAAACTTCCACAATTGCTGTACATGTCCACAAGAGCAGCAGAAATGAAAGAATTCCTTTCAAATCCGAACCTGAAAACATAAGCGTGAATCTGCTTCCCGTGCCTCATCAGCCCTAGTTGGGTACAGGCTGAAAGGACACTGGAAATGGTTATTTCATTAGGTTCAAAACTAAGGGTAGAAAAACATTCTAAAGCTGTTTTCCCATCCTTATTCTGAGACAAAGCAGAGATCATGCAATTCCAAGAACATAAATTGCGGTTGGAGAAAAAGTTAAACACCAACTTTGCGCTTTCGATATCCCCAAATCTACCATACATGGCAATTAGTGCATTTTGGACGCGGATGTCCATAACTTCCAAAGTCTTAAAAGAAAGCCCGTGAAGTAATTTTCCTTCCAACACCAACCCAAGATTTCCACTTGCAGATATAACATTAAAAATGGTGATGGAATCGTGACTGACATGGGATTCCCTCCTCATTAAGTTGAAATTCTCTAAGGCTTTCCAGAAATGGCCATTCTGCAAGCAGCCTGCAATTATGGTGTTCCAACAAGAAATATCCGCCGTGGCAGAAATAGCCGAGAACAACAACACAGAAGATTTCAAGTCCCCGCAATTAACATACATGTGAATCAAGGAATTGATTGCAAGATTATTGCTTGAAAATGTCAATTTTAGTTGCCAACAGTGGATTGATTTACCAAACTGGAGAGATGAATGGGAATGGCAAGAAGGAAGAATGGCCAACAGAGTTGACAAGCTGCAATATGAAGACAGGAGAAGCAGTTCTTTGAAAAGAATTTGAGCTTCTCTAGAGTGTCCATTTAGGGAGTACCCAGATATCATTGTATTCCACGAGACCAAATCCTTATATGCCATTGCATTGAACAATTGCTCAGCTGCCTTAAGGTTATTACATTTCATGTACAAATCCATTAGACTGTTCACCACTGACAAATCCAACAACCCCATGCTTCTACGAACTGTGAATCCATGAACACATCTTCCTTCTCTCAATAATGTGAATTCAGCACAAAGAGGAATTATGGCAACTACAGTGACTGTATCGGGTTGGACTGACCCTTTTAACTGCATTTCACGAAGAAGATCAAACGCTTCCAAAATCATTCCATTTGAGGCAAACTCATCAATCATTGAATTCCATGAAATAACATCCTACTGAAAAATTCCTCTAAAAACAGCCTCTGCAGCCTCAATTTGTCCACATTGAGAATATAGTGAAATCAGGGAATTGGCAACTGAAATATGGAAGCTCTTCTCGTAACCAAATTTAATTCCCCATCCGTGGATAACTTGACCGATAACCAACTCACCCAAACTAGTAGATGCTGCAATTGCACATGAGAGACTCACATCATCAGCTTGTTTTCCACACGAGTTCATCCTTTTCAAGTAGTGCAGACACTTCTCAGGATTGTTATTATGAAGGCAACCAGTCATCACTGAATTCCAAGAAACAAGATCTCTACAATGCATTTCTTCGAATATAGACTCTGAAGAGTTCAAGTCGCTGCATTGTGCATACATGTACACTAGAGCATTACACAAAACAGAATCCGAGAGCATCCCTGCCTTCACACTCAAACCATGCAAAACCCAACCTTGTTTCAGTCCTTTTGTATGGGTCAAGCCTGAAATGGCAACGACAAGAGTTCCAGAATCAAACCCACTTCCTCCCTTCATCATCTCCAAAAAGAAATCGATTGCAGCACCAAAAAACCTGTTCTCAATGCATGCGGTTATCATGGCATTCCAAAGTACCACATCTTTATAAATAATTTCCCTAAATAATGCAACTGAGCCATCAAAATCTCCAGCTCTCGCGTAGATCATAAGGAGAGAGGTGGAAGTGGGTAAGTGAGCAAGAACACCAACCTTGAGGACTAAGGGATGCACTATTGTCGCAGTCACAATGTCGGGTTTCATGGCGGCAAATTTAACAAGATCCAGCGCATCAAAAAAGCCCCTATTTTCAGAGCTTTGTTCTCTTTGCGACATTTTGTCGAACGGGAGGAAGGCAAATGAAAGATGGGCAGAAGAATGAAAAGACAGATGACCAGCTCTGTGGACAGAAACAAAGGGTTTGATTGGTAAGAGGACATGTTGGTTTTTATGGCTGGAATTGTAAAAACGGGGACTTCTATTAGGGTGGATTCGATGGAAAGGTAGTGATGATCTTTTCAGGAAGGTGGTGATTGGAGTCCTAACAGCTTGTGTTATTTTGGGCTCAACCGCCCAGGTACCCATGCACTCGGGGTTGTTTCCTTTTACTGCGTGTCCGTGTATTCAATATTTCAACCTTCGGATACATCGTACATGTGAATATGGGACAGGGGCTGCTAAACGAACCACGCGGCTTAGATCTGCTCGACTTTTAGCTAGTTTAAATTCATTCAAACAAAGTATAAACTAAGCTAATCACATTTTACTGTTTGTTTAACAAATGATCATTCTGCAAATATTACCAATATAGGAGTGAATCAATAAATATCACAAAAAAACACGTGATATCATCGCTTCCAAATACATCTTTTCACAAATCACTTTTTGGATACTTTTGCATCCAGATTTGAAACTTCTTAAGCGAGATATAGAAATTAAGGGTTCATCAAACCCTATAAAAATCTTTCATGGAACAACTCATTGGGTTTAGTGGAAAACTTACAGCTGCCATCACCTTCTTCTGGCTAGGGTTTCCATAGAACAATAATTTTGCAAACAGCCTCTCCACTCATTATTAATTGGTTTGGAATTGGACGCTTTAACAATTTGTTTCTGCAATCAATCTGTTTGTATAGTTTGGGAAGGTTATCCCCTTGGCCTTTGTCTTTGGTGGTGTTCTTTGATAAGAATTACTTTACCAATAATAAACATAACCTGCAGTAGAAATTTAAAGAGAGCAAATTTATTCCTTTCACCTTGAGAGGAATTTTTTTTTCCCTCTGGTCAATTTGCATTTCAAATGTATATAAAAACAACAAAATTGCTCTACTACTGGTATACAAGAACTACAACTCCATTTTTCAAAGTTACATTATACAGTCATGCCTAGAGATTTCAAATACACTCATCTGTGACTATGGGTACAGCTCTGTTGGTTTTCACATTGTGGGTTTAGCAAAGAGCAGCTTCAGAAATTTTGCCCCTCCGGTGTGCCTCCACTGCTTCGTATGTATAACGACGAACAGAAAAAGCGAAAGGTCTCACCAGGGCGGATGATCATCTTCGCGAGTCTGGGGAGGAGTTGGTTTCCAATCAGGTTTCTCATCCCAATACATGTCGTAATATATGTGGCCGGGAGTGTGATTTTCCACACAACACCATATACCTACGTATCTCTTCATGCGATTCCTGAACTTCTCCTCCCTTTTCTGATCATACATTCATGTATATGTCACCACATGATTAAGCATGGAAAAAAAAGTATTTAAAATAAACTAGAAAACAATTTGCAAACCAACACTTGCCTTGTCAGTGAATCCTAGGAAGGCATCCTGCATTGACGAGAATTGAATGACTTTGACATCCTTGAATGAGGAGAAGGCCGTTTTCAACTGTAACAACAAACCAGTAAACTCAATCTGTATAATGTTTGAAAGAGATGGATACAGCCTATTCAGCTTAATGAGTGATTGGGATATATAGAAGAAGATAAGGCAGGATGAGGCTTATATAGGAATCTGTAATACCGTTTCTTCATTGCTGAGTTTGGGTAATTTAAGCACCCCAGGTCGGCTTGTACTGTTTGATACCTGACAATTTTGGGATCCGGCTTGACAAAGTTGTACGTCGAGCCATGACTCCTTGACCTGAAACACTCCTCAAGACAGAAAAATTTTCTGCTAAGTGAAAGGACAACAAAAAAAAGCTTGATCCATCCATATGAGGTCAATCCTGACATGCCTGTCTGGGTACTGCTGGATTGTCGAGGAAAGAATACTCCCGTATATTGATCCCGGGTCCAAATTCCCCCTTAGGCAGTTCTTTCAACATGACATTCACCTGCATTCAGCATACTTTGATTATAGAGAGAGAGGAAAAAAAAAAAGAAGCTTGTCAAACAGAGAGTCAAAGGCAAATGACAGAAGATAACATGAGGCCTTCAGATCCCTCTAGGTTCTAAATATGTAGCTTTTGAAGAAAATACTCTGTCGAACTATCTGTATTGGGCCAGCTAGAAATCCAAGCTCTATGCTTCAATTTAAAACAAACTCAAGTTGCAAGTAAGGACCAGCCAATTAACCGGTTCATGGGTCTGGAAATGCTGCAATATGAGCAAAACTAGACGAAGATAGGTTTCTTTAAAAAGACACGAGGATTCCGTGAATTAAGCTTTCTAGATTAGTTTCTCTAGAGTACTGTTCAGACATATCTCGACACCATAGCAAAGGTAATGCATTTTCTTTAGGTGTATGCGTGAAGGTAGACAAGAGATGTCAATGCTAAAGTTTCCAAGCTAATCGCAAATGCTTGGTTGAATTAATGCCTTTCTATGTTTCTATTCTGAGACAAGTTTGCTGTCTACATGAAACGTAATCAGCCAATGAAAATGTTAGACGGGGTAAAAAGGGACAAGATTGTCAAATGCATGTTACATTTTTCCTAAGCATTAACAAACCCAACAAGCAGAACAAATACTTGGATCAATTTTCCCGCTAAATGTGATTAGAAAGAAGAAGAAAAAATGAAGACCAAGAAAGATTTCATAATGCACTGGTTATCATGTTGAACCTCCAATAGTCACACAAGCACAAACGGTCTTTGAAGGTCATATGATTTTCTAGATCATAGCAACAGATGGGCTATTGAAGCATCCACACCCATTATGTGCAAAAAAAAATTAGTTCAAAAAAAATGATTAAGGAACAAAATGCCATAACGATGATGCGTGGAACACTTCCCCCTACTGATCCAACTGTCATCACCAGTCAAGCCTATCAAATGAGACTGCTTTGAACAATGCGACAAATTTCTGTTTGCCTTAATAAGGAGGAGGCATGGTCGTATATTAGAATATACTAGCCTTACTTGTTAAGCCACTGGCTAACTTCTGGTAATGGGAATGGCAAACACAAAAACAAACTTGAACAGTGGCTCTATAGCTTCATCCCCTGATTTTATAATTAGACAGAGCAGTACCTCAAACACATGATCCAAAGGGCAGAGAAAAGGTTGTCTCGTCATAGAACCCGGCAGAACTCCAGGATGTCCAAACCATAATCTATCCAACCTGCACCATAGGGGAGGCATGACCTAAAACCACAAATAAAGGGGACAGAGATCAAAATACAGGCTTCATAGCAGCAATTGCACCCAGCATAGTTCATTTGGTTAATGAAACAACATTCTATATGACACATATCTTCTAGTCGTATGAAACTACTATATCTTGTTGAGAAACTCAGTTTTAAGAAAAAATCTTATTGATGACCCGAAAAGGGTATAGCATATGAAACTAGCCAATATAAGTATATAAAGGAGTTTGTAGGCTATTTTACATACAGAATACCTCTTGCATCACAGAAGAATATGCATTGTCAAAAGTCAATACTGGTATTACAATGTTGCATGTTGTACTTGAGAAATTAACCAGTATCCACAGTGTAACAGAAATTATCAGGCCACACTCACAAATTTTAGCCATTTTAAGGCAGCCACTTGACGAGTGGAAGTCTAAATTTGGTTTTGTACCCTTCCCAGTACATTTAGGGGTAAAATTGGTTTGGTTTGATCCGGTTTTTGACTAATTTTACAACTATACCAGTTTATTCGGTTTTGAGAATTCAAAACCAAAACCGCACCGAACAACTTTGGTTTTGTCCAGTTTGGTTTATATGGTTTGGTCTGGTTTACACGGTTTATTCGATTTTTGACCAATACAAAGCTACATGAAACAAACATACTCAGCCGAGAAGCAAATTTACCAACATACCTGATACCAGAACAACAAAAGCAAAAGCCCAACAACAACTAGAAAACATAAAATGGCATGAAAAAGCCCTAAACTAATGCTTAGACACAATTTTTATATATCCTAAATCCACCAAACCTTTAAAAAAGACAGAATTGGGTCAGGGAAACGGGTGTTATAAGTTTGCTGAGTAAGGTGGTATCTGTTTCGGTTTGGTTCAAATTATTTCGTTTTACTTAGACCAAAACCAAACCGGTTTCAGTTTTTTGTTTCCAAAATCCAAAACCAAACCAGACAAAAAGCTCAGGAAAACGAAACCAAACCAGTTTTTTCAGCCGGTTTTTTCAGTTGGTTTGGTTTTGTCAGTTTTTTTCACCACTAAGCACCTTGGATTGATGGTAGTAGCCTTCCTACAAGTTTGAGTACCCAAGTCAAATACTTATCAAATATACATGTATAGGCATGTAGGAAAACTTTCAACCCTCTTCGTTACTAAAGACCAAGAGAAAAGAATCATATTCAAAATTGCACTCCCATGTATTGTGCTGTCAACTAATTATTTCCTAGTTAGTTAAAACTTGTCAAATAGTCGTATCCTTAGTTAAATATTTGAGCTAACAATGTGACTCCCTTCCTAAAAGTAAGTTAATTGGAAGGTACTGACAAACAATAAAGTATAACAACAATAACCAAAATGAGACAAACATCATTTTTGCATCCTACCATGTTCAGGCCCACCAAGAACCAAGTCTTGCCACAAAATCTTCAGGAATTAATATGCCAAAAGTGGTCTTTTTGTTGATTTATTATAGCACAGGTTTAGCAAGCCAACATGCTAATAGATAGGAGAAAATAATCACACAACACTACTACTCATAAAAACAGTGAAAAAATGGCATGAATGTTCTGGTTTATCTCCATAAAAGCAGAGATCTCCCAGGCAAAAACGACCACAAGTATAAAAAATGTAAAATGTCTTAACACTTCTTACCAGAATGCGATTCAGCAAAGATGCAATAGCAAGAGCTGTCTTTATTTGCTTTATCTGAGAAAAACATGTATGGATAAATTAAGGAACTGCAAACACAGTAGAATCAAAATTGTAACAGAAGCCAGAGGATTAGGTTAATACATGCATACTTGGTAATTAACAAGTAAAAAATGTGACGCAACATTATGCTCCCCGTCGAGTAACAAACTCTTCGGAATTGATGGCTTAAATGTCAAGAAACCTCCTGCATAAGAGACACGAAAAATAAATTGCAGAAGTATTGTTGAAACTTGAAGTTGACTGGTAAAGTGAGTGTGAAGTTTATACTTTTGCCTTCATCTAAATATTACTCACTTAGGAAATAATTCTGCTGTTCTTTGGAATACCAACAACATCCCAAACATAGTCAACACTATATTCCACCTCTTGTGGCAACCAACAATATATAAGAGATCCACTCGACTACCCTGCCTCCAACGCCACTTTGGAAGGAGTTTTCTGCTTTCCATTGCCCTAAGCTGCCCTCCAGATGGGGAAAATAGCCTGAGAGGGGAGTTTTACCTTCTATATGTCTTCTGCGGGTAAGTCACTTCCTAAGCGTTTACTTCTTCAATAACAAGATAACTCACAGTTCCTAGCCTTTGAGGCAATTGATTAAATCTTGTTCTACCCACCTCTTCAATCACCCTAAACAGGGTCTCTGTTACAGTCCTTCCAGATAAATAGAAGACAACATCCCAGCTCCCCCTACATTCACCCCCTATATACAGACAATAAGCCATTAACCCTATTCCCATTGAAAACACTCCATTTTAGTATTGGGGAAATAGTCATCAATGGTGAGATCTAAGGCCAAAAGCTATATTACCAAATGAAGGCCCTATAGATGAGGCATATAATGCAAATAACAGGTTGCAGATTATAAAGGCAACAAGGCAATCAATTTGCGAAAGGAAAATTCAAAAGGCTAAATATGTGCAAACATATTATGCAACACTTACCTGGTGAGTCATAATATTCCGGTGGGTCATAAAATACCATGCCTTCACATAG